>JAXQQM020061684.1:0-517135 GCA_034641835.2 Pinus albicaulis | reverse complement strand
CCCTATTAGGGTCAACTGACGTCAAACTGTATGTTACTCCTGCACAGAGAGAGTTCAGTTAACCAAGAGAAGGTACAATGAGGCGAACACCGTCTCAACCGCCACCTCGAAGTGGCGAAGAGCTGCCACCACCACCGGAGGGCAACCCCGAAATGTGGGTGCAGCTGGGAATAGAACAGCATCAGCGATCGAATAGGCTGATTGAAGAGCAGCAGCAGCAGACTCGCATTTTAGTACACACAGTGCAAAAATTGCAAGACGAGATGGAGAGGGTGCGGAGAGAGAATGCAAAAATGATGCAAGAGCAGGAGCGAATCTTGAAGAGCCTCTCTGACAAACAAAATCAGAGGAATGACAACCCCAGTGCTGGTAGGGAATACCAAGAAGGAAACGAACAGCAAACGGATGAGCAAGAGATGAATCGTAAGGAAAAAAGTACATCACAGCGAAGTAATCTGAACAGAAACTTTCATGAAGCTGAATCTGAAAATGAAACTGAACGGAAGGCAGAAAAGAGACAGAGAGTGGAATTGCATGGAGAATTCAGGAAAATAAAGCCACCTACTTTCGATGGGGAAAAGGAAGAAGTGGCAGAAGCTTGGCTGATCAACATGAATAAGTATTTCCAAGTGTATGACTATGACAGTGGACTTAAAGCTCGGTTAGCTATTTACCAGCTGAAAGATAAAGCCACCTTATGGTGGGAAGAAGTGAAGAATGTGCGGGGAATAGAAGATCAAGATGTGACATGGGATAAGTTTCAGCAGTACTTCAAGGAAAAGTACTTGACAGAGCATTTTTACGATGAAAAGGCTCGAGAATTTCATGATCTGCGGCTGGGACAGTTAACTATGGACGAGTTTATTGCTAAGTTTACCTCATTATTGCGCTATGTACCATATTTGAGGGAGGAAAAAGCCAAAGTCCAAAGATTCCTGAGCAGTCTACCCTCCCACATGAAGGAGCGTATTGAGTTTGTAAATCCAAAAACCATGGATGAGGCCATTAGGAAAGCAAGATTGTGTTACCAGCAAGCGAAGACCAAAGTAGACCAGGGAAAAGGGTGGCAATCAAGGAAGGAAAATAAGAGCAGCGCTGGCTTTAATCGCAGCAAAACCAGTAAATTTAGGAACTCTGCCAGGAATTCAATTAATAAGCAATTTGGCAGGAATCACCAGAGAATTAGATGGCCTGGGGAGGATAAAACTGTTGAGGCATCTAGCAAACCTGAACAGACTCATAATCAAAGGCCACCTCTGCAGTGTTGGGGCTGCGGCACAGCACATTATTATCGGGACTGCCCACAGCGGGGAAAGACAGAAACAGTAGCTAATCTTCAGGAGGCCTCTACAGTAGGAGATGTGGCGCGAAGCATACCCAGAATTAACGCGGCATTGGAGGACCGGCAAGCTGATTACCAATCTACCATGATAGAGCTGGAAGGTAAACTGTTCTCTCAAACTGTTTCTGTTTTGATTGATCCAGGAGCAAGTTTAAGTTATATAAGCCCTAAGCTAGTAGAAAACTGTAAGTTGCCAAGTCAAAAATTTAAAAAGGCTTGGTTGGTTCAATTAGCCACAGGAGCTAAGAGAAAAGTTAGTGCCAAGATACCCGACTGTGCACTACACATCAGTGGACAGCAATTAGTAGTGGACTTAAATATTCTGCCTCTGGGATCCTATGATATACTACTGGGAATGGATTGGCTGGAAAAGCATTGGACCCTTCTAGACTGTAAGGAAAAGAAAATTTACTACAAAGATCAGGATGGAAATCGCCAAGAAATCCAAGGCATAAGGAGGCCCACACAGTTACGCCCAATTACAGCTTCCCAAATGGGAAAATGCATTAGAAAAAGATGTAGGCTGTATGCCATCCAAGTTGGATTATCAAAGGCTAAGGATAAGGCAGCTCTACTGGAGGATATACCTGTGATACAGGAATTTCAGGATGTGTTTCCGGAGGAGGTACCCGGATTACCACCAAAAAGGGATGTTGATTTTACCATAGAGTTGCTACCGGGAGCTTCTCCAGTATCCCGGACTCCTTACAGAATGAGTGTACCAGAGTTGACAGAACTAAAAATGCAGCTCCAAGAATTATTGGATAAGGGGTATATACGACCCAGTGTATCCCCTTGGGGAGCACCAGTGCTGTTCGTTAGGAAGAAGGATGGAACCATGCGCATGTGTATGGATTATCGCCAACTGAATAAGTTGACGGTTAAGAACAGGTATCCTCTACCCCGTATTGATGACCTGTTCGACCAGGTTAGAGGAGCTACTGTGTTCTCAAAAATCGATTTGCGATCTGGTTATCACCAGATTAGAATTAAGGATGAGGACATACACAAAACAGCTTTCCGCACAAGGTATGGCCACTACGAGTTTGTGGTGTTGCCTTTTGGGCTAACTAACGCACCAGCCACCTTTATGCGGCTGATGCATAGTATTTTCCACCCCTATCTGGACAGTTTTGTGTTAATTTTTATCGATGATATACTGATCTACTCCAAGAACGCAGAAGAGCATAAGGAGCATTTGCGTATGGTGCTGGAACTGCTTAGAAAACACCAGCTGTATGCAAAATTTAGTAAGTGTGACTTTTTCAAGGGAGAAATACAGTATCTGGGACATGTAATATCCGAGAAAGGAATAGCAGTGGATCCGGAGAAAATTAAAACTATTTTGGAATGGAAGGTACCACAGAGTGTGGCAGATATAAGGTCATTCATGGGGCTGGCTGGTTATTACCGGCGGTTTATAAGAGGATTTTCCAAGATAGCTTTTCCCATTACCTCCTTGCAAAGAAAAGGGAAAGTTTTCAAATGGACCAAGGAGTGTCAGGACAGTTTTGAAAGGTTGAAGCAATTACTGACAACAGCACCCGTATTAAGTGTGGCAGATCCGAGCAAGGAATTTGAGGTTTGCACGGATGCGTGCAAGGAAGGTGTTGGGGCTGTGTTGTCACAAGAAGGAAAAGTAATTGCCTATGAGTCCCGCAAACTGAAAGATCATGAGCAAAGGTACTCCGCTTATGATTTAGAGCTGACGGCAGTCGTGCACGCTCTCCGCGTATGGAGACATTATTTACTTGGGAAAAGGTTTGTGTTAAAAACTGATCATAGTAGTCTAACCAGCTACTTTAAGCAAGCTGATTTAAATTCTCGGCAAGCTAGATGGAATGCCTTTTTGAGTGAGTTCGATATAGATTTGCAGCATGTAAAAGGGAAAGAGAATAAGGTTGCAGATGCATTAAGTAGGAAGTTGCATAACATCTATGAGTTATATGTTAATCAGATTGAAACCAAGTTCCTGGAACAAATCAAAGAAGAAGCGGACAAGGATCCTGAATACAGGTATTTGTGGCAGCAAGCACAGGAATCTGGAGAGCAGGATGAACCAAGGGAATATGAGATTAACCAGGACGGGTTGCTGATTTTCAAAAAAAGGATAGTTATTCCAAACAGGATAGAATTAAAAACTATGATTCTGGATGAGTACCACAGAAGCAATTACGCAGGACATCTGGGATATCAAAAGATGCTGACAGCAATAAGAAAGGACTACTGTTGGCCAGGCATGAGGAAGGATATCGCAAGTTATCTGAGTAGATGTTTAGAGTGCCAGCAGGTGAAGGTCGAGCACCGGCATCCAGCTGGATTGATGCAGCCTATACCCATTCCTGAATGGAAATGGGAGGTGATCTCGTTGGATTTTATCACCGGATTACCGAAAACAAAACGAGGTAATGATTCGATAATGGTGGTTGTGGATCGGCTTAGCAAGTCAGCACATTTTATACATGTTCAATCCACTTATAAGACAGTACAAATAGCAGATCTGTTCATGCGTGAAATATTCAGATTGCACGGTATTCCTAAAACTGTTATTTCAGATAGAGATGTGAAATTTACATCAGCATTCTGGAAGACTCTGTTTTCGGGTTTGGGAACGCAAGTACACTTTAGTACTGCTTACCACCCGCAAACTGACGGTCAGACTGAGCGAGTAAATTAGGTACTGGAGGACATGTTGCGAATGTATGTCATGCAGCAACCAGTTAAGTGGGAGGAGTACATTCATTTGATAGAATTTGCCTATAACAATGGATACCAGGAATCCTTAAGGATGAGTCCGTTCGAGGCGTTGTATGGGCGGCAATGCAGGACTCCCATTAATTGGAGCAGTCCTGAGAATAGAATCATGCTGGGACCAGACATGCTAGCAGAGATGGAAGCAGAGGTGAGAAAGATTAGACAGAATCTGAAAGCGGCACAAGACAGGCAAAAAGTATACGCGGATAGAAAAAGAACATATCGTGAATATGAGGTTGGGGATCATGTTTATGTTCGGATTAAACCGAAGAAAAGCACAATGAGATGGGCGTCTTGTGCTAAGTTAGCACCCCGGTTCTGTGGCCCTTTCCAGATACTGGAAAGAGTAGGACCGGTAGCCTATCGTTTAGCCCTTCCTAATCACATTCGGGTGCATAATGTTTTTCACGTTTCGTTATTAAAGCGATATGTTCATGATCCTAGACACATAATACACTGGCAGAACATTCAGGTAGTACTTAAGCCTAATTGATAAATACTAATGCGTTGACCAGAACTCGTTCATTTATTTAAGTTCACTGTGTGCAGGTAGAACCAGACGGGGAGTTTCTGGTCGAGCCTCACAGTATCATCGACCGGAGGGAAATCATGCTCCGGAAACGAGCCATCGCCCAGGTTAAAGTGCAGTGGAAGCACTTTGGACCTGAGGAAGCTACCTGGGAAGACGAAAAATTTTGTTCGTGAAGCCTATCCCGAGTACCGTCTCCATTGAAGTCGGATAGGAACACCAGAGGACGGTGTTCTCTTCCCGCAGGGGGGAAACCGTAACCACCCTCTTAGTCTATTAAACTAATGATTAAATGTATTGTTAACTAATTAGGAGATAATCGTACAAACTCTGTTATTTTGGAATTTACGAATAAAATTAATTTTGATGAGAAATAAATTCTACCCGAGAAATTAGTTTATCGTGTAAAAAAATTTATGGTAAAGTAAAATGAACGTGAAAAGAAACGGAGCTAGACCGCTTTCTTCCACGTAAATTTCGGGATAAGTAGAACATTCCAGGGAGAGTTTCGTTGGGGTTCTCCGCAGCAGGCAAAGGGAAAAAACTTCTGCTTTTACGTGAAATAATTTTACACGGATCGAGTGTTAGGTCGGGTTGGAGACCTGATCGACCGTGCCCGAGTCTCCCGCAGTTCGTTTCTCCGGAGTTGGAGGGCCGGACCCTGCGATTGTCCAAGACATCTCCTCCGCTAACTATCACGGCCCGATAATGAATACAGCGTGAAGCTCTAGGAGGGAAGCCCGGGCATGTAGTTGCCGCTTATGGTTGGGAGGAAACGGGCATCTACAGCATCATCTTGAAGAAAACAGATGAGTTTTCTATTTACGGATGTAATGGCAACAATAGTTAATACTCGTCTTTTCTTATTTATTGTTATACAAGAAAGAATGTATCAAATATCACGTAAACGAGATAGTTTCCAATATAGAAAAGAAGCAGGTACCAGATTTTAAGGCCAAACGGTGATTTTTCGTTAAGTACAAATGACTGAATGAAATGAGTAGTATAAGTTTAGAAACCCAACATAAGCACAGAAAGTAGGGATCTAGGGGTTACCCAAGTGTAAGCGCGAGCAAATGTGATATTATTTTATTTATTGGTGCACGAGAATGAAAGAACATGTGTTATTATCTTATTTCTTGAGTACGGTATACGATGATAATGTGATATTAGAATTCCTACTATGCACAAGTAAAGTCGAGTATATAATCCCTAAATGCCCTACCACGTGAACTTGATAACAATAAGAGTATGCTGAATGAAAAAAAACGGTATTAGCGTTAAGCCCTAGGGTAGAAGGGGTCGATCTTCCGCCCCTGGGCATGTCGCTTCGTTAATAAAATTACGCGACAAGAAGGGCGGTCGGCCACCCCGGACTATCCGGAATGGAGAAGACCCGGGATGCAGAAAAAAAATTATACAAGCATTTTATTATAGCAACCAAAAGAATGTAAAGAGGAAAAACATGTGAGACAACAAGCATCGAGAAGCTTCTGAACAAGCTTATACCATGAAATTCATCGGATACCTAATCGTATATAAGTCATCGAGCTTAAACAAACGCATTGTATATGGCGCGATATCAAAGCTCTCTACGTATATCATTAAAACATAAAGTCCGGTTATGAACCCATATGAGCAGCTGATTCGTATCATGGCGTAGCGATCAAAGACGCATATAACAACTGTATGTAAAAGAATAGGAAAAGGAGTCCGTATTAAAAAATTGTCTACCATATAGGAGCATAACATTATAACTTCCAACTCGTCAAGATTCCCGAAAAAGACGATTTAGCTTGAATCAAATCTATTCACGCGTAACATACATTCCGTCAGCTAAAGGTAACAGAGCAAGCAGGAAAAATCAAACTCATCATAGCGGTGGCATATGCCTTGGTTCCTAAACAAAATAGGGACCGACGCACTCAAAACCTCAGCATGTGCAGAGCATGTAAAAATTAGAGAATCATAACAAAAATTTCGAGAGTCCATATTATCTAGCTTGCCTGGAGCTATGTAACCCCCGACTAAGAACGGAAACTCCTTCCGGAATGGGCGAGGACGAAAACCCCAAATTTCCCGTTAGAGCTTGTTCTTTAGATTCGTAGAGGGTACCCGGAAATTGGTCGCCGAAGTAAGAATTTCTCGCATGACCAACTCGGGAACGTAAAAAGCAATTCAACATTCGGCTTTAAGATTGAAAACAACATACCCGCATCGTACGGATGAGGAAACGTTGGTTAGGAATGGAAAGAGAACAAAACCCTAAATTAGGGAAACAAAATCTTCAGAGAATAACCCGGTAATCTAATACAATACCCGGTGAGGAAGACGATGGCACTCCGTTATTGCAAACCATGGAAGGCTGTCAAAAGGGTTAAATCAAAACTTATGAACTTCCACGCCATTAGATTGGAAAATCGGAATGAAAATACCGAGGGAAATTTAAATTACCAGGTTAAATACATGATGAAAGATGTATGTGACTAAATTACCAGAGGTATGCGAAAGAGAAGAAACGCATCTCCCATCTACACGCAAAGCGGTGCGTAGCTGTTTCTTTGTCGGTTGAAAACTCGGATGTTGTAGGGGCGTGTTACCGTACATGCTCGGCCCAACCCAATTGCACAGGACTCTCGCACTACCATCGGACGGGAGAAACAACGAAAATGGAAATGAATGGGAAAGAAGGACGAAACCGGAGGTCATTACCCCCACCTGACCTCGGGTCTTGCGCACCATTGGATTGTCAGCATCAAGGATGCTGAGACTGAGACAGCCACAGCGTGGGCATGGGATCGACATGACGCTCCACCATAAGACGAATAACACAATAATCTTACGCACAAATCCACATAGCCATATCTCATTTATTAGGGTAGAAGACGTGGCGTGTCTCAAGAACCGAGACCGGGTACCAATCATAAAAACAATAACAATAACAATTTAACTCCAAGGTGGATAGAGAACACATATATCGTCAACCATATCCAAAAATCAAATAAATAGTAGTCGTGTGGTAATTAATCACGAGAGAAAACCGTGTGATGCCAAGACTTAAGTTTTGTGACGGTGATTATTAATGTTATGTGGAGTTTCATAAATCGGATATGATACATAGTACGAGAGAATAGGTTAGATTAATGTTTAGTTGCCATCGATATTGCATGGTAAGTTGGGGTAATTAACTTAAGTGAATGTTACAATGAATTAATTATGACAAACTTTGATATTGATAATATCAATGTAATCAATAAAAACTTTGGAAAAAGACAGATAATGGATCTTACATCAATAAAAACTTTCAAAAAGACGAGATAATGGATCTTACAAAGTAGCTCATGCTGAACATAAATATCAAAACAGGTATCTGTTTATATTCCATATATTTAATCCTCTTCCTTGCATTATCATACTTCACATAAATTATATATCAAACCTGGTTTATCTTTTTCTATTGAAAAAAGAAACCCATTGAAAAACCAAGAGGAATGAGAAACTTTACAAAAACACTTATTGGAAAAACCAACCTGAATTAATGAATTAATTATAGTGATAATGGATCCTTGCACTACCATGCTTGACTTAAATATCAAAGCAGATTATTTGAAAGTTGACTTGTATCAAAGCAGATTATTTGGGTTGACACATAAATATTAAAGCAGATCATTTGTCTTTGATATTTTTAAAAAATATGCAGATTGTTTGGGTTGAAATACGATATCAAAGCAGATCATTTGTCTATGATCTTTTTAAAATATATGATCCTTGCACTACCATGTTTCAGATAAATATCAAACCTGGCTATTTGTTTCTATTGAAAAAGATGGAAAAAAATAAAAAAACTTGAATTAAAAACTTTCAAAGGAACATTTATTGAAAAGCCAACATGAATAAATGAATCAATTATAATTAATCTTGCTGGAATTAATATTAAAACAGATTATTTGACTTAAGAGAAAAAATATCAAAGCAAAATATTTCTCTATATTCCATGTATTTGATGCTCTTAAAATATGCATCCTTGCATTATCATGCTTCACACTGAAATATCAAACCTTGTTATCCATTTCTGTTCAATGTACTTAATCCCTGTTATGCCATGCTCTTAAAATATGCATCCTTGCATTATCATGCTTCACATAAATATCAAACCTTGTTATCCATTTCTGTTCAATGTACTTAATCCTGTTATGCCCACTCACTGGTGTGTGGTTTACTATCCATATGAATGTCATATGACAAACAGTGACATGATGCTCATGAATGATAAGGGCAGATAATTACATAAATATCAAACCTAGTTATCCATTTCTATTCAATGTACTTAATCCTCTTATCCCAGCCACTGGTGCAGTGGTTTGATGGTTTACTATTCAGCATGAATGTCATATGGCAAACAGTGAGGTGATGTGATGCTCATGAATGATAAGGGAGGAGACAGATATAAAAGTTGAATCTCAAGTAAAGTTCACACAGAAATAGATTGATCCAAGTGTATAGTTGAAGCACAGTTCAACCAACTAATTCAAGATCTGCATCCTTATCATGGTTAACATAGATATCAAACTAACTAATTAATATATGCATCCTTGCACCATCATGGTGAACGTAGACATCAGACCAAGTTATTTCAGGTTAGTTGTTTATATTCAATGCATTCAATACTTCCTAGAACCCAGACCCAGATCATGCTATCTAGAACCAGGTTATTTACAGGTTATTTGTTTATGTTCAATGCATTCAATACATTGTCTAAAACCAGACCATACTGTCTGGAACCAGGTTATTTTTAGGTTACTTGTTTTATGTTCAATGCATTCAATCCACTCTCTCTAAATTCCATACATGGGTTACAAGTCTATTTTAAAACATGGCCACTGAAAAACCCTCCTCAATTTGTAAATTAATATAAGCCCCATCACCTATTTACAGTCACTAAATTCTTTAATGAAATTAGATTTGGACTGTGGTAGTGCAAATCCCATCCCATCACCTCACATCTTGTACCTAAACTCTTTACTGAATGTAGAGTCTATCTGCACAGAAATGCCCCCTCATGACACGAGCAACACTGAACGTACAAGCACCTATTGCACTTCAGAAACAAAATGGCTAAAAGCATGTTAAATTCAGCAAGAAAACTGATCATTCTGTAAATAATTCGTTATATGATCAATCCTATTTACAATAGCTACACATTTCCTTTCATCCCCCACCGAGAACGTAAAGGAACCAGATGCATTTCAGAAACACAATGGCTAAAAACACATGTTAAACTCAACAAGAAAAACTGATCCATCAATCTGGAGTAAATAATCTGTTCTGTTGTCTATTTACAGTGCTACACACTTCCTTTCACTGTTATCAGCATCTATTTACATGGCTGGAACATAACAGATCTCTGATTTTCTATTTTCCAGTTTAGGCCTGCATGCACTGGACTTTGATAACATATTATTTACTGTACAAAAATTGTAGATACCCATCATATCACATTCTGTACATTTTGACAGTTAAAAGCCAGTCAAACATACCATGGGGTTTTCCTGCATATATTCTTCTTTTACCCCCACATCAATAGTGCAGAGATCTGCCATAGAGAGGTCCCAGGTTCGCCTCAGGCAGATTGACTGAACATTACAAGCTTACAGATGCCCGAACTATCACTCACCAAATAGTTGATCATATCTATGAGAACAGAGGAGCAGTAAGCATAAATGGACAGCACAAGCCCTGCGCTGAACATCTCTATCTTGAAGATCTCAGCCTCTAAAAATGAAATAAAAAACCTCTGTTTATTCTTTTTTACCTGCTCACCGTAATCAATTCATTGCCTGAGGAACCTCTATTTCGGAAACCCTTGCTCTTTGCCTCTTCCATGTCCTCTTCCCGGACTCTCCTGAGCTTTAAAAAAGTTGAGAAGTTGGAGCAGATACCGCTGGTCATACAGAAAGAACATTCAGAGAATAATCTGTTTCAAAAGATTGACACGAAAAATAAGGTATGTAGGAGCTTTAGAGGATGCAAAGGGCATTTAAGAAGCAATAATAACAAATGGCAAGAAGAGAGAAGGCAGATCGGCTGATGTTCCTGTGCGGGTGGGTGGTGTGCATGGATAGGTATTGGTGGGGTGCGTGGCAAAGAGCAGGAGGCCCATTGAAACGAATCAAATCGGACAGAGGATTTTCCAGCCTAAACTAGGGCCTACCCAATCTGCTCTCTTCTTTGCCCACCTAGGGTCTCCCCCATGGCCTTTTGGCTTTTGTGGCCAATCCCACTTCTTATCCTTGCCCTCCCCCATGTGACTCCTTACCTAATGCCCGCCAGACAAAGCAAAAAAGTAAAGGATAAGACGTGATTTTCATTAAATGATAGAGTTTATTTCATGGTAATACATTATAGGTCCATTTAAAAATAATTGTTCTTAGAGCTTCACAGTAGACTCCATCATTAAGGCTGGACAATGATTCTTGTTTCCATTCATGGTAGACTCCATGATAACATCATGTAGGATGGATAGAGATTCTTAGTTGCACTCATGGTACAGTCTAAGATAGGGCTCCATGATACTGCCATCATTTAGGATTGCTACTTTTAATCATGGTACACCTTATTATAGGCATATGGTAACATATTATGATAGGGACACATAGAGATATATAGCTAAAAGGAGTTGTTTTTAGTGTGATTTTTTGGTTTTTGTTGGTCTCTGAATCTGGCTTAAAAATTTGAGGTAAAATCTTGATTTGTGTTATTTAAAATGGTTTGTTGACTGCATATATGGATTCAGCACCTGTAAAAACCCTAAGGGCACTTTGATTAGTGCGGGGCTTACCCATCAAGTTTGTGATTTTAATAAATTTCTCGCGATTTTAGAAAAATTAGTAACCGAAAAATCTGGCTTAAAAATTTCTATGTAGAAATTTTAATACAATTATGTATTGTACGGATTCTCCTAATCTAACAATTATATGCCATCGTTAAATACAAAAAATCCTTCTACTTAAATCTTTGGCGGAAATTTAATCGCCAATTGCAAACACATGAAGAAAGATCAATCACACATAACACGAAAGATAGTGACGTGAAAGCATAAAGCTAAAAACCCCACTATCATATATTATGTATATATCATGGATCATGAAACAATCTCATACAAAACTCTAATCCAAGAGCTCTCGATACAATATACAATCATCTCACACTCGTCATTCATAAATTGGCAAATACATGCGCCAATTTACGCACTCCTAACGACACCGCTCCACCGTGTAATCCCTCGCTTGATCACACTCCCTAAAATGAATTTGATCTTGCCTTGCCTCTCGATCGCGCAATCCTCGATGTGGCATCTCCAATGCATGTTTGGTTGCAAGTGTGCACTCACTAATGTCACAACCGATAGCTGAAATTGTCCCTTTCACTCATCTCTCAACTCTGCGTCTTCACCTGGATCCGACATGCATTTAGTTAACAAGTGGTAAATACGCAGTTGCATGTGAGATCACTCCATATGAATTAATTTAACATTTAATTCACTAATCTCTCACTAGTGTATCTTTAGTTACAAACGATTACAACTAGCATAACCGAGTTTAACTCACTTAACTAAGTTAAACTATTTTACAACTCACATAACTACATCCAGACTTCGACTTACAACTTTGTATCACTCGCTTACAACAAAGTCCACTTGCATGTCCCACCAACCAACCTTAAAACCTCGATATTACTTCTCAGTAAATTTGTTTGCACACATCGGTTAAGCTGAAAATCAAGTGCTTCAAAGAGAATAGATTATTATCTATTGTCTAATTATTATTAAGAGATAATAATAATCGACATGCATTCTATTTTTAGACATGCGATCTCACGAACAGAGAGTTCAAGCACAAGCATTCCAAAATTAAAACTCCATCCATAAATAGAATTTTCTCAACCATCTATAAATAGACTCCCGAGTTATAAATAGAATTTGCTTTCACTCATTTTGAAAATAGACACATACACCCTAAAAAAATAGCCTAACGAAGTTCCCACCTGAGTGTAAGTGCTTAATTTTTCACTAGGATCGTCATCTTGTTGGATATCCTTAACACTCCCTCTCAACAAGGAAAAGGGATTATCTTTCACTCCGATCCTATCTCTATGGTATTCGAATTTGCTCCCGAGTGAGCGCCTCTCATCGGAAATATCGCACCCACGATCTTCCGTAGTAGGAATGTACAAGCAACATGATCTTTCAAGTTGCACACACATGTCCGATATGATGATACTCGCGATATCTACATATGCTTAGATCTATCATGAACACATGATTAATCGAGAGTTTAATGAAACTCTCGATTATCATCAATGAATCACCTGTAGGATCTAAATGAGAACCCAAACAAAACAAATCAGGATCTTTCTCATCCGTGACAACCTCACATGCGGATGTCGACTTGCTACCATGTATTCCACTTCCAGTTGAACTCAGTGCCACGTGATTCTGCGTTTCTCGTTGTACCAAGAAACAACTATAGATCAGATACTAAAGACCCCTCCGATGTGATCTTTCTATCCGTTGGCCGCCCGCCCAACTACGCATCCGTGAAGCCATGCAACTTCACACTCATCCGTGTCTCGTACCATAAGTAATACTCATATGTGCCCACGAGATATCTCGAGGACATGCTTGCACACGCCTTCCAAAAGAGCTTGAGCGTAACCATCGCTTGGACTAAGTTGGTTCACTCGCATAGCATATGTTCGATCTTGTATTAACTAAATACATGAGCGAAACCCACCAACCTGTCGATAGATAGTAGCATCCATTATCTCTATTGATGTAGCGTACTCTTTCACTCCAATCTCTTGGAAAGAGGAGTATCCATGGGTTTGCGCAGCCCTCCATGTGAAACTTACTCGGTATCTCCCTCGCATACTTGCCTTGAGACACAAAAAGTTCACCTTCTTCACTGCCATATTTCCAACCAAGGAAATAGTGAAGGAGGCCCATATCTTTTCATCTCAAAACTCCTTTGCAAGGTCACTCCTTGCATGAGTGTATCACGTTGCTCATCACCAATCGCATTAAATCATCAACATAAAGAAATTGCAATGATGGGAGATTGTAGGTTTTTGTGGTGTAGATTTTAGATACAAAACTTGGAATCTCCACCAGCCTTCATTTTTTAGTTGTCTACGTTTCGAGTCTAAATCAAGACTCATCTTCGAGGACAAAATTGCAAAGAAGAGAATAGATTAGGATAAATAAATAGAGGAAAAGATGATGGGAGAGCCAGGGACTAGTTTCTAAATTTGTTATTTATTTGATTAATTAGTTACTTAAATACTTTTAATTTTTTTTATCCATATTTATTTCTAATTTAGATTAATTATTTTATTTATAATTATTATATAATATGTTATAAAGCCCTATGTTAATGATATTAATGTTTATTGTTGGGCCATAATTGTAATCTAACTGCGGATAAACTGACGCTTCCCCTTGAACCGGTGTCTAGTCTAGAACAACGAGGTGAAAGATCGCACTACTACCTTTTCTCTAACTCGTAGCAGTGATATATAGAAAGTTGGATGCTTACTTGTTTCAATCGCTTCCAAATGGCTCCTTCTGCGCGTCTCACTACTGATTTCTTCAACTTCAAGAGGTTTCAAATAGTTGAATGCTTCCTGTAAAGAAAGAGCACTTTGAAACAACGATGAAGATACAATAATCTAGATATCTATTCAGAAGTTAATTAGCCAAATCGCTAAGCATAAACTACATTCATCACTAAAAATTTTGGCAAAGCATGGAAAATTAAAGTAAACATGGATGCATGTAGGGAAAAAACCAAGAAGTACTCTTGTATTGATGATAGAAAGAGAGGTTACAACCTAGTGATCGAGTTCATCTGTTGACCTTCCGGACAGAAGTTCCCTTAGTCTCATCATAGCAAAAAGTCTCCCCACTAGCAGCCTCCACAAATCAAACTCTCTATCTGAAAATTCTCCTAAACGATTTCTCTACTCAAAATCTTCCTCTTTTAACACTTAGCTTTGTGTTCAATTTATAGATGAATCGTAGGTAGTTTTGTAAACAATATCATTCCAAAAATAGGCAAGACATGTTTCCATTCATGTAGATGTCAAATGGACACTTGGATCCGAAGCATGACACATGTGAACCTTATAGAAGACACCGGCCAGAGTGGAGATTCCTAACAATGAGAATTTTCGCTCCCAATGTGACCAACACACCTTTGAATGCTTCGAGAAGTAGCTTTGCGGAGATGTGACCCAATGGAGCTATTTCCCTCACATATGCAACGCACTTAAGCCCTTTAGAGCCTGCGTTGAGTGAGCTCCCACATGTTTAATAATAAGCTTCAAACCATGGAAAAGCCTTCGCTTTGGATGAAAATCTTATTTGATTCATGTGAATGTTTTTTCGTCTTAGAGCATATAGCAATCGAGATGATAGGGAATGATAGACCCTTTTGATCATCGATCCTAGAGATGCCGCCCGATTAGCCAAGTCATTGGGAATGGTGCCCAAATTGACCTATAACATTTATTATTTTATATTATGTCATAAAGCCCCTATGTTGATGATATTATTAATATTGATATAGCTATTAGTAATATCATCAACATAGGGTTTTATGACATAATATAAAATAATTGTAAATAAAATAATAAACATTAATATTATATTAACATAGGGGCTTTATAACATATTATATAATAATTATGAATAAAATAATTAATCTAGAATTAGAAATAAATATGGATAAAAAAACATTAAAAGTATTTATAACTAATTAATCAAATAAATAACAAAGTTAGAAACTCAGGTGACTCATTTTCCCATCATCTTTTCTTCTATTTATTTACCCTAATCTATTCTCTTATTTCATGGGTTTGTCATGAAGATGAGTCTTGATTTAGACTCGAAATGTAGACTAAAAATGAAGACATGGAGATTTGAGTTTTGTATCTAAAAATAAAGAACAATGATTAAAAGCTTACCCTCCACCACATATCGGTCATGTGTATTTGCATCACTTGCCTCACTCTTGGTGAAGCCAAGTTTAGTGAAATCGTTGTTGATCCGAGTGTACCAAGTACTCGGGTGCTTGCTTTAGACCATACAACACTCTTTTCGAGTCTCCACACATGCGAATCGCTATCGAAAGATCTCAAATCCTTCAAGACGCTTTGTTTAATCTACACTTATTCCCTCAATGATCCCATTAAGGAACGCGGTCTTCACATCCATATGATGAATGTGCCAACCCATCCCGCGCCGACGGAGCAAGGATGGTCCTTATGGAAGAATATTGAGCGACAGGGTGCAAAGGTTTCTTCATAATCAATCCCCCTCGATTTTCCAGTGAGAAGCCCCGGCTACAACCGCTGCCTGTATGTTCTCAACACTCCCATCAACACCTTGCTTTACCTCGTAGATCCATCTTGAACCTACCACTCACGATGTATCATACCGCCTTGAAACAATTTCAAGCATCGTTTTTTCACTAGTAACAGACAAAGACAATCTCTCGACCGTATCTCACGGGATACATGGCTATCATGAGCAAATGTATTGTGATCGAGCCATTTTCCTTTCGAGAAAGTAGTGCAAAATTTTCGAGGGCGCCATGGTGAAGATAGCCCGAATCGCTCGTGCCATAATTTTCCCTCATCCCGACTCACCACTTCTTCTTCTTTGCCCACCATTGTAGCGCAACCATCTACCTCCAACATTCGTAGAGATTTTTTTACTCAAATCCTATCCTCTTGGCTTTCGACCCGTTGTTTTATGTCGCAGGAAATATTTCTCCATCGCTAAAAAACAATGTCATAGCTCTCCGTCCTCCAACATCGCGACCGAGACGCAAGATTTTCTTCAAACCTAGAACATAGCATAACAACTTTCAGCGAAATGGTTTACTTCGAATCCTCCTCTTAAATGTAATGGTACCAATGCTTCTGGCCGCACCGTATCGTCCATCGTCACCCATCTCTAGTCATGCATTTGGAGATCTTTCTCCTCCAAGTCACCGACAAAGCTCCTTTATCCCTCCCGTCATGTGAAAAGCAAGCACCACTATCAAGATACACACACCGATCCCTATTACAATGTTTGAAACCAAAGGCATGCAATCAAAGAGAAAACAAGTTCAAATTGCAAGGCAAGGGCCTCACCACGCAGGTCACGCCTCCAACGGCCTTCTTGTTCTTCATTTTCCAAGGCAGTAGTGGGCGAGATGCCCATGTTCATAGACAGTAGAAAACACTTCAACTTGGACCAAATCCAACTTCTTTGCCTTTAGACTTTGATTTTGAATGCGATTTCTTCCCCCTTCCCTTTCCCTTGCCTTGGTAGCTGCAGCTTCTTACAATCCTCTTCATCATCATTCTTTCGATGAAGATCCATCTCCGGTGTTTCGCTTCTCGAACTCCTCCTCGCACCAGATCCAAGCCATCCGCGTCGTTCCCAATCCCAGCCGGCTTTTTCCCGTCCATTGACGGAGTCTTGATAATTGTGCCAACTCCTAGTGAAGTCCTGCAAGAGGAGCCAAGTCGTCACCAAATCACTCATCGCCAGCCGTGAATCCCACATTCTCAGCTCAACCCAACATTGGGCAAACTCTGACGAGATACTTAGGAATATTGTCGCCCTTCTCCATTTTGTTGATCTTTTGGAGTTTATCCTTCGAGCGCCAATTTCCTATGGTCAGCACGTTGCTTTGGAAAATATCCATCAAAGCCTTCCACATTGCAAATGGAGTGGCTTTCCCATGAAGGCTTGAGACAATATGGTCTCGCACACCTTCCAACGTAATCCTTCTCGTGTTCGCTGGCTTTCTTTTGCCATGCGTCAAGTAATGCAACATTCGTCGAAGTGGGCTTAGGAACATCATTGTCGATAGAATTCTTGCGAGCCATTATCTTCAAGCACCGCCTCCATCCTATCCTTCCATGTAATGTAGTTCGAGTTTCCCTCGAGAGGTGCATACTCTAACCGTAAACCATTGAAAGTCATTTTCAGTGTTTACTCAACCTGTACGCGACTAAGAAATTCTGCAGAGAAAATTCGAATTGTTTCCACCAACAAATCCTCAGCCTATTGCTTCAATATCGCATTCTTCTTTACTCCGATACCATGTAGAAATTTTAATACAATTATGTATTGCCTGGATTCTCCCGATCTAACAATTACATGCCACTGTTAAATACAAAATCCTTCTACTTAAATCTTTGCGTAAATTTAATCACCAATTGCAACATTGTTACCGATGAAATAGGTAACCGCACTGTTGCCTACTTTTTTTTGGTAGCATAAAAAACACCCGATTTTGAAAAGTGGTGATGCAGAATCACCTTCTTCTTTTTTTGAGCACATTTTTGACACTCTAATATTTTTATTTATGAAGTATGAATATTTGTTTTAAAATGTTAGTGATTTTCATGCTAATTTTGAAACATATTGATGCAGCATCAACCTTTTTTTTTTAGAGCGGTGATTTTCATGCTAATTTTGAAACGTATTGATGCAGCATCAACCTTTTTTTTCTAGAGTGGTGATTTCATGTTGGTAATAAAACACAAAACTTACATTAAAAAAAAATATATATAAACAATAAAAAAACCAATAAAAATGTAAAAAAAAACAAAATCAACTCGTAAAAATAAAAAATTTAAAGAAAAATAAACAAAAAACAAAATTTGAAAAAAAAAACACATAATTTAAAGAAAAAAAACAAAAATTAATCAAAAAAATTTAAAAAAAAAACATCAAAAACATTTTTTTTCTAAGTTATTAAAAAAAACCATATAATTAAAAAAAAAATTTAAATAGAAAATTTAAAAATAATTTAAATTAGAAAATTAAAATTTAGATAAAAAAAAAAATACAAAAAAGAAAAAATTAAATTAAATTTAAAAATTTAAATTAAAAAAATAATAATAATAAGAAAAAAAAATACAAATTTTAAAATTAACAAAAAAATAAAAATAAATAAAAAATAAAAAAATAAATAAAATTGAAAAAAGAATTAAAATAAAAAAACTATCATTAAAAAACAAAAAAATGAAAAAAACCACGTGCAAATAATTAAAAAACAAATATCCATAAATTTATTGTTTTTTTTTTTTTAATTTATTTATTTTTAAATGAAACAATTTATAAATTTTAAAAATGAAAAAGTAAATAAAATAAAAGATTAAAAAAAAAAATGAATTAAATTAAAATTTAATAAATAAATTTTAAATTTTAAAAAATAATTAATCTAAAATATTAAATAAAATAAAAAAAAAATAAAAAAAAATAAAAATAAAAATAAATTTAAAATAAAAAAATTGAATTAAAAACAAAATAATTTAAAATTTTTTGAATTAAAAAAAAATAAAAATCAAATTAAATAAAAAAAAATTAAAAATTGAAAAAAAAAGAAAAAAAAGAAAGAAAAGAAAAAGAATTTTTTGATCGTGGTGGCACCGCCAAACGGCCTCCCGCCCAGGTGGCGGCGGAGGGCAGGCGATTCTGAGAATCGGCTTCCCGCGGGCGATTCCGAGAATCGGCCTCAGGTCTATTCTCAGAATCGGCTTCCCACCGCGGGAGGGCGATTCCCAGAATCAGCCTCAGGGCGATTCTTGGAATCGACCTCCCGCCCATCGGCAGACCTCCGCTACCACCTGGGCGGGAGGGTGATTGGCGGCGCCACCACGATCTCTCTTCCTTTTTTTTTTTTTTAAATTCAAAAAAATTAAAATTATTATTATTATTTTTTTAATTTAATATATATATATATATATATATATATATATATATATATATATTTTAAATTTATTTATTTATTATTTTTTTTTTCTCTAAATTTTGTTAATAATTTTTATTAAATTTTGCAATTTTTATTTTTATTTTTGTTTTATTTTTTTATTTTTATTTTTTCTCTTCATATTTTATTATTATTATTATTAAATTTTATGTTTAGTTTTTTCATTTAATTTTTTAAAATTTAGTAAATTTTGTATTTTTTTTTTTTTAAATTTATTTGAATTTAATACTTTTTAGATATTTTATTATTATTATTATTATTTTTTAATTAAATTTTTTTTTTATATTTTTTTAATTTCAATTAAAATTGTGTATTTAAATTTTTTTTTTTTTTTTTTCAAATTAATTTGTTTTTTTATTATATATATATATATATTTTCGGTTTTTCAATTTTAATTGATTTTTAAAGTTTTCTTTTGTCTTGTTTTGTTTTTTTTTCAAAATTTATTTGTTTATTCATTTATTTATTAATATATATATATATATATATATATATATATATATATATATATATATATTTTTTTTTTTTTTTTTTAAATTTAATTTGTTATTTTAATATTAACATTTTTTTTAAATTTAATAAAATCTAATATATATATTTTTAATTTAAGTTCATATATATATATATATATATATATATATTATTTTTTATAATTTCTTTTTCTCTCTCTCTTTTCTTTTTTCTTTTTTTTTTTTTAATTTTAATCTTCCTTTTTTTTCTTCTTCTTAAATTTTAGGTTTTTTTAATGTTTGAATTAAAATTTTTATTTTTTTATTCCTATATATTTTTAAATTTTAAGTTTTAAAATGTTTTTATTTTTTAAATTTATTTTTTTCTTAAATTTTAGGTTTTTTTTAATATTTGAATTTTAAAAATTAAAAAATGTTATTTCTATTTTTAAAAATGTCAAAAATATTAGGAATTTGGCTTCTGTGATCCATAAATTGTGAGAAAATCTTTCGGTAAAAATCACATAAGAATAATTTTGGTCGACGTGTTTCGAACCAACCAGTGTGGTTCATCATCAAGACAAGATGAAGAATATGATCAGATAACCCAATTAAATAGATAAGAAAATCTTCAAGTAGCCATTTCTAAGATAACGGCTAGTTTGACTAAACCTAGGAAATGAAAACAAAAATATAAATTAATGATTTCTTATTTATTTAATATTAAATGCTTAAGGTTTAAAATTGAAATTTTATTTATTTATTTATTATTATTATTATTTTTTATTTTTATTTTTATTATTTTTAATTTAATTTTATATTATATTATTTTTAATTTATTTTTTTAATTTTATATTTAAGATTAAAATATAAAAAATCAACCTAAATAATAAAACTAAATAGAATTGAAAATAAAATAAAAATAACTATAAAAATAAAATACATTAAAATAAAATTAAATAAAACAAGTAAGTAAATAAATAAATATTAATAATTTATATTAAAGATTATATTCTTAATATGTTATATAATAATAATCCTAAATTTTAAAAATAAAAATAAATAGATAAATGTATAAAAATATTAATATTTTTATTTTATTTTATTTTATTATTATTATTTTTTAAATATAAAACTATAAAAATCTCCAACTACCTATTTGTAACATAACGGCTAGTTTGACTAAACCTAGGAATTGAAATCAAAAAATATTATTTATTTTTATTCTTAATAAAATAAAATTAACCAATATATTCTTGAAGATTTTTTTTTTTTTTTTTTGAATAATAATTAATATATTTATTTTATTCTAAAAGATTAAAAGTTAAAATATCAACCAAAATGATAAAACTAAATAAAATTGAAAATAACTTAAAATTAAAATATATATATATATATATATATATATATATATATATATATATATATATATATATATATATATATATATATATATATATATATATATAAACACAAATAAAAATATTTATTTATTTTTATTATTATTTTTTTAAGTTATTTTCAATTTTATTTAGTTTTATCATTTTCGTTGATATTTTAACTTTTAATCTTTTAGAATAAAATAAATATATTAATTATTATTCAAAAAAAATAAAAAAATTCTTCAAGAATATATTGGTTAATTTTATTTTATTAAGAATAAAAATAAATAAGATTCGTATTATAAACATTACGCACTTAATAATAAATTAAATAAGTAATCATTATTTTATATTTTTGATTTCAATTCCTAGGTTTAATCAAACTAGCCGTTATGTTACAAATGGGTAATTGGAGATTTTTATAGTTTTATATTTAAAAAATAATAATAATAAAATAAAATAAAAATAAAAATATTAATATTTTTATACATTTATACATTTATCTATTTATTTTTATTTTTAAAATTTAGGATTATTATTATATAACATATTAAGAATATAATTTTTAATATAAATTATTAATATTTATTTATTTACTTACTTGTTTTATTTAATTTTATTTTAATGTATTTTATTTTTATAGTTATTTTTATTTTATTTAGTTTTATTATTTAGGTTGATTTTTTATATTTTAATCTTAAATATAAAATTAAAAAATAAATTAAAAAAATAAAATAATAATAATAATAGTAATAATAAAAATAAAAATAAAAATAAAAATAAAAATAAAATAAAAATAAATAAATAAATAATATTTCAATTTTAAACATTAAGCATTTAATATTAAATAAATAAGAAATCATTAATTTATATTTTTGTTTTCATTTCCTAGGTTTTGTCAAACTAGCCGTTATCTTAGAAATGACTAGTTGAAGATTTTCTTATCTATTTAATTGGGTTATCTGATCAGATTCTTCATCTTGTCCTGATGATGAACCACACTGGCTGGTTCGAAACGCGTCAACCAAAATTATTCTGATGTGATTTTTACCAAAAGATTTTCTCACAATGTCAAAAATATGACACAATTTTTTTTTCTTTTCGTTATTCCAGCATCGACTGGTTTTGTTTTGAGGGTGTTTTTTCAATCCTTTTTTCAATAAACAATTTTGTTTTTAGCATAATTTTATAAAATGTTGAAATTTGACCTTAAAAAAAAACCAAGTGCATTCTGGAATACACTTTTTTTTGTTTTTGGGGTGTTTTTTCATGTTTTTTTGAGTCTTTTTGGGCTAGAGTTCCTGTTTTGAGGTCAGATTACCTATTTCATCGGCAACAGTGTTTTGAAAACACATGAAGAAAGATCAATCACACATAACACAGATTTTTTTACCGGGAAAGCATAAGCTAAAAACCCCACTATCATATATTATGTATATATCATGGATCATGAAACAATCTCATACAAACACTAAAAACATAGATTTTATTAAATCATTTATGAGATTGAATAATAGATTTTATTGTATATTATTTTCCAAAAATAATTAAGAAATAAGTGAAATTGTAGATTTAGAATATTTAATTTAGTATGGCTTTCTTTATTTTGTATGAAGGGTTAGTTGCAGTATTCTACTCTGTTTTTAATTATTTATTTATTTTACACATTATTTTCTATTTTGTTTCCACATCATTTTCTCCACCAAGTTTGACGTACCTTTTAATGGATCCATTTGAAATGTTGATTTTCCATTTTTCAATTGCAAATTCAACCTCTCCCAAATTCATGAGTATGCTTTCACTTCAAGGATTAGTTGCATTGTTAATCGTACTCTCAACTATTTGATTTTTATTGCATTATTATCAACCAACCTCATTCCTCTCCCAAATTCATGAGTATGCTTTCACTTCAAGGATTAGTTGCACTCTTAATCGTACTCTCAACTATTTGATTTTTCTTGCATTATTATCAACCAACCTCATTCCTCTCCCAAATTCATGAGTATGCTTTCACTTCAAGGATTAGTTGCACTCTTAATCATACTCTCAACTATCCCTTTGAAATGTTGATTGGTTTTTCTTGCATTATTATCAACCAACCTCATTATACCTCTCAGTAGGTCCCTTTGAAATGTTGATTGGTTTTTCTTGCATTATTATCAACCAACCTCATTATACCTCTCAGTAGGTCCCTTTGAAATTTTGATTCCCAATCTCCAAGATAGAAATATGATTTCTCTTTGATTTGTGAATATGGTGAACAATGTAGAAGGAAGTGTTGCTCAATTTCTACCTTCCCATTATTAACACACTTGACATAACCTTTCTTCACACAATTTTTTTTTTCTTTTTCTCATTTTTCATGTTTCACATCTCATCTCAACCTATGTGGACTCATTTTTAATTGTGCTAATATTTGGATATAAATTTTAGGGTCTAATACATTTGAATTTTTGAGGTAAATCATAAAATGATTTAAAGACATTATAAGACAATTGAAAAACAATTTAAATACAACAAGAGCACATATTAATTTATGAAAGAAAAATAAAAAAATAAAAAATAAAACAAAGAATGAATAAGACATGCACAAAGCAAATTAGAATGAATTAGAAATATACAAAACAAATTAAAATGTAACAATGTTTATATTATTGTATCGATGTTCTATGTAATAATCTATAAAAACTAGAGACAAGGAGATAAAAGAGAAAGGATTTAAATTCATAGAACCCATTCCAAAATGTCAAACATGAAGCATTATCATGTGTTATTTTTGGATGTTATTGATATTTATTCCTACCCACCATCTCTTACAAAGGAGGAGAAAGTTGTCAAGGAAGTATATATATAATTTGACAACCATTTAACTAATAACATGTATGAGAAAAAAAATACAATGCATATTAATCAAAATAACTATTCAACAAATATTTTGAATGAAAAAAATGATTAAATAGATTTTATTTTATTTTATATGATACAAAATATAAATATAAATACATTTTAATTATATAGTTAAGATTTAATTGTTATAAAAGATTTAGTTTTGCTGATAACATGTTACAAAATGTTATTAATATTTGTTAATATATATAATATGGTTGTAAGTAGTTTAATTAGTCATTATTGTTATTTTTTTGATATGTTACACAATGCAATAGATATAAAAAATACATTTCAATTACAAAGTTAGAATTTAATTATAAAAATAAGTCAATACTTTCCATAGATAATGGATAAGTTAATTATTCATCTTCTTATTATATTATAAATGATTCTTAAAATTTATTTTAACATTTAATATAACATTTATTTAAAATTTTAAAATATTAGTCATAACTTTACCAGTATGCAATGTGTCCCATAACTCCTTTAAGAGAATTAATGATTTAAAATGATGGACTTAGAGGAGACCGATACAAAAGATAAAACACTATTTTTTGATGTATAAATTAAGCTATGTAAAACCACGAATACATGGATCATCTAATGGAACAAATTTTGTCATGAAACCACATATTACGTATGCATACACTGAGTAGGGATCCCCTTAGGGTGTTGTTAATGAATAGCTTGATTAGTGCCATTTTTGGGTGGTACACCTTTGTTTATTCTTCCTCGATCGAGTGAATGGGTCATAGTATCCTCCTTTTTGTGTTTATTTTTCTACTAAAAGGAGAGAAATAAAACTTATAATAAGGGCTTAGGAATACATAGAAATAAAACTTATAATAAGGGCTTAGGAATACATAGAAATAAAAACTTATACATAAGGGCTTAGGAATACATTGATGCCCACTCTGAAAAAGTATGAAATTGACTTTGCTCAACAATGGCATCCCTATCT
The DNA here is from genome assembly GCA_034641835.2 of Pinus albicaulis. Lineage (NCBI taxonomy): Eukaryota > Viridiplantae > Streptophyta > Pinopsida > Pinales > Pinaceae > Pinus > Pinus albicaulis. Next base: position 491,995 of record JAXQQM020061684.1, on the reverse strand, counting down.
ATTCCCATCGAATCAAATCTAAGGATACCACTTGCTTTGCTCATTTAATATCTTTTTGTTTGGAATATTTAAATTGCAAGATGAAAAGCTCTCCCTAAAAGAGAAATTAAAAGTATGATGAAAAAGATTAAAATATGAAAACCATGCATCATGTGAGTTGCTCTCTTTATGTGAAGAGCTACATTCTCTTTTTGACCAACTAAATCACGCCTAAAAAAATATAAATCCATATAAATTATTATAATATAAGACTTTGATTCTTTTGAAATGGACTCAATTTGTATGCAATTGAAAAAGTTTCTTCTATTCGAAGTATATTGTAAAACATTAAAGAAGCCCAAAGAAAGAGGTTAACGATAACATTAAGTCTTCAATATGGTTCCATGTAGCTTTTGAGAAGTTGCTGAGGAGACATTCAAATCACTTATGAGTTTCCTCTAAGATGTAATTGAGATATAAATACATAATTTATTTTGAAGCTAGTGTTTTTTTTAACAACATTTTTAATATAATGTTCTATATAATACAATATTTCCTAAAAGTTTTAGAGATTTTATAGGTTTTTTTTAATCATATGTTGTCTTTTTATTTAGGTGTGTGTAATTATATATATATATATGGGTAAGTTCAATGGTGAACATCATGTACTAGAACGTGTTTGCTAATTAATATTGGAGTCTCGACTAGGTTTGAAACTCGGTTAACCTACCTACTATGGCACTGCGGACAATTGCGTTTGGCTTAAAAGCTATTGGAGCAATCACATTGACTCTACCCCGAGCTTCCTCCATGATAGGTGGCAGGACTATGTTCTCATGATACCAAAGAAAAGAAGAAGCAAAAGATACAATAATTTTTAAATAGAAAGTCATTATAACTTTTGTAAAGTTTGATCATGAAGGGTTAACCAATATGGAATAACCATTGGTTGGTTGAAATAGTTGTTAAAAATAATGAAAAAAAATGAATTTATAATATGGTGATGTAGTTAAATAATTTTGGATTTAATACCAAAATCCAAATGGAAATAAAAAGTGTAATAAATTGTGAAAAAAAGGTTTTTGGAATGTTGTACTTCAAAAGTTTGAAAGCTATAACATCGAAAAAATCACAATATAAAGGTGTAGATACTAACAAGTTATAATGAGATTCAAAACCTTGAGTTGTGAGAGTTTATGGAGTCGTGGAAATAGGGGTGTTGCTAAAGTAAATTAGCCACAAAACAAACAGAAAACTAAAAAAGCCATAAAAACAAAGGAGAAAAATAAACAGCATAGTAAAATAAGCAGCATAGTTGTGAAAACGAAAGTGTGCATAAAAAACAAAGGAGAAAAATATTGGTTGAGTGTTAGAGGTCATATATAAATGAGGTTTAAAGAATAATTTAAATGTTAGAACCAAAGTGAAATAGTCATTAAATGGTAAAAATGAAAAAATGAACACATTAAAATGCATTTATTTAAAAATTATCAAAGATAAAGTCAAATTGAGTTTAGTGAGTCTAGTAATTGAATCAAAAGATTTTGAAGAATAGTTGTCACGGAGTTTGGTCTAGCCCATCCCCGTATCACCTACCTTTTAGGAAAGGGACATTTTTTTTACATTAAAAGGACAGATCTGTGCCTAGTTGTATAATTGAAAATAACATAACAAAAAACATAGTTGCTTTTGACAAGTCAAAATGGAACAAAACTTTAAAATAATTGCTCAAATTTTACTTTATTTTTTCTTATCTTATGCTTGCTACCAATCACAAGACACGTGTAATGTTGGATAAATTTACCTAGCAAACAAGGAACCATATAAAGGATGAAAATTTCTAAAAACTAAGAATTAGGCCCACTTAGGGTTCTCAATAAAACACTAACTTGATATTCCACTTTCATAGTAATTGATTGCTGTGACTTCTCGCTTGAACTAATCGCATTAACTAATCCATAAACAAGATTTTTGAATTGGAAGCCAAGGGTGTCGTGAGTCACCGACTAACCCTACATTATAGGTTGGATAAGACAAAACAAGTTTATAGGAGAAACTTTAAGGAAGAGGGAAAATGATTGAATAGATCTTTGTAGGAGAAACAAATGGTGTTAGCTATTTTGTATACCAAATAGTAGAATAATTTTAATTTAGAGTTCTTGCGAGCATATTCATGTTTCACGATCTTCCATAAATAGCCCTAATTATTTTCTATTTAACTTTGTGAGCAAGTGTGATTGAGCAATAACTTCTCTTTCATGACAATATTAGGTTTGGGATTCCTTGGAGGCATTGTATTCCCTCTCATCTTTCATCCTAAACCATTTATTTTGAGAAAGAAAGAGTTCCATCTCTACTAATGCACACTAGATACATTGATTATGGTAGCATTGATAATCTTCCATTTTCATCAATCTCTCCTATTATGGCAAGAAGGCTCTCCAAGGTCACTTGCCATTAAATTTTCTAATTTAGATGTGTTACCAAAGTGGAGGACCTCATAAATGATTTGTAAATTTATGTGGATATTCCACTCGACAATTTGTAACAATGGATGATTCAATAAAAAATATATTAAATTTGAAATCTATACTATGAGGTATGCTAATTTATCCTAGATTTCTAGATTTATTAGTTATTATTTTTTACCTATGCATGTAATAGATAAAATACAAAAATAGAGAAAATGAAATATAAATATAAAAAAAATCACAATGAACACCAAGATATGATATGTGAAATCCTTTTGAGTAGAAAAACCAATTGAAAGGTGAGGTGACTATGCTCTCATTTGTTTGAATGGAAATGGTGCAAATACAAAAGGGAGAAGACACTCTCTATGGAGTTACCTAAGACCTACATGCCTTTGTGTGTTGCTACGGAACTACAAAAAACCCCCTATTTGTTTCTCTCTCTCTATATCCACTTTCAGCTATTCTACTCTACTATGAAACAAAAAATGCACTTGAATGGAATGAAACCCCTTTTCCTCCTAGCAGTCCATGAGTTATACACACATACTTTCAAAGATATCCAATCCATATGGTTAAATTTGAACCGATTTCAAACCTCTCAACATGAGTTATAACTTGACTCTTATAATGTTATCTACATAGTCCCCATGTGGCTAGCCCCTTTTCCATGAATAACGAGGACTAATATGGCATCATATTCAATTATGGTGGTCAATCACGATAGGTCAAATTCCAGGAAGAATCACTTTTCTTGGCACCCTGACCACAATTACGTTGTCTTTATTAAACTATTAGAAAGGTTTTTTGCGTGTAGAATAGTGTCAAGTGTTGCACTTTAGAGATAAATTTTTAAACCCCAAAAACATTAATTAAGGACTCAAACCAAGCTTGAAATTTTTCTAACCTCAATTCTTGAAACTTGTCACTACGCTAAAACTACTATCAGTAAGGTGATTTATTTGATTTTCCACTTCATGAAAGCATCAAGATGGATAAAAAACAATATAATGAGCCAATCTAAATCATATCTCTCAATTTTTGGAGGATTTTCGGTTCCCAAAATATTTTATTGAATGAGGTGAGTAGAAAATTTTCTTCTCCCTTCTTCCTAGAGTATCATTTAGCCTTTCTTAGCTTTTATCTTTCAATCAAATATGCAAAAGATCATGTTTCCCCTATTTAGTATTTATATACCTCTTCTATAAAAATATATGCTCTTTCAACTATGTGTGTGAGCATCCGGAGCTAAATCCTCTATGAAGGTAGGACTTGTCTCCCTCTTCCCCGGGCTAACATGGAAGGCTCATAGAGTTGTCAAATTTTCCACATTCACCATCGAGTAAATGTGCATGTATGGGGGGTAGACTAAGTCTACAAGCATTATCTCCCACCTTTTCTAAGTGATTCCCCAAAAGGACCCATATCACTGCAGCCTTGATTTTCTTACCGAGACCCCTATATCCCTCTCCTTATTTAAATGTAACCATACTATATCTCCCACTTTGAATAAGTTCTCTATTCTATGTCGATGATGTCCCGCTCTTGTACTTTTCTTGTGACTTCTTCAAAGTCTCCTCGAACTTGTAGATGTATCTGCTTGATCTTCTCAAAAAAATCTATCTTCCCTTAAGGAATCCTATGATATATCCTCTCCTCACTCCTCCTCGTTGTCCATATGCAATATCCAAAGTGTTATAGGTCAATTTGGGCATCATCCCCCCAAGACCTCGTCAAGGCCTGGACATCATCCCCGTGAACGAATCTGTTGGCTTTAGGGGTCTTGACCCGGAGTTCGGTTTTAAGGTTTGCCAACAAACCTCGACTACCACTTGGCCCTTTGCGAAATGTACCCGCTTGCGCAAGTCAAGGTATCACCCGAAGTAGTATGGGAGGGGTGCCGGAACCAAGCTGCGCACCACTGATAGAGAAAGTTAATTGACAGTGGGTCCCTTTATCGGACGTATTGATCACAGAGGAGCCCTAATACAAAAATCCCTAACAATATATCTACAGAGCAAAGATCATAAATCATTAGATAACATATAACAGAGCATAGCATTTAAACTAAATTTATGCATTCATAATATCGCATCTACATCTGCGCATTAGAAAAAGCGAGATAATCTCGAAATAACATAAAGCGGTGAAGCCAATAATCATACATCACTATAAACACTTAAACATCACCAATATTCTTCACATTCATTCATATCCAAGTCCAACTTACGGACTATATCTACCGAGCCCGCAAATTTCGTGCACACGAAATGCTGTGGTCCGCACACACAGGACTCGTGATCTCTGCGCACACACAACAACAGGGAGCCCTTCCCGTAAAATCGACAAAAATATCCACAAGTTTGTATCCAATCTTAATCCGCACTTAGCCTATATCTAGACTCGATTTATCTATCTATTTATAACATATTAGCCCGCACTACTCTATGAGTCCGAAAACCGTGGTTTGCACGGACTCTTAGTCCACCCTTTGACTCCCTTTACAATTCATCGGGGGCTTTGACCCACCCCCAAAGCCACCGCGCTAGACTAAATATTACAAAACTCGGACCAAAAAATGCGTTAGGGACCCCATTCCAACGAGCGCCCCAACACAATCTTGTGACTCGTCTCGAGTCACGACAGCGTCGATGAGGTCTTCATCGTCTCCTCGGAGATGCTTGATAGCTGACGTACCAAAGGGGTGCGTAACACCCATGCTTTGTGTGATTTCATTCTCGCAGTGATATCAACCAAATTTTGTGAATTTGGGCCTTCAATAGCTGCGGTGAAACTCTCCATGGTTTGATTCAATTGCTTCATGGCCCCATCTAATTCATCGCGAGCAACTTGAGAGCTTCGTTATCCCATGGCGTAAGACATGGTCGTTGAGTACACCCTTCTTGTGCTTCGAGCACCACAATTTTCACTTTTGAGCGTGTGGCTGGTCCGAAGGCGTGCTAGGGACAAGGGTGGTCAAAGTCGCTTTCCATCTACTCAAAATCTCGCTCCTCGTTTCGGGTGTAGCAGCTCTCTTGATTGATTTGGCGAAGGAGGATCACGCTACACTTCGGGACCATAACTCCATAACGCTCTTAAAGATGATGCGGTGCCCCCGAGTGATCTGTAACGCGGTAATACCGATTTTAGCTTTTGTGAGAGCGAGCACGGCTCGTTGTGCGCTTACCTCCGGAGGGGTCTCAAGTTGTAGCTTGGCACTACTAATGATGACATATACTCAAAGTTCCAAATTGACCCTGTAACAACCCGCACTTTGGTCCGTGATGCTTCAAAGCGATGACCAGAAGCCTTTTCATGACCTCGCCTACGGTGCGGCACAGGAGGCAAGAATTAATTCGGGCATATCCTCGTAGAGTCGGTCTATCAATTTCTCTTAATTCGACTCTGTTGCGTGATGGCGGTGATGTGTGTAGCCTAGGCTTGGGCGGCTTCGACAGCCTTGGTTCACATAGTTTTCTCGTCCTCCAATAAGTTGCTGATGTGCCCACAATTCTCTATCGCTGAAGCTCATCGGTGATGGGAGAGAAATAGGTCATGCAGAAGCACACCCGTCGTGCGCGACTATTGAGGTCGACGAAAGAGCATGCTACAGACTTGGGTCGCACAATTCCAAGGTGATCATTGCCAATGCCGCACCTGCGGGAGGGGGGCCGATTTTGACTATCCGCGACGAGTAGTTCAAGGTCTGTAATCAGTAGTCGGCTAGCTTCGCTTTATTTGCCTCGCTTGATCCACGCTCACCTCGAAGTGTGTCCACCTTCAACTAAAGGGCATCGTACCCCGGTATTGCAAAGCTTCCACCACGGCCTTGTGTTATCATTCCAAAATATCCCTAGTCGCGTCTTCTAACGTAATGTTGACAACGCTCGCAATATTTTCTAAGTCGGCCCTCCGTCAATGTGACTTATGTGTACGCGCTAGGCTTAATAGCCTTGCGATTATTCCTAGGCCCTTTCGGGGAGGTTCCACCAGCTGCATTTGATGCCATGTGGAGAAACGCCGTATCTTCACCACCAAGCCCGTTAAGTCCTTGATCCCGCTACGACTCGCTACTTTGTCCCCATGGTAGCATCCTTAGGGATTTATTGGGTCGTGCTCTTCGTCGTAGCATGCACCTCGAGCTCCTACGTTGTGTCCGGCGGATTAGTAGCCTTTGGGGTAGTGCTCTCACCGGATGTGCACTATGTGCACACCGGGTTAGATGACTTGATGCCAAGCTTCCATACGGGTGGCCATGTTGCCACCACTTGAGAAATTTCTACTTTGTAGCCATATAAGGGAGATCATATCAAGTTGGATCTCCGTGGGCACGAACCCTCGCACATTGTGCATAGTAACCTCAAAAATGCTGCAATATCCTTGCATTTTTTGTAGAACGTGGGGCGACAAACACGACCGGGAATGAATTGCCGGCTGCCCGCGAGCACTGCATCAGAAACACACGAGAATACCTGTATTCTCCCTGCCAGTCCACTTGGGATCCTTCGAATCACATAGATTTTCAAATCACGCACCCTCGCACATACTTGGTTCGAGGGTCAGATCATCGCCTCGTCCAGTGTCTCCCACGCAACCAACACAATTAACGGTATCGGCCCGAGGGTAGTAGAATGCCTTTTGCAGTAGCTTCCGCGCCACACGCACATTGTCTACATTCACCCACGGTACTGCGACCAATTGTAGCAAACGCCTTTCTCTCATCTACCTACAAAGGTGAAATACATAAGCGGGGATGGTCGATGCCCGGCACTTGTGCATCATTTTACATGCGAAAGCGAGAGGGTACCCATTTTCACTCCCGGATCATCTATTGTCTCTACTAGGAACCCTCTGCGGTTGCGCTCAATGTGATATTTCTCTCTGACTTCCTCGAAATCCGTCTGCTCTCATACTTCTTACCGATGCCCTCCTTAGGATTTGGCTCCGTGCATGGGGAGGCTAGTGTATTCAGTGAATTAAGGCAACATCGATTGGGATGCGACTCTCGATCCGTAAACACCCATCGGGGACCAATGCCAAAATACGGCTGGTGAATAACTGAGGCCTAGGTGATGTATTAGCGACCAAAGTGAGATGCGAAATAATTTTAATATCCCCAGCCAACCAATCGCAAGTGCCCACGTCATTGGCTCTCACTCTCTCGGAACTGCTATCGAGACATGTACTCCTTCCGGATATAATTCTAGATCCGTTGTTGGGAAGGCTTCCAGTTGCCTGAGCTCATGGTCATCGAATTTAAGGAGGGGAGACCTCCGAACATATCACCATTCGGGGCGAGAGCACTCTCCGAGACCAAAGAAATTTATGTGTAGGCGCGGAAAATGTCTGAAAATTATTGGGGACGTGCATAGTGGGACTTGCTCGCTTAACATAGGGTGGCAGCCATGAAAAGCGGAGTCACGTGTAGAGCTTCTTATGGAGCCGTCATGGGTTATTTTCCCCTGATGAATCCGAGTGAAGTGTACAATTCGAGGGGACGTGCATGGCTTCACCTCAACCCACTTTCGCTTTCTTTCTCTCTTTTTCTTTTCCTTTTTCTACTCCTTCAAATTTCGGCTTTCCTTTTGTCGCTCTTCCTCTTGGCCGGCGTAGACACTGACCTCCTCCATCTCGGGGTTACTTCCAATACATATTCAGACCCATCTTCCTTGGAAGCGCAGTGACGAGGACATGACTCGAGTAAGCTAATAGCGGTCATCCTTGCTCGAAAGATGAGAATTCAGAGGTTGTCGCTATAAGAAGGAGAGTAGCTTGCCCGTAGATTACCTTGAAGCCATATGTACACCCTCGTCAAACAGCGGGCTCTCGTCGACCGAACCCTAAATATAAACGAGAAATTCAAGGAGGAAATAGAAAAGATGGTGGCCGCAAGTATTATTGAACTAGTGGAATATTCGTATTGGCTAAGCTATGGTGGTCTAGGAAAAAGAAGACTAAAAGGAGAGATAAGGATCTAAATTTACCTACAAAAGAGTTAAATGATGTCTCGCGTGCATGATTCATTCCCTATGTCATTCTCTAATGAAATTCTAGATAATGTGGGAGGACAGAAGCACATTCGTTCACATCGATGGGTTCTCTCGGTAGCCATCATATCCGCATCGCACTCGGGAGACCGTAGCAAGACAACCTTCGCAACTCGAGTGGGGATCGTTCCCGGTACATTATCATGCCCTTTGGACTAAAAAACACCCTCGCCATATTTTCATGCATAGTTGTAGCGATCATTTAAGGGAATTCATTCATAAGCTTTCTGGAAGTCTATTTTAACGATTGACATGTTTGGATTATTGAAGAATCATGTGTCAAACCTAGCCGTGATGCGCCGTACGCTTAGTAGGGAAACACCAAATTTCGTTAAATATCAGAAATGCATCTTCTCCGTGTCCTATTTCGGATTTTGTTGGGACACGTGGTGTGCCATCAAGGATTGATGGTTGACCCAACCAAGATCATGGTTATCATCAATTTGGCTAACCCCCTACCATCGAGAAATAGTTGCGATCCATCTTAGGCCACACGAAAAGCTTTAGCGGCGGAAGTTTATTCAAGGGTACACTTTGATCACCGGCATCCGAATGAAAAACTGCTAAAGAAGGATGTCTCTTTCTTTTGGGATGATGAGTGTCAGAAGAGCTTCGAGTTGCTAAAGGAAAAAATGGTAAAACGCGCACCTATTATTATATTTCTCAACTCGACAAAGGTATTTCATGTGCATGTGGATGTGTCAAGGATAGCCCTAGAGCGATCTCGCTACGCGACTGAGAGAAGAGGACATCGATCATCCGCGTTGCCTTTGCTAGCGAGTAAAAATCTCAAGCGCGGAGTGTAACTATTCTACCATGGAGCGCGAAGGGTTGGCAATGGTGTATGCCCTACGGAAATACATGCACTATTGATTAGGTGGACACTTCAAGATGTTCAAAAATCATTCAACTTTAAAATACTTGGTCAATAATCCTATGTTGGGGGGGGAAAGGCCTCGTAGGTGGTTACAGCGTTGTTCCCGGGAGTATGATTTGAAATCATTGTGAAATTGGGGAGATTGAATGTCAAGCTTTCGATCACTTGTCTCGTAGTTGAGACACTGGGGAAGACCCGACTAATCCGAAAGAAGGATTACCGACGTAGAGTTGTGCTTTGTCAAGGTGGTGGACGAGCATTTTGCAAGAGCATTATTCATTTTTGACCACATACATGACGCCCGACGACTACTCCACTACCACCAAAAAGGGGAATTGGTTACTGTACAACCGATTTTTTACCATAATCGACTGGACAACTCTACAAACTAGGTGCGTGATGAGGTGTCGCGGAGGTATGTATTGGAACTGACGAAAGGCTATATATCTCGACAGAGGCCCATGGAGGAGTGGTAGGAGGGCACTAACAGGGAAAATCCACCGCGTAGAAAGCTATTGAGGGGTGGAGTTGCAGGTCGGCCTACATTACATGCAATGATTCCCATGCATACTATCGGGCTCCGTGATGCATGCCGCGCGGACACAGGGAAACGCCCTCGCGTTGAGATGAGATGCCCCCAACCACATATGGCTTTGCGTGCATTCAATAAGTGGGCCATAAAATTTGTAGGACCCACTGCAATCCCCGTGAAAGAAGACGGGTGCCTAGTACATCATCACGCATCGATTATGTAACCACATGGTTGGAGTGGAAAAAAGCTATCAAGGAATGTATGGCGGATACCGGCCGCGCACTTCATTTTTTGAACATATTTTGACTAGGTTCGGTGCTCAAAGATCCTAATGAGCAACGAGAGGTACACATTTTGTTAATGGAAACTATTAGCGGCTTTGACTTTGGGAATTCCATATCCACCATGCGAAAATTACCTCGTATCACCCTGCAAGTGAACGAGAAGAGTAGAGGCCTTCTCAAAAAAATCCCGGAACATGCACTCACTAAGATGCCGTATCGTCGATCGAATCGATTGGGATGTACGCATTCCCTTAGTCATTTAGGCCCTATAGGACCACATGTAAAGGAACTCACGGAAAAAAATGCGCTTTAGAATGGTTTACGGAAGGAGGCCATCATGCCTATGGAATACATTATTCCCAACTCGCGCATTTCGGATTTTACAAAGCATGGCGTGCAATCCGGTACATCATGGAGGGAACGATTGGTGCAGACTAGTGGCCTTCGAAGAAGATTGGTTCATTGCTTCGGTTCCACCAAGCGAGGTTCAAAAGGATCGTGAAAAAGCTCGGGCATGATTGACATATTTGGCAAAGTGTCTTTAAGGAAGATGAATTGGTATTACTTTATGACAAAGCTTTCAAGATGCACGCCATCCAGAAAGTTCCGTAAGCAACCGTTGGGCCCATACGTAGTAAGGGAAATTACCAATGGTGGTGCGGTCGGGTTGTGTTGCTTGCTATCGCATCGAGATTAATTTTCGGGGTACGTTAATGGAATTCGATCCTAAACCCTATAGGGAAAACCCGGTACCGACCAAATGACTATATGGTCGCAGTAGATGTGTAAAGGATCTTGTGCACACTCAGGGTGAAAAAATGACGCACCTGGCCAATCTGCCAGTGCAAGTGATGGCACGCGGGCTAGGCAAGTGCAAAAAGGTGTGATCGATGCATAGCGGGGTGGTACGTGGTACACGGAAAAACTAGCCGTTGGAATGGGGGCAACTAGGAGAAAAACCCCAATTTTACCGTTGAACGAGAATCTGCGAGAAATAGCAATTAATGTGGAGATCCGGGAAGGATTTTTATCGTTTACGTAATGATAAGTTTCATTAAGGCTAATATGACCGTTCTTACCCATCGGAGAGGTATAAACAGGGCGTCGGTCGAACGGGTTTGTTTGCTTGCCGAGATTCTTGCGCCTTATGCTCCTGCGCGTGAACTCGGCCTATTATGTGTCATTTGTTGGAATCACGATTGCCGTTAGACCAAAACCCACAGCATTAGTCTCCGTATGATCACCAGAGTTAGGATCCACGAGGGGCGACTTAGTCCATGTCGCGAAACACACGGTGAGCGTTGAACCCAATGTCCAACAATCTCCCCCCAAACGCGAGTCGCGCTTATTTTCAAAAATCGAGACCGTCGCTTTCGATACCACTTTGTTGGAACTTCATGATTGTCGTTAGACCAAAACCTGACGAGTGTTAATCTCCGCTACAATCTCCGGATTTAGGATCCACGAGAGGCGATTAGTCCACTGTCACAAAACACATAGGGTAGCATCGAACCCAATATCCCAACACCATTTTCCATCTCCGTATGTCCGGTAGAGCTGACCCTTCGATAAACGAAGAACCCCATTCATTTTCCGAGCAAGGATGACCGCTACTAACCCCGCTAAGTCATTTCTCATCACCGCTTCCCGGAAGCTAGGTCTCGAAGATGTATCGGAAGTAACCCTCGAGATGGAGGAGGTCATCTCTACATCGACCAAGAGGAAGAGGGCAAAGGGAAGGTGAAGGGAGCGAGTAAAAAGGAAAAGGAAAGAAGTGAACTAGCCCTGGGCAGAAGCTGCTATGCACGTCCCTCGGATTGTAAACTCCCCTCGGAAGGTGCCTCGTGGGGCCACTTGTTCGATCCATCAAAAAAACCCCATGACGGCTCAAGAAGAAGCTCGCACGCGACTCCGCTTTGCATGGCTACCGCCCTATGTTAATCCAAGCGGAAGCCCACCGTGCACATCCCCAAGAATGTCGATGTTTTCATGCGCCTACCCGCCCCAAATGCTTTTAGTCCTCGGGAGGAGGTGCCTCTCGAATGGTGATATGTTCGGAGGTCTCCGCAGCTCCTTAAGAGATTTCGATGACCATGATCCGGGAAATGTGGAAGCCTTCCTCAAAGACTCGGCTTCATAATTATATCCTGGAAAGAGTAATGTACGCAATGTGCCAAAGTAGAGCCAATGACATGGGTGCATGGGACTGTCGATCGAAGGATGTTAAAACTTATCGCGCATCCCCCACTTCTCTTGGCCGCTACAACATCATCGACCTCGGTTGTTCGCCAATCGCTCGGCACTCGGTCCACCGCATGGGTGTTTTTGGATCTAGGGTCGCATCCCGATCGATGCTCTGTCTTAATTCATAGAATCACCAACTCCCGTGCACGGGCCAAATCCCTAATGAGGGGTATCGATAAAGAAGTACAAGCAGTGAATTGTCGAAGAAGTCCCGGAGAAATATCATTTGAGTTGAATGACCAAAGAGGGTTCTCGGTAGAGATAATAGATGATATGGGGAGTGAAAATGGCACCTAATTCTTGCATGTACATCATGCGCAAGTGCCATGCATCGGTCATCTCCGCCCATGTAATTCAGCTTGCTCGCGAGATCTTTAGAGAAAGGGTCCGCTACAAAGTACTGAAGTCACGATACCTTGTGGATGAAATTTTAGACAATGTGTGTGAGGCATAGGAGCAATTTGAAAGACATCTGCTACTCCTCCGACCGACAGTCTTTGACAATTTACACATCTTGCTACAACTATGCGTGAAAATATAGGTTTCGTTAGCCCACTCTATAATATTTGTTATACCAAAAAGGCGTGGCTAAGACTTTTTTGAACCTCCAAGGAACAAAGTTTATCACTAAACATTTTTGGCTCTTGAAGGCTCCTTGAAGGCCTCATGCCTCTGTCCAAAATCTCCATTCCTATTTCCGTTTTATACTCAGAAAGTTCTGCTGATTCCAAATGAAAGACTGTTGCAAGACCTTCATTTTCCCCCTTCTCAAAACTTCATGTGCTCCCCTTTTTCTCCATTAAAATTCCCTTATTTTCATAAATCCTCTTCTTCCATTTATGAAAATCACTTTTCCATAGTTAAAAACCCATTGTTTAACTATACCAAAACCCTTGAAACCCTTTTTGAAAAGCATTGAAAAATCAATAGATTCATATTTTATATAGAAGCTTTAGCCGCCTTGGGGCTAAGTTTCTAAAAACCACTCCACCCACATGCCTCTCTCCTGAACCACGTGCTAAGTCCCTCACGGCGCTTATCGCATCGCTAAGATTCAAGAGCGCAGGGTTTATGGCTCTGTTTTAAAAAACTTGCGATGCGATCAACCTTTATATTGAAAAAACACCCAATCACATCATTATATATATATATATATATATATATATATATATATATATATATATATATATATATATATACCGTGGGCCCGCCCTCCATACTTAAACCTTGAAAAAATTTCATTCCTGATCGATCTTTTTCTTTGTAAAAACCCAAAACCCACTTTTCCAAATTTTTGGTCTAAAAACCAAAATCACGTGTTAATATTTTAAATGGGTTGATTGAAAGACGCGATCGCGTTAATACATGATCTGGAGAAAATACAATGTGTTGATCAAAAAGACCGCATCGAAATTTTCACGATGCGATTAAGTCCCCGTGCTATAACCTCGCCCCTTCCACTTTCCATTCATATATCCCTACTCCCCGGGACCAAAGGGTTAGGTCCCGAGGCGCTTATCGACATCGCATAAATTAAATGGGTTGATTGAAAGGCCCATCCCCGATCTTCGCAGATATGTGATTAGCCCCTCTCTCTTTAACCCCCCCCGCCATCATGTCTCCATGCGCCCAAAGTTCGCAATCGGGCGCCTAACCCTATTTTTTACGTTTTTAAAGCCCATGAAATATTAAAATTTTGAGTTATTTTATCAAAACTTTGGTTGTATTATTTTCTCTAAGAGTTTTAGCACGTTGCTCGCCACGATATCCGTGGAGGCAATCTCCCACCGTCTACCTGATCCGGAGTCGACGGTGCGGAATCGAATCAGCCCGTGGTCCCACGTCATCCATTAACCCAGGTTGCAAAACCGCGTGGTACATCTACTCGCACTGCCGCGCTTTGAGGGCGGCAGGTTTCAATTGGCGAGTTGATTCCATACGGCCGAGTCGACACGCGTCCGCGAGCACCGGCGAAAACCACTCACGTCCATCGCACATTAAAGTTCGACGAAGATGCCGTAGCGATTTTGACCACGACCCGTCGGAGATACCGAACTCCGCCCATCCACCCGGCTATCGCTGCGTCGAAGATGCTTGATGTTTAGGGAAGGGCTATGACGCGGCCTGTAATCATCCCTCCGCAATCGGTGCCGACTCTACGGATCGGCCACCACATTCCATCACCCTTTTTTCCTTCGTTTGACTTTCAACCTCCGCTCCCGACAAGCTCGATCTCGCGCAATCGGCGATGGCCCGTGACTAATCTTATTCCGCTCATTCTCACGATCTCCCTACCGACACGTTAATCCTAACTCAGTTGGTATGATGCCATCCAACGCACACGCTTCCTTCACATATCTCTGTCGACAATCAAACCCACATACGATGCAGGATTTTATAATTGTTTTTCATTTTTTGGCAGGGGTTTGAATGATTTCTTTAATATGTCCGGAAGGAATTTTGAAGGGTCATGGTAGACGATCCTCACGCCTTCGTTTTACCACGGAGAAAATCAACCATGGTGTTTTTAATTTTACATTTCATCGTGTTTTATCATGCACGATGCTACATAATAAAAAGCCCTACAACGTGGCCACACACATCGACAAGACACACTCTGTTTTATTCAAAAAGAAAAAGTTAAGAGTATAAGTTCGAAGATAAAGCACAACGAGATGAAGATTGCACAGAATGAGCGGCGGGGATCACAGCTAAGAAAAGATTATCAAAAGCCTAATTTGCCCCAAATTAAACACAATTAAAGGGAAACCATAAGGTTTAAGCTCGAAAGAAAGTGCTTCCACCGCTTCTTAAATTGAGGAAATCGATTCTACGCCTACCATAAGAAGAGCCACCGTTGCCTCAAACCTTTCAAACAGAAGGCCAAAGTTATCAAGAAAAATCATATGATTCACACTCCCAAAGCCACAACCAAGGAGTTACTTCTCGCAAAGAAACTTAATAAATAAAATATACTCGTGAGTTATTCCACACGTAACACGGAGCCTCAAAGTCAGACAAAGTCTCCCACCAAGCTTAATTCATAAATGTAAAATAGTTAATATAGAGAACCACTTGTAAACTTCTTCATCGAGCTCAAAGGCCAGAAGTCACGAATGCATTAATTGCCTTGAGATCTTTTATCAAATCCCATCTCCTCATCCTTCTATAAATACTTCTATAGAAAATGAGAAGTTGTTGGTTGGTTATTGTTTGATTACAAGCTGTAATACTGAAACTCTTTGAAATAAATACATAGTATGTTGAAGTTGAAGAACAAATTGAAGTCTTGGAGGTCCTGATGATGTTGTTGCATGCTTGTTCCTGAGAAGGCTCTATCATTGGATCCATGAACTTCAATGTTGGTGAAGTATTCCGAAATCTGTTTGATGTTTTCTCTCTGTTTTTCATCTCCTTTTTGCTCCATAATTTCTTACTACATTAGAGGTTGAAATTTTCTTAGGCTAAGAAATAGACTCTTGGAAGCACTTTAGACCTTTCTGTTCATCCTTCATCTGTTTTATGTATTTTCTTCTCTGTAGTATTTTATGAGGCTTTAATATTTCTCTTTAGTCTTCATGCTTGTTTATTTCCTTAATAGTTTTGAATAGTTGGTTTCAGCATGATTTATGGTTTTTCCTTGCTTGTACGCTGCCACTTAAATAATCTGTAGTCAAGTCTCCCTTTGAAGTTCTTTGATATAGTGAATCAAAGAGGTTTGTTTTTGATCTTTGCCATTTGTTCTCACTTAAAGAGTTGTCTTGAGAAGGTCTTTATAGTTGTAATCATAGATGTATATAGGAATTCCCTCTTCTATGATTGCAAATTATCAATGAATCTTTTTATGTTTTCTAAGTCATTTGAAATAAAATCTTTGATGGAAAATAGAGGTGTTCCCCGTAATCTGTAGATTTCATGTTTAAAAAGTTGTTTTGAAATCATTATTTGCTTAAAGGTGTGATTTGTAGAATTGCTATGGTTAGCCTGTCTCATCAAAAAGCTCCTTTATTGTTCAAATTATGTTTTCGAATTCCATTTTTTTGAGAATTAAAACCTCTCTTTCCAAATCATTAATGTTCATCTCTACTCCAAAAACAATAAGGACTCCGTGGCCAAGTTAGATTTTCCTTTGATATCCCTGTATCCAATACATGAGTTTGTTATGAATCTTTTTCTTGACTCCATCATGCCCAATGAACCAAATATTTCTTTGTCCTATATATCTTTCCTCAGACCTTTCATGTTCCGTTGTATCAATTCCATCCAACCAAACAAACGAACAAGCACTGTGAACTTAATAACTAGTCTAAAATCAATACTCTAAGCACACGAGATAAATTTTTGCAAACAAACATTTTGAGAGATCCCTCTTTGAGAACAGGGAGGAGTAGATCCCTGTAACTCTTAAAGATCAGTTCTCGATGTTGCCTTGTCTTTTGATTCGCTAAACTATCAAAACGACGAGACACCAACATAATGGCGATCGACGGTAGGGACGTCGATGTGAAATGCGCAAAACAAAACACTCAACCGTCTCAAGTATAACATAAGTAACCTTCTACAAGCACTACCAAGCAATGGTAATCATGATAGGACCTTTTGAATCGGTGACAAACTAAGTAACCCTTAGGATTGCTTATAAAGCCTTATCAAACCTCGAAGGTTTTCGAGTCACGAAGCCATAAGAGTACAACTCTATGTAGTTTCTTTACACCCTACCTAAGTGTTAAGTCAGATTTCGAGATACTTTGCCATAACCTATAAAACCAAAATAATCTCGAGGAAAAACCCAAAAAACATTTCGAGTCATGGCTTCATAATAAACTTCGTGGTGGACCATAAAAACTTTTACTCCAAGGAAGCTTAAAAATTCCACCTCGAGACTCCAAAAAATCCTAAAAAATGCACCTTAAGACTCCACTTGAAGAACCCTTATCATTATAACATCTTTCAAACTCGGGCTAGAAGATCTGAGGATTGAATTTCAAAAAAGATCAGCTAGCCTCTTAAAGATTGTCATATTTTGTTAAAACTTTTCTTTTTCAACTAAGTGTCGACACACACTAGCATAGTGGCTCCTAGAAAGATTCATACTAGAGCCTACCCCAACTCCAAACCCACTCGGAAGGGTACAGTGACAACCCCGAAAGTATACCTAGGAAGTCTTCCAAGATAAAATTTTCAAATGTTTTCGCATGCGATCACCCTTAAGATCTAATTCAATCCTGAAAAATCTCACGAAATTTCCCTACAACAATCACGTAGTTGACTTAAGTAAATCCTTTTTAGAACTAGGTCACTTCGATGATATAATTTAGATAGATTCTGAGTCCTCACTTTCATTCCCAGAACAAAGTGAACAACCTGGTAGTAGAGAAACCACACCACCTGATTTACATTTCCTTCTCAATTTAGGTGTCTCTCATCCAAGGTTAGCTCAACAATCTATCCCGGGTCCATCCACTTCTGCTCACCCTTCATCCACTGTTCAAACCAATACACCTAAGCCCACTATTCCTGTCATTAATCCGCTCCTTGTAAATCCACCCCCACCGCCTATCATGGCAACATGGTATGCTCCCCTTGTAGAAATTTTCTGAATAATGATTAATTATCCACCGAGACTATCCTGATCACATACAATTCTAATTTATATGCAACACATAATCTCTTCCACTCAGATCATCACACATGCGGAAATAAAACAAGCGATAGCACATCAATTCATCATACACATTCACAAAGTATGTATGGGGAAAGCTTATAGCTGAAAACCCCGTAGCTATTGTGTATATTATAATGGAGAAATCATGTAACAAACTCAGTACAATACTCCTCACAAGTACTCGCGCACTATCTCATGAAGTTACACACAACTAGCCTGGCTCTTGAACGAGGTTACCGGTTCAAAACTCATGATCAATTGCTTGCGCTCTATTGCGCAATCCGGGTACAAATGCCTATAGAGATCCAAGGTTCGAATCTCCTTGGCTTGACTCCGCGCAATCATCATGGACAAATCCTCCAAGTGTGGTGCAAATCTCATGCACAACCGATGTCGCCAGTCGATAATGCTAACTCCACCCTTTCATCTACCTCTTTCACTCCGGTCTCCACAGAACTCGATCATGCACTCGTAGTGAACGAGTGTGTTCTTGAGTTGAATAATGAGATTACTAATTAATGAATTAATATAATATTTAATTCACTCCACTCATAACTAATTGATTAGCTAGTTAAACTAATCTCAACTAGTTCAACTCAAATAAACGAACACAACTCCACTAGGCTTGTCTCATTAACTCACTCCAAACTTCTGCACATCGAAGTCCAAGCGAAGTCAACCATGCATGATGCCATCAAACCCTTGGGAATCACGTGATTCCTCTGTCGATGCATGAGCCACTTCCAAGGCTCGCGAAATCGAAGTGCTCCAAGAGAGATATACTCGTTGTTTAGAGTCCAAATATTATTAAGGGTAAATAATATTTGACTTCCCTATTTTTAGGATAGGCAGTCTAAAAATAGACATCGACCTATCGACCTATAGGTCAAAAAATACAAGGTCCATCTATTTTTACCAACATGACCAATACTTCAAGAATCTCAAACTGGAATCCCCGAACCATGCTCCATATGTCTAAAAATAGACATAGTCTAAAAATAGACTTTGCGCCAGAATTTGCCTGCGGGCCCACTTAGTGAAGGCGACTTCATTTCACTAAGCTCCATCATCTTGCTCGCATTTCTCTAACACTCCCTTCTCAACAAGATATGGATTATTCGCAACCCCTATCCTCGCCTACATCATGGAATTCGAACTTGCTCCTCGGTGAGCACCTTCGTCGGATGTCGGCATCCCCGCATCTTCCCGTCGGGAACATATGAAAGCATCATGATTCTCCGCTGCGAACACAATCTCCGATATGATGGTACCTAATGTGCCGATGTGTGGTTTGGGACCTATCATGAAATACTGGATTAGCTGAGAGTTTAATGCAACTCTGGTTATCACAGTAAATCACTGTAGGCTCCAAATGCAACTCGAACAATCCAACGAGGATCTTCCTCATCCAAATAGCCTCGCATGCAACCAAGCTAGCTGCCATGTACTCAGCCTCTGCTGAACTGAGTGCCACGGATCTCTGCTTCCTGCTGTACCAGGAAACTGCTGTCGACCCAATGCTGAAAACTCCTCCAGATGTGCTCTTCCGGTTCGTTGGGCTCCCTGCCCAATCTGCATCAGTGAAGCCAGAAAGCTTCGCTCCATCCTCCTGTATGTACCATAGACCATATCCCGATGTGCCTCTGATATAGCGCAATACATGCTTGCCTGCCTTCCAAAAGAGCTTGGTAGGCTTAACCATAGCTTGCGAAAGCTGGTTAACTGCATAGCATATATCGGGTCGTGTATTGACCAGATACATAAGCGACCCCACCAATCGTCAATAGACAGTGGCATCCACTACCTCTGCTAAAGTAGCATCCTCCTTCCTCCAACCACCAGGAAGAGGAGTGTCAACAAGCTTGGCACTTTCTGCATGTTGAACTTTCTCAATTTCCTGCATACTTTCCCCGAGAACAACAATTTCTCATTACAACACGGCTAAATCTCAATCCCAGAAATAATACATACCCAAGTCCTCATTCAATCCCCAAGAAGCTCCCACAGAAAGTATCAATCAAATTGCTCATCACAACAATTATATCATCTACATAGCGCACGATGCTGATCAAGACATTCCTCCACCACAATCTGGTACAGGTTTGGATCCGCCTCACTCTTGGAGAATCCAAGCCCGGTGAAGTAGCCGTCTATCCGAGTGTACCAAGCACGAGGTGCTTGCTTTAGCCCATACAGTGCTCTCTTGAGTCGGCACACATGCGACTCACTGCTGAAGATCTCAAAACCTTCAGGCTGCTCTATGTACACCTCTTCCTCAATAACTCCATTGAGGAACGCAGTCTTCACATCCATCTGATGAATGTGCCACCCCCTCTGCGCTGAGAGAGCAAGGATCGTCCGTATGGAAGAGTACCTTGCGACAGGTGCAAAAGTCTCCTCATAATCGATCCCCTCGATCTGTGAAAAGCCACGGGCGACAAATCTCGCCTTGTACTTCTCCACACTCCCGTCAGCTGCCTGCTTCACTTTGTAGATCCATCGCGAACCCACCACCGATTTCCCCACCGGTCTTGGGACAATCTCCCATGCACTGTTCCTGACGATCGAATCATATTCTTCGATCATGGCATCAACCCATGCGGGTTCCTCCACAGCTTCCTCAAAAGAGGATGGCTCCGTCACAACACATTGACTCACAAGAGCCATGTATCCAATGTACCGATCCGGTGACTGCCTCTGTCTGCGCTGTGTTGTAGGTGGTCCTACAACCTTCTCTGCATCTCGAGCCAGTCGCTCAGCTTCTGTAGTGCGCATGCGCCCTCTGATGGTTGGCGCTACATGGGTGGTTTCTTCCACCTCCTGAACCTCCTCTTGTGGCTGATCCACATCCGGAAGCTCCTCCTTAGGAACTAACAGCTCCTCATCTGCATGCAAGTGTAGCTCCCTCTCAAGCGAACACCGCATGGCTTTCTCCTCCTGAAATTTTATATCCCGTCGCACAACAGTCTTGCGACTGTCTGGCACATACACCCGATAGTTGTGAGGTGTATCAGTGTACCCCACAAATATTCCAACTTCAGCAGTTGGATCCAGCTTCCTTCTCGCATCCTTCGCCACATGCATGTAGACAGGAGATCCGAAAATCCGCAAATGGGAAATATCAGGCCTCTTGCCAGAATAAGCCTCCTCTGGTGTACTCATGCCAAGAACCTTGTGAGGACAACGGTTCTGCACATACACTGCTGTATTGCATGCCTCAGCCCACAAGTGAAGGGGTAGGCCCTGATCATGCAACATCGCCCGTGCAGCACCCATGATCGTTTTGTTCTTCCGCTCAGCCA
Source organism: Pinus albicaulis (assembly GCA_034641835.2). NCBI lineage: Eukaryota > Viridiplantae > Streptophyta > Pinopsida > Pinales > Pinaceae > Pinus > Pinus albicaulis. Next base: position 470,594 of record JAXQQM020061684.1, on the reverse strand, counting down.
CCCCGTTCTGCTATGGGTTATGGGGTGCGATGAGCTCTCTCTGAATCCCTTCTGCGCTGCAGAACTCCTTGAATTCAACCGAGATGAATTCACCACCGTTATCACTCCTTAGAGCAATCACCTTCTTCCCCGACTCCTTCTCGACCAGTGCTTTAAACTCACAGAACTTCGCGAATGTATCGCTCTTCTTCCGCATGAAGAAGATCCAGCACTTTCGAGAGAAATCATCAACAAAGATCACATAATACCTGTGCTTTGCTGTCGAAGCAACTGAGAAAGGACCACACACGTCTGTGTGAACTCTCTCAAGGATCGTCGTGGCGCGACTATCCTTCTCGTGAAAGGTGGCTTTCACATATTTTCCCAAAGTACACCCCTTGCACTGATCTGACTGTGCAAGGGTGCCCTTAGGAAGCCCAGTAGAAATCTGCTGCAGGATCTTCAAAGCTCCATGGTGAAGGTGGCCCAATCTCCTGTGCCACAGTTCGCCCTCATCATCCCGGCTCACCACTTCTCCCGCCTTGCATGCCATTGCTGCACAACCATCTACCTGCAACTGATAAAGGTTCTTGGTTCAAACCCCTATCTTCCGGGTCTCTCCAGTAGTCTTACTGTGCAGGAAGGCTTTTCCTTCGTTGAAGACCACATCATACCCCTTATCCTCCAACATCGCCACAGAGATCAAGTTCTTCTTCAATCCAGGTACATGCATGACATCCTTCAATACAAAGGTTTTACCAGACTCCCTCTGAAAGGATATGGTACCGATACCAGTCGCACTGTATCTACCATCATCGCCCATCTCGATGTGCACACCCAGATCTTTGTCCTCCAGATCTAAGAACAAATCCCGATCTCCCGTCATATGAAATGACACACCACTGTTCAAGAACCACACCGATCCCATCACACTTGAAACCAAGCATGCGATCAGGGAAAATTCAAGCTTGAACTGCGAAGCCAAAGCTTCTCCATTTGCAGATCTTCCCGCTTGCTTGTTTTTCTTCTTCTTCGGACAATTGGTAGCATAATGTCCGTGATCATGGTAGTGAAAACACTTCACTTTCGCCATATCCTGCTTCTTTCCCTTTGCACCGGAATGAGAAGTTTTCTTACCCTTCCCCTTCTTTGCTTTGGCAACCAAAGCGCAATTTTCTTCATCAGCTCCCTTTGATGAAGATCCATCCCGAGTAGTCCTCCTTATCTCCTCCTGCATGAGATCCGCCTAAAGGCGCTCCCATCCTGGCAGCTTCTCCCGACCATTGACACTATCTTGATATGAGTGCCAAGCCTTCGGAAGACCAAGGAGAGCCAGGTCGACCATGTCCTCGTCTTCGACAATCACCCCCACACTTCCCAGCTCATCTCTGCACTGAGTGAACTTTGTGAGGTATTTGGCGATACTGTCGCCTTTCTCCATCTTGATGTTCCTGAGCTTATCTTTGAGCGCCAGCTTCCTTTGGTCGCTCTTACTCTGGAATAGATCCGTCAAAGCTTTCCACATTAAATAAGGAGTAGCCTTTCCATGCAGGCTGGATACAATATGATCCTTGACGCCCTCCAACAGGATCCTTCGACACTTCGCCATCTTCTTTTGCCATGCATCGACTTCAGCTGCATCAGTGGGCTTTTGGACATCCGTATCTACGAACTCCTTCATACCATTATCTTCTAATACTACCTCCATGCGATCCTTCCATGCAACATAATTCGAACTGCCTTCAAGAGCATATTCGAGTCGCAAACCGTTGAAAGACATTTTCAACACCAGCACCAAGAAAACATCCATGAACTCCTTTAGTCCATTATCTTCTAATACTGCCTCCATGCGATCCTTCCATGCAACATAATTCGAACTGCCTTCAAGAGCATATTCGAGTCGCAAACCGTTGAAAGACATTTTTCAACACCGGCACCAAGAAAACAAAATTGCTGCAAAATTTCGAATTCCACCTCAAAGCTCAACCGCTCTAGATCTGTGAGAACAAATTATTTCTAGCACAGAGATTGATTGCAAGGGGCGTTTACCAGACCTTTCACTTTCCGAAGAAAGATGAATCCGGAGGCTACCTGGCCCGCATGCAGACTCTGTCTACCGAAATAAGTTTGTAATCACTGTGATGATCAATCTGAACTTCAATAGCTCCGATACCATGTAGAAATTTGCTGAATAATGATTAATTATCCACCGAGACCATCCTGATCACATACAATTCGAATTTATATGCAACACATAATCTCTTCCACTCAGATCATCAAACATGCGGAAATAAAATCAAGCGATAACACATCAAATCATCATACACATTAACACAGTATGTATGGGGAAAGATTATAGCTGAAAACCCCGCAGCTATTGTGTATATTATAATGGAGAAATCATGTAACAAACTCAATACAATACTCCTCACAAGTACTCAGTACTTTCTCATACAGTTACCCACAATCTAGCTCAGTTTTGAACAGGTTACTGGTTCAAAACTCACCGCCAATTGCCTTGCCTCTATTGCGCAACCCAGGCCTGTCTATATAGAGATCCAAGGTTCGAATCTCCTTGGCTTGACTGCGCAATTGTCATGGACAAATCCTCCAAGTGTGGTGCAAATCTCATGCACAACTGATGTCGCCACTGATAGCTAACTCCACCTTTTCATCTACCTCTTTCACTGGTCTCCACTGAACTGATCATGCACTGTAGTGAACTGATGTGTTCTTGAGTTGAATAATGAGTTACTAATTAATGAATTAAATAATATTTAATTCACCCCACTCATAACTAATTGATTAGCTAGTTAAACTAATCTCAACTAGTTCAACTAAAATAAACAGAACACAACTCCACTAGCTGTCTCATTAACTCCACCAAACTTCTGCCACTGAAGTCCTAACTGAAGTCAACCATGCATGTGCCATCAAACCCTTGGGAATCACATGATTCCTCTGTCAGATGCATGAGCCACTTCCAAGGCTCGAACTGAAGTGCTCCAAGAGAGTAAACTGCTGTTTAGAGTCCAAATATTATTAAGGGTAAATAATATTTGACTTTCCTATTTTTAGGATAGGCAGTCTAAAAATAGACTTCGACCTATCGACCTATAGGTCAAAAAATAGAGGTCCATCTATTTTTACCAACATGACCAATACTTCAAGAATAACATACTGCAACCCCTGGACCATGCTCCATATGTCTAAAAATAGACATAGTCTAAAAATAGACTTTGCACCAGAATTTGCCTGCGGGCCCACTTAGTGAAGGCGACTTCATTTCACTAAGCTCCATCATCTTGCTGCATTTTCAACACCCCTAGTCCTTCCTGTACCATTAGGTAATCTTCCACAGGACTATCAGTCCAAAATTCCATTATATGATGCCAACAATGCTACAATGGCATCACAACATGTAGATAAAATGGATGACTACTTTGACAGAAATGAAATTGATGATGATTCTGTCAAGCTTAGGTTATTTTCTCAGAGCCTAGGGGGAGAAGTAAGAAAATGGTTTAAAGGTTTAGCCCCCCATAGTATTAATGATCTCCAAGGCTTCCATCAAACGTTCTTAAACAAATGGGAAGTAAAGAAAAACCCTCTTCAAGTCCTTTCTGACTACAAGAACCTCCATAGAAACCCTGGGGAAAGCGTTCAAGCTTACTGCACTAGATTCAATAGTGTGTATAATGCACTTTCCCCAGAGCTAAAACCTCCATAGGGCTCAGCTTTAAACAAATTTCCTGAAGGGTTTGACTCTGACATGACCTATCAGCTGAGAGAAAGAGATTTTGCAACTCTGGAAGATATGCAAAAGGGTGCTCTTTCTGTGGAAGTCAAATTGATGGAGAAGAGAGCAAGAATGAAAACTGAGAAGAGAGTATCTTTTAGAGAAGAGTCCACTCCTTCTACCTCAAGTTCAAAAATGGAAAGGATTTTGGAAGAAATGATGAAAGAGATGAGCATAATTAAGAAAGCACAAGAAAATCAAAATCAAACTGCTCCTTGAAATAGGAATCAGAACTATATAAGAGAAAACAATCAAGACAAACAGAACGAGAATGACCAACAAATTAGACCTCCCTTCCAACAAAACTATGTAGATCAATATGAGGAAGATAGGGAGTTAGAAAGGTTGGAAGAAGCTCATGTAAACTTGATTGGATCAGACAGTGGAGATGATGTTTTTCTCACTGAGGAAGAACAAGGATTCTTCTCTGATGACCAAAATACAAACACCTATGAAGAATCTGATGACTATAGATTGGGTTTTGAAAATGCAATTATGGAAGTGCATAAACAATACGATCTTAGGAGCAAAGGGAATGCAAATAACTTGAAGGATAAGAACACTAGCACTGCTGTCAAGAAAAACGCAAAAGACCAACCCAAAAAGACAACAGAAAAAACCAACATTTCGGCCAAAAAACCGGACTTAAACAAAGACAAAGGTGTCCAGCCAAATGTTGAACAGAGTACCCCTGGCACTTCAGCTAGTGGTCCTAATAAAATTATCTTAATTACCATTCCAAACAAGGTTCAACAAATCAAAGTTGCTGAAAAGAATTCAATGGAAAAAATAGATGTAAATACAAACAAGTCAATTATTCCTTTCAGCCTTGAGGGAGAGATTGCCAAAATAAAAATCACCATCCCCCTAGCTGAACTAGTAACCCAAGAGGTGTACAAAAACCAAGTTTTGAAATCTTTGAACTTAGGAAGTGATACAGACACTTTAAACTTGATAGATGACAAACCTGAGTTGTTGTTCGGTCCAGAAGTTGAAGGAAAATATCAAGAAGGGGTTGTCCCTCCCTTCTATGTTAGCTTGAACATACATGAGAAAATTTTACACAATGCCATGTTAGATTCAGGAGCTTCACACAATCTGATGCCCAAGGTGGTAATGGAGAGCTTAGGCTTAGAGATTACTAAACCATACAAAGATTTGTATTCTTTTGACTCAAGCCGAGTCAAATTTTTGGGTTTAATCAAAGATTTGTGTGTCACTCTAGCTCAGATCCTTGCTAAGAGTCTGGTTATGGATATAGTTGTAGTTGACATTCCCCCTAAGTATGGCATGCTCTTATCAAGATCTTGGGGAGCCAAACTTCAGGGAAGCCTTCAAATGGACATGTCTTATGCCACCATCCCTGTTTTTAACCAAAACAAAAGACTATACAGGGAATCTCACATGAAGTACATGGTGAGCAACATAGACAAACCAAACAACTCTCCAATCTATTCTATTCAATCAAGTTTAGATTCCTTTATCTTATATCATGAAGATGACATTACTCAACAAGATAAAGAAAACATAGACCCAATCAGTTCACCACAACAATCCAATCTTCCCTTCGATCAAATTCAAAACATTGACAATCAACAGCAGCAAGAAAATGAAAATAAAGATGGCATGCTTTGGAAAATGAATTTTGATGGATCTTTTAATAAAACAAGTGTAGGAGCAGGTGTGTGGATTCAAAATACAAAATAGAGTTTTTCATACAAATTGGATTTCCCATGCACTAACAATATTGCTGAGTATGAAGCACTTCTCCTAGGCTTACAACTGCTTAAATAGTTAGAAGCCCAGAGGATATCAATCTTGGGAGATTCTGAACTTATCATAAAACAAATCAAAGGAGAATACTCAGCTAGAAATCCAAGACTTAGGGAATATCGAAACGTTGCCCTTGATCTATTAAAAACTTTTGAGAAGTATGAACTTATTTTCATTCCAAGAGAATTGAATCATTTAGCAAATGAACTTGTGTTTAATGCCAGTAACTGTCAAATACCTAAGATAAATGAACAACTTAGCGTGAAGGTGAAACATAAGCCTGCAGTGCCTGATAACGTAGATCACTGGCAAGTTTTTGATTCCAACCAACACATAGATGATTTCTTGAGGTTAGAAAACGATTTCACCATACCTACGTCAGAATCATGCCATAATCAAAACTGTCCATATATTGAAGAAATCCCAGAAGCTGAAATAACACACTCTGCTAATATAAGTCATTATGAGAATACGTTTGAAGCAGAGTCAATTGACAACGTGGACCAAAGAGACCTGGAAGTTTTAGAATGTAAGAACGGTTCAATTCCAAGAGGTCTCTCACCTTTGGAACACCTTTTCGACTTTAATGATGTAGCCAAAGAACCAAAAATGGAGGCTGTAGAAACAAATGTAGAAGAACACAACATAGGCTCCCTAACAGAACCCAAGATGATTAAATTGTCCAGCACTCTTCCAACTCACATAAAATCTCGATACATTGATTTTTTTAAAGATTTTAGAGATGTTTTTTCTTGGGCATACACAGATCTGAAGTCTTACGATACTAGCATCATTAAGCACAAGATTCCCTTGAAGGAAAATCAAAAGCCCTTCAAACAAAAATTGACGAGAATAAACCCACTTTTATTACCTTTAGTTAGAGCCGAAATTGAAAAGATGCATGATGCTGGCATTATAGTACCTGTTAGATTTTTAGAATGGGTATCAAACTTAGTTTCTGTTAGGAAAAAGACAGGAGAGATCAGACTTTGTATCGACTTCAGAAACTTAAACAGAGCATCCCTAAAGGAAAAATACCCATTGCCCAAGATGGATCATATACTTCAGAAATTAGTTGGGTCAAAAAGGATATCACTCTTAGATGGGTTCTCAGGTTATAACCAGGTGTTAGTGCTCCCAAGTGATCAAATCAAAACTGCTTTTACCACACCTTGGGGCACCTTTATGTATGTCAAAATGCCTTTCGGATTAATGAATGCAGGGGTCACCTTCCAAAGGGCCATGGACATAGCCTTTTCTGAAGACATTGGCTATTTTATAATCATTTACCTTGATGACATAACTATTTTCTCAAAAACTGATGAAGAACATTTGATTCACCTAAGAAAAGTTTTTGAGAAATGTAGGAAATTTGACTTGTCATTGAATCCCAAGAAAACACTCTTTGGTCTCCAAGAAGGTATACTTCTTGGCCACATAATTTTGGAAGAGGGAATCAAAATAGAACCTACAAGGATAGATGGCATATTGCAGATTAGCCATCCAAGGAGCCTCAAATAATTGCAATCTTTCATCGGAAAGATTAATTTCCTGAGAAGGTTTATTCCTAATCTTGCTGAGCTATTAAAAAACATTACAAACATGCTTAAGAAAGATGTCGGTGTAAAATGGACTTTACCAGCTAAACAATCATTCAAATTGGTCAAACAAGCTCTTACTCAAGCACCAGTCCTGATTAGTCCAGATTTTACCAAAGATTTCTATATCTTTTCCTTTGCATCTGAACATACAATAGCTGCAGTTTTACTTCAAAAGAATGATTTAGGGCAAGAAAAACCAATATATTTCTTTAGTGGGGCCTTGAGAGATGCTCCTCTCAAATATAACATCATGGAGAAGCAAGCCTTAGCATTAGTGAAAGCATTAAAAGACTTTATGGTTTATATTTTACACTCTCACATAATTGCTTTTGTTCCACATACGGTTGTCAAGGACATTCTAAGTCAAGACCCCGATGGTAAAAGGGGAAAATGGATTGCAACTATTCTCAAATATGACTTAGAAATTAGGCCCACCAAACTAGTTAAAGGGCAAGGATTAGCAAAACTTATGGTTGAGTCTAACTTCCAAGCACTAGAAATGAATATGGTAGATGTGTTGGAAGAAATAGAAGAATATGATGCTCCTTTTATTGAAGAAACATTTCTAAATTCTCCTTGGTATGCTGACATTATTTATGTGCTTTTATATCTAAATGCTCCTTCTTCTTTGTCTAAAACTAAAGCTAGATTCTTGAAACAAAAGGCTTTGAGTTTTTGCATATTAGATGGAGTATTATATTGGAAAAACACTGTTGGAATTTTGTTTAAATGTTTACTTGAAGACGATGCAGGAAAGATCATACATGAATTGCATGATGGAGAATGTGGAGGTCACCTCTACTGGAAGGCCACAACCAACAAAATTCTTAGATCTGGTTACTATTGGCCTACCCTTTTCCCAGACACTCAAAAGCTGGTCATGTCTTGCCATAAGTATCAAATCTTTGATGGCAAAAGAAAACTCCTTCCCTTACCTTTACATCCTATTAGAGTTGAGGCACCTTTTCAACAATGGGGGCTGGACTTCATTGGGGAAATTCATCCATCCTCCTCAGCTCAGCATAAGTGGATCCTCACAGCCACTGACTTCTTTACCAAGTGGATAGAATCTATACCCTCCAGAAATGCTAATGAATCTGTCATTATCAAGTTCCTTGAAACAAATATCCTATCCAGATTTGGTTGTCCCATCAAAATCATAACAGATAATGCTGCTGCTTTTAAATATAAGAAGATGGTTGATTTCTGCCACAAATACCACATAACCTTGGGCCATTCCACTGCATACTACCCCCAAGGAAATGGATTAGTTGAATCTTCCAACAAGAGCCTCATCAATATCATTAAAAAGCTGTTGGAACAAAATAAGAAATCATGGCACAGTAAGCTGGTTCATGCCTTATGGGCTGATAGATTAATTACAAAGAAATCAATAAATATGTCCCCCTATCTGTTAGTTTATGGCATGGATGCAATTTTTACTACCTCATTGGGAGTTCCAGTCATGAAACTCCTTCAAGAAGTGCAGATTGAAGAAAATGATATGCAGAGAAGAATCAACCAAACAATCCATTTACAGTAGACCAGAGAGGAAGTCTATGAAAGAACACAGTGAGTCCAAGAAAAAATGAAGAAGCTATTTGATAAGAGGACTAAAGAAAAAAATTTCCAAATTGGAAATGTTGTTCTCAAATGGGATTCAAGAAGAGAAGAGAAGGGAAAACACGACAAATTTGAGAACTTGTGGAAAGGGCCCTATATTATTCATGCTGAGAGGGGTCACAATGCATTTTTCTTGAAAGAGTTGAATGGAGAAGACCTATATGGAGGTCCTATCAATGGCAGGATGCTCAAGCATTACTTCTGCCAAGAATCTTAAGTTTAAAAGCATTTTATTTTTCATTGTAAATATCATAGTCTAACCATTGCATTCAAAGTTATAAAAATCAAAAATAAAAAAACAAAGAAAGAAAGAAAAGAGGGCAGATTGTCAAAACAAGAAAGGTATACAACTCCATACCAAAAAAGAGAAACAAATTCTGAAAGTGTGCAAGCCTAAATGCCACTCCTGAGTAACACACTTCTAGTTAGTCAAACAGTTTAATCTTGACTAATTAGCTTTAAATTTTCTGCTGATAGGATAGTGAATTCGATTTGCCAAATTGTTTAAACTTGGCTTATCAGTGGATAGTTTAGGATAGAAATTAAAGGTTCGAACATGCTCAAAATCTGAACCTAAAATTTTCAAAGAGAAAATGACTCAAATCTGTTTCAAATTCTGAGTCAAAAGATGTAAAATCTGGTTCTAATCAGATTAAAACCTGAACTAGAAGAAAAGCAAAGTTAGCTCAAAACAAAGATCAAAACAGAGCTGTAGTAAGGAGGAAGGAAATGTTTTCAAAATTCAGATCTCAAGCTTTCCCTTTCTTGTTTTAAATTTTGTGCAAAATAAATGTCTATGTGCGGTTTGACTTTTATGCCATAGACCAGCATCAAGTTAGACTGCCCAAGCCTAACTTGAATGTTTTTCAATTTCTATTGTAAAATTTAGAGAATGAAAGTCTGTTGTATAGTTTAATCCCAACAGACAATATAATAGGTAGAGAAGCATCTGAACTCAACTGTTTAATCTGAGTTCAGGGGGAAATAAGGAGTAGAATTAGATTAGTTTTATGTTTTCAAAAGAATAAAATGATGTGAAAAGAGTTTGCCAATCCAAGTGCACTCTAATGAAGAAAAAATGTTAGATCTGTAGGATTGGGTAGGTAGAAAGCTTGTTGGTGAAAGGTCCATTGTTTTCATGGCTGCTAATATGTTTTTAGAAAAGATCATCCCAGCAAAGGAAGGGCAGCCCAATGGATCAGGCTCAGGTCAGCCTCCCAGAGAATGCAAGTCTGAAGTTCTTGATGCCTTCAAAAGGGCATCATCCCCAAGTGGAGCCACTGTTAGCCACCTATAATATTTTTTATACCAAAAGGTGGCTAAGACTTTTTTGAACATCCAAGGAACAAATTTTATCACTAAAAATTGTTGGCTCTTGAAGGCTCCTTGAAGGCCTCATGCCTCTGTCCAAAATCTCCCTTCCTATTTCCATTTTATACTCAGAAAGTTATGTTGATTCCAAATGAAAGATTGCTGCAAGACCTTCATTTCCCCCCTTCTAAAACCTTCATGTGTTCCCCTTTTCTCCATTAAAATTCCCTTGTTTTCATAAATCCTCTTCTTCCATTTATGAAAATCACTTTTCCATAGTTAAAAACCCATTTTTTAACTATACCAAAACCCTTTGAAAACGTTGAAAAATCAATAAAAGATTCATATTTTATATAGAAGCTTTAGCCCCCTTGGGCTAAGTTTCTAAAAACCACTCCACCCACATGCCTCTGCCCTGGAACCACGTGCTAAGTCCATCACAGTGCTTATTGCATCGCAAGATTCAAGAGCGCAGGTTTATGGCTGTTTTAAAAAAACTTGCGATGCGATCAGCCTTTATATTAAAAAACCCCCAATCACATCATTATTTTATATATATATATATATATACCGTGGGCCTGCCCTCCGTACTTAAACCTTGAAAAAATTTCATTCCCGATCGATCTTTTTCTTTGTAAAAACCCAAAACCCACTTTTCCAAAGTTTTGGTCTAAAAACCAAAATCATGTGTTAATATTTTAAATGGGTTGATTGAAAGACCGATTGCGCAGTAGCAATCGGAGAAAATACAATGCGTTGATAAAAAAGACCGCATCGAAATTTTGCGATGCGATTAAGTCCCTGTGCTATAACCCCCACCCCTTCCACTTTCCATTCATATATCCTACTCCCGGGACCAAAGGGTTAGGTCCCAAGGCGCTTATCGCATCGCATAAATTAAATGGGTTGATTGAAAGGCCCATCCTCGATCTTCCGATATGCGATTAGCCCCTCCTCTTTAACCCCCCCGGTCATATCATTCTCCATGCGCCCAAAGACCCCGCAATCGGGCGCCTAACCCTATTTTTTACGTTTTCCGCCCACGAAATATTAAAATTTTAAGTTATTTATTAAAACTTTGGTTGTTATTATTTCTCTAAGGTTTACTGCCGGTCAGAAATCCGAGCAATCTCCATCGTCGATCTGATCTGCAGATCCGACGGTGCGGAATCAATCAAGCCCGGTGGTCCCCGTCATCCATTAACCGATTGCAAAACCGCGTGGTATCTATCGCACCGCCTTTGGGCGAGGGCAGTTTTTTCCCAATCGGCAGCGATTCCATACGCTAGCTGACACGCATCCCGAGCACTGTTCTGAAAACCGCCGTCCATCGCACATTAAAGTTTGGACGAAGATGCCCAGTGATTTTGACCACAGCCGTCAGATCTGAACCCGCCCATCCAACAACTATCGCTCGTCGAAGATGCTCGATGTTTAAACGGGCTACAGTGCGGCGTTTAATCAACCTCCGCCGTCGATCTGATCTGCAGATCGACGACCCACATTCCATCGCCCTTTTTTCCTTCGTTTAACTTTCAACCTCCGCTCCCGAGCGTCGATCTCTGTGCAATCGATGGCCCAGATTTAATCTTATTCTGCTCATTCTACGATCTCTCCCGATTAACCCTGACCGTTGGATGATGCCATCCAACGGCTACGCTTCCTTCACATATCCACTGCAGCAATAAACCCACATATGCAGGATTTTATAATTGTTTTACGTTTTTGCAAGGTTTGAATGATTTCTTTACTATGTCTGAAGGAATTTCGAAGGGTCAGGGTGATGATCCTCCCGCCTTCGGTTTACCACAGAAAATCAACTGCAGGGTTTTAATTTTACGTTTCATCGTGTTTTATCAAGCACAGATGCCATAAAAAGCCCTGCGCGGCCCTGCACATCGACAAGACACTGTTTTATTCAAAAGAACAGTTAAAGAGTATAAGTTCGAAGATAAAGCATAGGAGATGAATATTGAAGACAAAATGGCGGGGATCACGGCTAAGAAAGATTATCAAAAGCCTAATTTTTCCCAAATTAAACACAATTAAAGGGAAACCATAAGGGTTTAACTGACAGAAAGGCTTCCACCGCTTCAATTGAGGGGAATTGATTCCTCAGCTACCATAAGAGCCACCTGTTGCCTCAAACCTTTCAAACAGAGGCCGAAGTTATTGAAGAAAATCAGATATTCACCTCCAGCGCAGCCAGGGAGTTACTTCTTCAAAGAAACTTAATAAATAAAATATCTGTGGAGTTATTCCACACAGAACACAGAGCCTCAAAGTCAAATAAAGCTCCCACCGAGCTTAATTCATAAATGTAAAACATATAATACAGAGAACCACTTGTAAACTTCTTCATCAAGCCCCTCAAAAGGCCAAGAAGTCCTGAATCTGTATTAATTTCCTTGAGAGATCTTTTATCAGATCCCACCTCCTCATCCTTCTATAAATACTTCTGTAGAAGATGAGAAGTTGTTGGTTGATTGGTTGTTGTTTGATCACAAGTTGTAATACTGAAACCCTCTGAAATAAATACATAGTCCGTTGAAGTTGAAGAAGAAACTGGAGCCTTTGAAGTCTTGATGATGTTGTTGCATGCTTGTTCCTGAGAAGGCTCTATCATTGGATCCATGAGCTTGGCTGTTGGTGAAGTATTCTGAACTGTTTAATGTTTTCTCTTGTTTTCATTCTGTTCCATAATTTCTTACTACAGTAGGTTGAAAGTTTTAGGCTAAGAAATGACTCTTGGAAGCACCTTAGACCTGTTCATCCTTCACTGTTTTATGTTTTCTTCTGCTGAAGTATTTTAGAGGCTTTAATCTTTCTCTTTATTCTTCATGCTTGTTTATTTCCTTAATAGTTTGAACAGTTGGTTTCAGCATGATTTATGGTTTTCCTTGCTTGTCTGTTGCCACTTAAAAACTGTTATTGAAGTCTCCCTTTGAAGTTCTTTGCTTATAGTGAATCAAAGAGGTTTGTTTTGATCTTGCCCTTTGTTCTCACTTAAATAGTTGTCTTGAAGGTCTTTATAGTTGTAATCCTAGATGTATTAGGCGTTCCCTCTTCTATGACTGCAATTATCAGTGAATCTTTTATGTTTTCTAAGTCAATTGAAATAAAATCTTTGAGGAAATAGGGTGTTCCCCGAATCTTAGATTTCATTTTAAAAGTTGTTTTGAAATCTTATTTTCTTAAAGGTGTGATTTGTAGAATTTATGGTTAGCCCTTTCTATCAAAGAGCCCTTTATTGTTCAAATTATGTTTTCGAATTTCCTTTGTTGAGAATTAAACCTCTCTTTCCCAATCATTAATGTTCATCTCACTCCAAAAACAAAAGGATCATGTGGCCAAGTTAGATTTGCCCTTTGATATCCCATATCCATTGATGAGTTTGTTATGAACTTTTCTTGACTCCATTGCCCAATGAACCAAATATTTATTTTTCCTATATATCTTTCCTAGACCTTTCATGTTCTGCTGTATCAATTCCATCCAACCAAACAAACAAACAAGCACCTACACTTAATAACTAGTCTAAAATCAATACTCTAAGCACACGAGATAAACTTTTGCAAACAAACATTTGAGAGATCCCTCTCCGAGAATAGGAGGAATAGATTCTGTAACTCTAAAGACTGGTTCTGATGTTGCCTTGTCTTTTGATTCGCCAAACTATCAAAACACGGGACACCAACAATGGCAAAGGTGTTTTCAGTCCAAACGGCATGACAATGTACTGGAACGATCCGCACTCAGTTGCGAAGGTTTTCTTGCTGCGGTCTTTAGGTGTGATGCAGATTTGATGGTATCTAGAGAACCCATCAGTGAACGAATATGCTTCTTGTCCTCCCACATTATCCAGATTTTCATCAGAGAACAACGTAGGGAAAGGATCATGCACGCAGGCATGATTCAACTTGTGTAGGTCAACACAGATCCTTATCTCTCCTTTAGTCTTCTTTTCCTGGACCACCATAGGGCTTACCAAATTTGACTGTTCCACTGGTTCAATAATACCTGCGGCCACCATCTTTTCTATTTCCACCTTGAATTTTTGTTTATATTTTGGGTTCAGTCGATAGGGCCTCTGTTTGATAGGGCGCACATCTGGCTTCAAGGTAATCTTCATAACGCCCATACCCCCGACGATCCCTTTGAGTTCAAAGAAATTTGTGGGGAAAATATCCTGATATTCGGTCAGCAGCTCTGCGATCTTTCCCACTGTTGCACTATCCCAATAATCCCAAATTTCGGCCTTCTGGGGCAGCGCTTCTATGCCATTGTTGACTTCCTTCAACTTTAATGGTTTGGTTACATTAATTGCCTATAGCAAAGGTCTTGAAATGGCTCATTCCCCTTCTGATTCTAGGATAGTGATGCTCCAGGGGTCCTCATCGTAGTCTCCTACTGACAAACTCCTACAATTGACAATATCCTGCATCTACTCATCCCAAGCTGGCGCAATACATTCCTTCTTAGAGCAGGAATCATTAAAGACCAGAGCATCTATATCTCTTAGGGCTTCATCAATTTTCTCAATTCCTCCTACTAACCCAAACTTCATTACGAAATCCTCATCTATTGTATCCCAATGATGAGTATGTTTGTGTAGTTCTGCATCCAAATACCAGGTGGTAGGGATTAGCCCTAACGTATGAATAAACATATAGACCCATTCATTCCACGTGTTTTCATTCCATACTTCCATCCAGAGTGCCAAGTGCTTGTGCGGATCCCATCGTCCCAAGAAGAGTTCCATAGGTGGGTTGGCCGCAGGGTCAAATCATGCGATCATCATTTTTCGGCATTCCCCCCAGTCCTGAAAAGCTTCCTTATGGGTTTCCCAACATCGTGCGAGGGTCGCGCGCATAGCCAAGTCAAGGGCCCAAAACCTCCGTTCTTCAGGGACCTCAGCTTCAATCACTCTAAGAAAGTACTTAACACTACCAGAACCATAAAAGTAGGGTAGTTCTCTTGCCTCTGAGGAGATGCATCAGAAGTTCTTTGTGATCTTAAGACACTGCAACGCAGATACATCATGCAACTGATTTTTCCAATTTTCTATCTCTTCATCTAAGTCTGAGAGGCCTTCGTTGTTCCCAACATAACATGACATCAGTTGTGGGGTTGATCCAATCTTCGTCCTGAGCGGTCAGTTTGTAGATGTGCTCAACATCCTTTTCCTCACGTACTGGTTCAGTATATCATTCACCTTCTCCTGGATCTAGGGGGACTATCACCCACGTACCTTTGTTTTCAAAGATCATACTTCTCCTTTTTAAATTAATGATACCTCCCATGTCAATATCCCAATCTAGCCCTAAGAGTGTGAGGTAAGGGTCTGCATCATCCACTATCTAGATTACTTAAAAATCAACATAAAATTTAACACCTGCGATGTTTACCACAACCTTTGGCAGCCGTCCCAGTGGGATGATCTTCTGCTGATTAGCCTTTTGTAACTGAATAGTAGACCATTCCAGCTTAGGTTCTCCCATTCTTTGTCAAGTTTTCTTGGGCAAGACATTTGCATCCGATCTTAAGTCAAGGATGACTTGGTCCATTTCATAATCTCCAATCTGTGCAGTCATGCACATCTCCTGACGAGTCCTTTTTCTATTCTAGTATAGCTTGTTCACAGTTTTAACCTCTGGTTGTGAGGCAACATTTTTCTGCGCAACTATCTATTAATTCTTGGAGATTCTCTACTGCCTTTTGATTGCGCAACAACTTCATAGATGCCTGCAGGAATGGTTTAACTGCTTCATCTGCTTTTGGATCTATCCAAATACTTGAGGTAGATGATTCGTCCTAGGCCATCTCCCTCCGATCTTCTATGAAGGTTTCTTTCTCCTTTTTCAGGTCTAAGCTTTCCTTTTTATCCACAAATTTCCAGATTAGTGACTCAGCCACAACTTTTTCCTTAGCTCCTTCGGTGGCAATGCATCTACGCATGATAACATTGATACGTGGCCCATCATCTCGTGGTTCTGCCTGAGCTCGTTGTACGTTCTGTGTGGGCATTTGTTGTTTCTCCTGAATTTTTTCTATTAGCACCAAGAAATCCTCAATGACATGGTTGAACTACCTGCAATATCTACAGGACTGGCGTGCAGGGTTCGGGCAATCTCATGCATAATGTCCCATGTCCCCGCAGTTGTAACAGATCAGTTGCCCTCGTCCTCGACCTACAATTCCACCTCTTCCTCCTCCCCTTCCTCTTGCGGGGGATCCTCCCCTCCTAGAGGGAGATATTGGTGATGAGGGGTCATCCTACACCCTGTATAGGTTTCCAATATCTGCCATTAGGTCAAGTGTTCTAAATTTTTTCTCGTCATGTCCTACAAACGTGCAGAATCTGCACCACTGTTGTTTCAATTCTGAACATAGGCTCCTAGTTGTGGGCAATTATCTGTATCATGTCTTCCTGCTACCCGACAGCTAGCGCACCGTAGCATGGGGCTAGTAGGTCCAGCCATTTCCCTATGGTGTAGAGGGCTTGGCCCCCTGCCTGAATATAATTCGATAACAAAGGGCATTGATCCTTAGTATGGCCCGACACCCTACAGCGTATCCACCAGACATCTGGGCTAGTTTCATTACCTCGATCCTTTTGTAAGTTCTGAATTTCTAAGTGCATTACCTCTAGCTGGCTCTAGATATGTAGTGCCACGAACTGAGTATCATCTCTCGGTGTAACTTCTAACTTCATGGAAATCTCTAAAGCTTCTTCCGGGAGCCGATCTTCTGCTATCCCATAGGTCCGCGTAGGTGTGGAAATAGCATAACGATAAACCATTCCTTGTGCTGCTTGTCCTCATAGATAAATCCTCCATCATTGATGACCTTCTTCAATCATTAGTTAGCTTCCCAGACGGACTCTGTAGGTCCTTGCTTGAAGTCCTTCAATTCGACTACACATTGAGAGTACGGTTTAGGATTTCAGAACTAATGATTTATGGCATCTTTAATATCTTGTATTGATGCATTCGCGTGTTGACCAATGTATCCCATAAACCAGTCCAAGGCCCTTCCCTCAAAGGCTATGGATAGCTACGCTCTTTTGATAACATCATTATTAATGTTCTGCACAGTCCATACAAACTCTGCTACAAACCAGAATCGATCCATATCCTCATCCCCCACACCCTTAAAGGTAGGAAGTTTCATGTGTGAGGCCATAACATCCTCAAGTGGTGGCGGAGGTGGGGTCGGAGAGTTCTTACCCTTGCGTGGGTTTGACGATGGCATGGTCGGGGGATCGGTCCCAACTTGCACAACCCCACCCTATCTAAAATTAGGTGATTCCATTAAGGGATTTTATATCGATCTATCTCCTTCTTGATTAACCCGATACTATTTACCACTTTGTGTCGTGCTTCCACTCTGATCGGAGGTCATTCACTCTGTGTGGGTACATAAGACACCATTTTCACTCAATAGCATCTTAATCAACAAAGGCAGGGTTTGCAGGAACTTACCTCTAAATCCTTTGAAGGACCTTTGCTCCGTTTCTGAATAAGACACAAACTGATCAACTGTAAATTCTGTTACAAATCCTCCCAAAATACTATCAACCCAGTGGTCTATAGTCTTGGTGATCTTGTTATAAATATTTTCCAATTGTTGGATTAATTAAGGGGTCCACTGTGTGACCTAATCGTCTTTCCAGCAGGTCTAGAACTCCGCCAATCGTGCCAACCACTCTTTTAATTTGTGTGCAAAAGATACGAAGAATATTTCATGCACCTCTATAAAGATACACTTGTTTTTCCACTCTTCAGCAGATAGCTTCTTACTTCAATTCTCTTTTAGGGAAAAATCCTGAATTTGTTTTTCGAACCAGTCCTCAAGCTCAGTCTTCAATGGCTGCCAATGACCTCGTGGCGTTACCCGATCTCTCTCTCAAAATGCTCTCGGTCCTGGTAACTGAACTGTTTGTTGGCTTTAGGGGTCTTGACCCAAGTTCGGTTTTAAGGTTTGCCAACAAACCCCTGTACTACTGGCCCTTTCGGCAATGACCCGCTTGTGGAGGTCAAGGTCTCACTTGAAGTAGCATGGGAGGGTGATGGAACCGGGTTTCCGCACCCTAAGAGAGAGAAAGTTAATTGAAGTGGGTCCCTTTAGATCAGACAGAACTACACAGAAGGAGCCCTAATACATAAATCCTTAACAGGATATCGACGGAGAAAAGACCATAAATCATCAGATAACATATAACTAGAACAAAGCACTTAAACGATATCTATGCTTTCATAATATCGCATCTACGTGCACATTAGAAAAGTAGTATAATCTCAAAAATAACATAAAGCGTAGAAAATAATAATAACACAGAAACACTTAAACATCGCCAACAGTCTTCTCATTCATTCATATCCAGGTCCAACTTACAGACTATATCTACCAGCCCGCGCACACAGCCAGCGGGGTCCACACACAGTAGGACTCAGGGTCTCCACGCACACAGCCAGCAGGAGCCCTTACCCAGAAAATAAAAAAAAATATCCACAAGTTCGTATCCAAGCTTAATCCACAATTAGCCTATATCTATACTCGATTTATCTCTATATTTATAACATATTAGCCTGCGCTACTCTATGGTATGCAAACTGTGGTTTGCAGACTCCTAGTCTACCCTTTGACACTTTACAATTCATTGGGGGCTTTGACCAGCCCCAAAGCCCCTACGCTAGACTAAATATTACAAAATATTACAAAACTGGACCAAAAATGTGGTTAGGGCACCTCGTTCCAACACCAATGAAATAGAGTCTATCATCTCCTTATATTTCAATTGTTATATGCCCTAAGTGAAGAACATTTAATTCATGACTTCTATTGTGAGATTTCCAAGGTTTGAATTATATGTTATATGACCTACTAACGCACCAATGATCATTTGCAAGGGACTAACTGGGTTGCAGTGCCAATTCCTCCATGCAAGGGTGCATTGCAATGCACTTCCCAACACTCAAGGGTGCGTTGGTCACCTGGGAGCGGAATTCTCATTGTTCCAGGAATCTCTACATGGATAATGCCTTCTAGAAGAGTCCATATGTGTCAAAATTTGAATCCAAGTGTCCATCTAACACCTATGAACTTGGAAACATGTCTTTCCTATTATTATAAAGACATTCATTGAGAAACTGTGGGACCAACAGAAGCTGCAGGACCAAGTGGGAAATTTTGGGACCACGGGAAACTGCAGGACCAAGGGAAGTTGCAGGACCAGGTGGGCCGGTGCTATGGTGCAATGACTGTCGCATTGCTGGGTTGCATGATACCAACCACTGCCCCTGTCTTGCCGCATACATCCCAGAAGTAAAACAACAATGGTGTAGGTTTTGTAGGTCTGTAGGATATGACAAACAGAACTGTCGAACGTATGATCTGATGATCGACCGGGGAAACCTATATACGGTATAGTCGGACCCCTCATCACCTAGAACCCCTGCAGGTATAGGAGGTTCCTTAGCCAGGGGAAGGGGAGGGGGAGGAGGGGGAAGCACAGGTAGGGGTAGAGGCCAACTGATCTGCTATAACTACAGAGAATTAGTCACTTTGCGAGGGACTGCATGAACCCAACTCGACAATCCTGTAGATATTGTAGACACTTGGACCATGTTATCAAGGATTGCCCGATTCTGATGGCCAAGGTGTAAGAAAAGCATAAGACTCCTACACAAAATATACAACGAGTTAAGGCGGAACCTCGTGAAGAGGGGTTGAGCATTAATGTGATAACGCGTAGCGGTATGGCCAATGGGGGTCGGCGGAAAAAGCTGAAACAAAGTCTCTGATCCTTAAAGCAGCTACTAAACCAGAAGGCGTGGGCTTACAAAAGGAGAAGGAGACCTCTGTCGCAGCTCGACAAGACTGTGCTCAAGACAAAACATCAGCTCTAAACAATAGAATTGAAGATGAGGTCAAACCATTCTTGCAGGCATGCACGAAGCTACTGTGCAATCAACAAGCTGTAGAAAACCTCCAAGCCCTACTCGATGGTTGCGCAGGGAAAGCAGACCCAGTCATGAAGATTAAGGATGTGCACAAACTTTATGAGTAGAAGAGACACAACGACCGAGAGATGCGATTAACTGTGCAAATTGGTGACTATGAAATGGACAAGGTGATTCTAGACCTAGGATCAGATGCAAATGTAGTACCTAAACAGACTTGGCAACGAATGGGAGAACCTAAATTGGAATGGTCCACTATCTAGCTGCGTATGGCTAATCAACAGAAGATCATACCATTGGGAAGATTGTCAAATATTGTAGTAGATATCATCGGGGCTAAGGTACGAGCTGACTTTTAAGTCATTTAGATTGTAGAAGATGCGGACCCTTACCCAACACTCCTGGGATATGACTAGGCCATTGATATGGGTGGAATTATCAATTTGAAGAAACAAAGCATGGTGTTTGAAAGTAAGGGAACAAGGGTGATCGTACCACTAGACCCTGCAGAAGGAGAAAGGTATACGGAGCCAACACGTGAGGAAGAAGAGATGGATCACATTTATAAGTTAACTGCGAAGGAAAAATATTGGATCAAGCCTACGATCGACGATATGCCTTGCTGGAAGAAGAGTAACGAATGCTTCTCCGACTCCGACGAAGAATTAGAAAATTGGAAAAATCGACAACATAAAATCTCTGCACTGCGTTGCGTACGAATTACTAGGGACTTCTGGTATATATCCTCTGAGGTATGAGAATTACCCTGCTTTGATGGCTCTGGTAGTATAAAGGAAGTTTTGTAAACCTTCGAAGCTGAGGTTCCTAGAGAACGAAGGCTATGGGCTCTTAACCTAGCTATATGTGCAACGCCTACGAAATGGTGGGACACACATAAGGGGCATTCTAGGAATGGGAGAAATGTCGGGATATGATGGTACTACGGTTTGAACCTCTGATCGATATGCGTGTCAAGAGATTCTAGGGCCCAGGAAATCCGTGCAAACATTTGTTCGCTTGGATGGAGAAATGGTGTGATCGTACTACAGAAGAATGGGTTCACTTATTTATTCATGGCTTGGGACCAATTCCCGTTGCATGGTACCTTGATGTGGAGCTACATCAGCACACCCGTCAGTGGAAAACATTAAAAGACAAATTATTGGGGACATTTGGGCTAAGAGGAGGATTGGAGGTGCTTGAGGAAGCTCTGCAGACTATTGATACCTTTGTGAGTGATGAATCTAGCCCTGACGCAGTAAGAGAAGGACCCATATGGGACATACAGATGCAGGATAATGTCAAGTTCCACAAGGCCACCAAGGAAAATTGCGACGCAGATCCACGCAAGGTTTCGATCATAGAATCAGGAGGGGAACGCACAATTACAGGACCTTCGATACATAAGGTGGATGGTACGAAACCACTAAAATTATGAAGTGCTAACATGAATATGGCAGTACAACTCAAGATGGCTACAATTGGGAATTGTTGGGATGATGGGATAATAGGCAAGATTGTGGAACTGCTCATGGAGTATGAAGACGTATGTCCAACCAAATTTTCAGGTCCTAAGGAGATCATGGGGGATTTGGGTGGTATGCACGTCACTCTCAATTCAGATGTGCAACCAGTGAAAAAGCAGCCTTATCATATGCAAAAGATTAGGGAGGAGATCGACATTACGCTTATCAAACCAATCACACTGGAGAACTGGGTAAGGCCTACGACTATGAAGCTGCTGCGCTCGATCCTGGGACATATGGGCTACTACAGAAAATTTACTCAAGAATACACACTAATCACTGCATCTTTGAAAACGCTACTTAAGCAAGATATTTTGCTCAATTGGGATGACGCATGCCAAAAGAGCTCTGAGCTATCAGGAAAAATATGGCCTCTATACCTATTCTCACTTCCACCGATTGGGTGAGGATATTTCATGAGGATACTTTAGGAATTGCCCCAGAAGCAGCTCGTATGCAGCTTGGCACCAGAGACATTAATCACCCAATCGCATGTGCTAGTTGGGAAATCCTGGGTGCGGAGCACAATTATGCCACAACAGAGAGGGAAGGGTTGGCCCTGACCTATACACTACAGAAGTATCAGCACAATCTGTTAAGAGATCACTGTAAGATTATTACAGATCATTTGGTTTTATAGTGCTTGGGGAATAAGCCTTTGTTGGGGGGAACAATCTGCAGGTGGCTACTATTTCAAGAGTACGGTGTTGAAATCATCGTCAAGCCAGGAAATTTCAGTACGGAGCAGGAGCACTTGTCCCAAATTGTGACGGGTTATGGGCCCACTAGCTGGAAGAAAGGATTGCTTGATGCGCAACGGTTCACTAATAAGGTCATGGATGTGCGCTTCACTGAGATCGATTTGTTCTTGACCACAGGCATGGCACCTACCGATATTCGGTACGACAAAAGAAGGAGTTGGCTCACCGAGTGGAAGACTTTACCATTATCGTAGCTCAGGAAGTACTACGCAGAGATAGCCCAGAGCATGCAAACCACACTCTCTTAGTAGAAGCCCACGGAGGCATAACAGGAGGTCACCACGCAGGAAAGACAACGGCACAAGAGATCTTGAAGGCTGGGCTATGGCAACACATAATTTCAGTTGGAAGGAATCACATCAGAATGAAGCCAGTGCACTAGGAACGTAGGCGGTTTGCTTAGAGCACAGGGGTGTGCTGGGATCGCAGGGTTTCGCTGAGCATACCCAGATACAAAAACTAGCAGTTGAAACAGTCAAATTGGGTAAAAATAAAAAATTACTGTTGGATGGGGCGGGTGGTTGACATTTAATGCGACGATTTTGGGAGATTTTTTACCGTTTACTTGATGGTAAGTCCCGCGCAAAGTCTACCCTACCATTGGGTGATCACCAAGGCTATAAAACAAGCGAGCTAGATCATACACGGGTTTCGTGTTTCTTGAATAGCTTGTACTTAGCCTGGTTGTCCTAGACGAAGTTGTGCTGTAAGAAATTTTGTGCCTATAGCATCTATTTCATGTTTGAGCAGCCTGCTCCCTCTGACAGTAGCAATCCTGAGTTTATATTTCGTGCCAGAATGACGACCACAAACCCTGCTGAACTCTCGGAGCCAGTGACCTTGGTGGAACAAGAAACTGAGGAAGTGGTGGTGGTTAAGTCCGAAGTCGAAGAGGTCCTCTCCACACCCAGCCCTGCCATAAGAAAATGAAAATAAAAGGCACATGTATTAGGCAAGCCCCTGAAACCTACGAAATGGGCTGCAGGGAAGCCCCGTACTTCCTCGCGAAACGTGAAACCCCCGAGGGCTGCTCCGGAGGAGGCTCAACTCGCTTAGCTGATCAACTGGCTGCCCCCCTTCATTCGACCACGTAGGACATTGATGTGCACACCAAAGAACCTCGATGGCTTGATCACCTACCTGCAGATGCCATTGACCCCGGGGGAGGTTCCGTCATAGATGAACCTTTTGGACAGCTTCATGAAGTTAAGTTCGACGATCATGATTTGGACAGCTTTGAGGCCTTCCCTGAGCTCGCACCCAAGTTATTCCTTGATACAGTTGACGGTGCCGATGGGGTCAAAGTTGTCCCCCAATGCTAGGTACGTGGTTTGGCTGGATCTGTGCTCCTAAATCTGCTCAGGATGTCCCACTTTGGACACTATAATGTCACGGACCGGCTCGTACGAAAATTTCTCGCGTTGATTCATGACGGATGCTTGTGGATCCATGACAATATTCCCATTGACGATGTGCTAGTTCATCATATTATTGGTCTTCCCATGAGAGGACTGAACCCGTTGGAGCGTGTGGGTAAGAAATATGAGGGGGAGACTGCTGAGTTCGTGCACAAAAAGTATCACGTGGACAGAAATACTTGGGGGTTTATCATCAAGACCATCAGTGACCAAGGTACGCAGTTGGGCACCATGCTGTTAGCCTGTAAAATGATGAGGAAATGTTAAGTCACCTCCGTTCTAGCCTACGTAATTCAGTTGGCTGGCCAATGCAGGAAAGGAGTATGTTTTAACTGGGCATAGTATTTATGTGATGAGTTTCTAACAAACATTTGCAAGTCCCAGGAGCAACGCCACACCTTTTGTTACTCTTGGTTGTTGTTCCTTATAGCATTGGTTGTGTGGGAAGCTCCCGCGGAGTCAGTCCTCCTTGAGATTTCCCCGGACATGTGCGAAGGGGCTCGCTATTTACACTTATGGGATTCCATGTGTTATCACAAAATTGGACCTGATAGGCTGCTTGATTAGAAAATATCATGTAACTATTTCAAACCTAATGTTTTGACTGAGGCTTAGCCGCCTCAGCCTGAGAGGGCTCTCTCAAAAGGTTAATGATATGGATAAAGATATAGATGGCTAACGCTATTTAGGAAATAAACTGATAAATGATAGATGTAGGTTGAGAATCACATCAAAATGTATACATTGGGCTTATGGAGTCAAAGCAATTCAGTAATTCAGTAAATCTACTTAACATGGAAGTTGAGGCATATCAGGGTTTTTAGTCATAAGGCACACACACATGAAACATGTAAAAACACAGCCAGTTCACTTATACAGGAAGTCAAAGCATCTAATAGATGAATTCTAAGTAATATAGTTGAACACCATTGCAAATGAGATATATAAAAGACACAAATAGAATAGGAAAATAGTAAAAACCCTTAAGAATCTCAAGTTGGTCAAGTAGAAGATCTCTATATTAGCTGAAACAGTCAATTCACAAAAAGCTCAGTATTTTGCCAAAAATGTCCAACCCTTGAAAAATTCGACCTAATGGCCTTTAATAGACCTCTTACATCATCAGATGATCTGCCTCTAGGCTAGATACATCAAATTTCTGTCCACTGACACCTTTCATAACCATAAAACATGGAATTTATTACAAAAAGACACCTATCCTACTTAACATTCCTATTTCAAAAAGGACTCAAACTCCTTATCACTATCTATAACAACCTTATATATTTGAAATTACATTATTGAAAAGTGTATCATCACATGGTCGAATTTGGATGATGATATTAAGTTCTTCATGACCACTTTGCTGACCTCCACAAAAGCAGGAAACCATACCTTGTTTTTTAGGCATAGACTATTTTTCCTTCTTTGAACATTCTGACCATCATTTAATATTCATTTCGTGGTCCTTGGCTATTTGAATATTAGCTTAACATGTCCCATCACTCTTACTTGGCCTCCAGCTGTCCAAAACCGCTTCAAAAACTGTCCAAAAGGCTGTAATATGTTGTGCTACGAAAACACAGCAGTTTCGTAGTGCTTTTTGTAGCGCTGCCATTCCAAACCTTTATTCTCCAAAAAATTAACTCCTTTCTCTTGCATTGTTTTAATTACCTTTCAACACACCCTTCATAGCAATTTCAGCTGTTAACCCATATTTTAACACCTTTAAATCTGACCAAAAGACACAAAAAAGGCAGCTACAACAGTTTCGTAGCGCTTTTCTCCTTTTTTACATTGAATGTGCTACGAAATTGATGAGTATGCAGATTTTCATAAATTTTCCAAGTGAAAACTATAATTTTGCCTCAAAATCTCAAAATATACCTGTCTTCAGTATTTGCAAACCATACAAACTGTAAACCCACTTCATTTTAGTTTCCTTGAGGCATTCCTTCTTCATTTACACTTGTTTGACCTATTGGTTCTTCTATGATTGTCATTTTAATGCCTCTGTTCTTTAACTCATCATGAATTAACTCCAGCTGCTCTTCTAAATACTTCACCTTGTATTTAAGTCTTCTGTTAGTAGCTCTCAGATGGGTGTTTATTATTTTGACAAACTTAGCTTCTTTTATTGCTGGAACTGTCCACTTGAAAGGTTGCTCTGTATTCTCTAAAGTATCAGGAACAGAATCAACTTGTCCTTCTGACATTGCCTTCATCCTTTTAAATTTCACTTTCTTAGCACCGTGTTTTCTAGATCTCTTTTTCATGACAAAAATTTCTTGGTTTTCCAACTTTAACTTGTCCTCAAGGTGCTGAAACTCTGTTTTCTCTGTCACTTTCTCTCTTTCCCTTTTTAATTTGTTGATTGTATGCTTCACTGTGGGTGATGAGAGATCAATAATCTCTTTAGGTGATTTAGCTATTTCAGTGGGCTTTTGAAATTACATGCTGCCTTCCATTAATTTCTTAGCATGCCTTGTCATAGGCTTTCTTTCTTGAAAAATGTAACCTGCATCTTCCCCTTCAAAATCTAATCTCTTTGTAGACTTAACCTTTTTGAACTTCTGCTCATCTTCCCTTATGAATTCATCTTGTACAATAGGTGTTTGTTCTATGTCAATGGCATGAAAAATATCCTCTAGACTCCCCTTTGTTACTGAGCTATCTTCTACAGCCACTATCTTTCCTTTCAAAACCACTGCTTGAATTCTAGTTATTCTTTTGGTCCCCTGTTTGTCGACAGCTTGTTTCTGTTTTGCATCTTTAAAAACCTTTGATTTCTGTTTTTCAGGTGGGAGAGTTGGTGTATCAAGCATCTGCATTTTCTCTACCCTTTTCTCAGTTTGCTTTCTTTGTCTTAGTCTTGCAGGTTCTTTTGGTTTTGCAACCCTAGGTTAACTTGGTTCTGCTGGTGGTGGTGATGAAACTCCTTTAGCTTTAGGTTTTCTTGTAGGAGTTAGGGTTTCCAACTCAAAACCATTTATAAACAGGAATGGTGACCAATCTCTGCCTATCTTCTGAAGTTCATCTAAAATTAATAATTTCATTAAGCCATGATGAAATAATGATGTTTCACACCCCTCGGACTTTTCTTGTACCTTATCAGCCATCTTTGCAAGACTTCTATGCAGATAAAAAGGTAAATCAAGTGAAATATTACCGGTGAAGTGTAGAAGAAATTTGAAATGATATGAATAAAACCTTGTGATATCTGCCTTCACAGGTAAAATATTTTTGAATGTTTAGCAGCAGCTTTGAGTAATTATCTTTGATGCAGCTTCTAGGGATAGCATTGTTAAGATCCATGTCGGTGTGCTTAGGCTCATGAACTCTTTACACTGCTCCATATCAAATTTGAAACCTTTGAACCAGGTTTCTTGACCTCTTGGTATCTCTGTAACGACAGCAATGACCTCTGGTGTTATAGACACACTTAGCATCCCGACTTTAGTGGTTGTTCCATTGAAATTCATAGCAAATTCCTTGGATTCCTGTGTGTGACAGCCCTGCAACTTCTCACAAAACTGTAGAAAACATGCTCTTCTGAATGCTTCCATCACTGTTGGGTCTTCAATTATTGTCATCATATATTTAGGTTCATGCCTTAAGCACTGTCCTCCTCTATGTATTTTTCTTTCCTCTGCCATATTCTTCAGAGAAACTCTTAGCCTTGCTTGAAATGGATAATGAACCTTTGTAAGAACCAGCCACAAGTTTGGATTAACACTCAGAGCTCAAATAGTACGAATGAAAGGCAAAAAGAATGAGGGTGACTAATTAGGAAAGAATTTGAAATTCAAATGCCCTTTCATAACTGAAAATGATGACTCTCTCATACCTAAACTGACCATGATGATTGCAAACGTGGGTGTGTACTTTGATTCCATCCTTATATGACTCAACATGCCACTATCACACCCTTTCCCAACGGTTTCTGACATTTGACAACTCAATTTACAATACAGTTACAAAACCGCACTTTCATAGCGCTTATAGTGTAATTTTTGTTATTTTCACTACGAAACTATCAGCGCTTTCGTAGCGCAAAATGACTTTTTTCAACAGGTGGCACTATGAAACTGTGGTTTCTTGGCTAATTGGGCAGTTTTGGTGCAAAAACTTTGGGAAATGAAATGAAACTTAAAATGATGAAAGACTTGACATGAAAGACCTTAAAAATGAGTTTATTAAAACAGTAAGGTAGGCTCAAACTTAAAAAATTTAATACTTCCTTTGGTCAAACTCAAGAAATGACTCCTAAAACCCTATTTTGACCTATGATCATAAGTAATATTGTCATGATGATGTTTTGAAATTTTTTAAGTGATAACAGTGGCTCCACTTGGGATAGTGTGCCCCTGTGGTACACTAAGAACTAGTAGTTCTAGTGCTGCTATCCATTTTCTTGACATAACATAAAAATAATTGAAATTTCCAAGCTTTCTCCTCAAACTCTAATGGCCTTCACCTTGGGCTCAAGCTTGTTGATTTAGCTTGTAATTATTAGTAGAAAAGGCTCATAAAATGGAATATATACAATGATATGAACGATCAACAGATTTTTAGGAAGAGTCATGCTTTAAAAACCTGCCATTGACAGGTCCTCCAGCATATGATTTTCCATCCATCTCCTGCAGTATGTAAGTATTGTTTCCATGGAAAGCAGCTATTTTGAAAGGACCTTTCCATAAGTTCTCAAACTTACCATGTTTGCTTTTCTCTTCAATTCTAGCCTCCCATTTCAGCACTACATCCTGAATTTGAAAATTTTCTTCCTTGATTTTCTTGTCAAATGTCCTCTTGATTTTGTTTTGAGATTGTTGATTGTTGTTATAAACTTCATCCCTCTTCTCTTGTAGAGATATTAACTGATTGATTATTCTCTGAACTGCATTTGGTTTGCTTCTAATCCTTGAATCAACTTCATGATAGGTACCCCTAAAGATGTAGGAAAAATGACTTCAACTCCTTATACCAATTCATATGGTGAAGTTAAAATTGACCTTTTTGTGCATATCCTATCAGCCCATAAGGCATACTTCAGCTTCAAATGCCAAGCCTTCTTATTTTCCTGCAACACCTTTTTAATGATCCTCACAAGGCTCTTGTTAGAAGATTCAACAAGACCATTCCCTCGTGGATAATATGTAGTGGAATGCCCAAGAGTAATATGATATTGATGACATAAATTAATCAGTTTCTTAGACTTAAATTCCTGTGCATTATCAGTTATGATCTCCATGGGGCAACCAAATCTAGACAAAATATTATTTTCCAAAAAACAAATAATAACAGTTCATCATTTGCTTTCCTAGTTGGGATCGCTTCAGTCCATTTGGTAAAGTAATCAGTTAGTGTGAGAATCCAACGACGCTGACCTGATGATGATGGATGAATCTCTCCAATAAAATCTAGCCCCATCGCTGAAATGGTGCTTCCACATAGATAGGCATTAAAGGTAAAGGTACAAGCTTCTTCTTACCATTAAAAATCTGGCATTCATGGCAGGCAGCAATATTTTTGTAGATATCCTTAAACATTGTAGGCCAATAATATCCTGCTCTAAGAATCTTGTTCACTGTGGCCTTCCAATAATTGTGACCTCCGCAATCTCCTTTGTGGAACTCCTCAATCACTTTATCATCCTCCTCTTCCAGCAAAAAATCCGGCAAAATACTGCCGATATCCTTCCAAAACAAATATTTATCAAAAATTCAATACCTCAAGGATTTTAGCTTCACAAATATTTCCTTAGACTTTGTTAGCTCAGTAGGTGCTTTATGATGATGTAGGACAAAAAAAATATCCCTATACCAATCTGAAGTGATGTACTTTTCTTCAATAGGGATTATTTCTTCTTCCTCATCTGAAATTTTTGAAATTTTTGCAATTAAATTCATGTCAAGACAGTCAAAGTTTGACTGTGCCATCAACTTTACTAAGCCTTATCCTTTGACCAATTTTGTTGGCTTGATATCTATATCATATTCCAGCAAGTTAGCAATCCATTTTCCCCTCTTACCATCAGGATCAACTTGAGTTAGGATGTCTTTCACAACAGTATTAGGAACAAAAGCCACATCATGAAAATGCAGAATATAAATTATGAAATATTTGATAGCCTTAACCAAGGCATAGGCTTGATTCTCTAAGATATTGTACTTTAGCTCAGAGTTAGATAATGTCCTACAAAAAAATGAAATGGGTTGCTCAATACCTTGTTGTCTCTTTTGCAACAAAACTCCAGCAATAATATTTTCTAATGCAAAAGTGAAAACCAGAAATTCTTTTGAGAAATCCGGGCTGATCAATACCGGTGCTTGAGTGAGTGCCTTTTTTATCTCCTCAAATGAGTGCCTTACCTCTGCTGTCCACTTAATGTCAACTCCCTTCTTCAGCACCCTTGTTATGTCCTTCACAATCTCAGCAAAATTAGGAATAAATATCCTTACAAAATTTACCTTTCCAAGGAAAGATTGAATCTCCTTCCTGCTTCTAAGAAAATCCACCTTCTGAATTGCATTGACCCTGTTTGGATCAATATTAATCCAATCTTTAGAAATAATGTGTCCAAGTAATTTACCTGAAGTTAAAGAAAAAATACTTTTGGTGGGATTTAGAGAGATGCCAAACCTTCTACACTTCAACAAAATTATTTCTAGGTGTTTCAAGTGATCTTCTTCCCTCCTTAAGAACACTGTTATGTCATCAAGATAAAAAACCACCATCTTGTCCTTCTCTTCAAAAAAAGCAATATCCATTTCCCTCTGAAAGGTAGCTCCTGAATTCATAAGACCAAATGGCATCTTGGCATACATGAAAGTGCCCCATGGTGTAGTAAAGGCTATTTTTTCCTGATCATCCGGATGTACAAGGATCTGATTGTAACCTGAAAAACCATCAAGCATATATATCCTTTGAGAACCAACAATATTTTGAAAAATTTGGTCCATCTTTGGGAGAGGATAGTTGTCCTTTAGAGGGGTTTTATTCAAATTTCTGAAGTCAATACATATTCTGATTTTTCCACTCTTTTTCCTAACTGGAACCAAGTTTGCAAGCCAATTTGAAAATCTGATTGGGACAATGATTTTGGCATCAAAGAGTTTCTTGATTTCCCTCTCAATCAATGGAATGGGAAGTGGATCAATCCTCCTCAACTTTTTCTTGAAAGGATTTTCATTTCCTTTGATGGGAATAGTATGCTGAATAATAGTGGGGTCATACTCTTTCAAATCAGCATAATTCCAAGCAAAAAAATCTATAAATCTCTTCATCATCTCAATATACTTGTACTTCATATCAATTGAAAGAAACTTTGAAATTTTAATCATTTTGGGCATAGCTACTGTACTAAGGTTACAACTCTCAACCTCTTCATCATCAGCTTGTATCTTAGGAGATTTAAAAATATCATTTTGATCAAAAAGTTTTTCAAGAGGTATGAGTCCCTTTGCTATGGAATTATTCTTTAGCTGCAAAACTTCAGAATTTCCTTTAGATTCAGTAAGCATATTTTGTTAATCTACTTGTATATTTTCAAACTCTTATTTTAGCTCAATAAAGTTCTTCAATTGTTGTTCATCCTAAAAAACTTGCCAATGAGTAATATTACCAGGGATAGCTGGTCTATGGAGAACTTCAACCTCATATTTTTCAGTGGAATGTATGGGAATAATGAAAAGACTTGCAGAGACAGCAAGAGAATCAGCAAGGGAATTTTGATCTCTAGCTTTGACAATGAATGAGTAATATTGGAAATTTTCCAACATGTCCAAAACTAAGTTTCTATATGCCCTCATCCTTATATCCTTTGTTTGATAAGAACCTTCAACTTGTTTAATGACTAATTCCGAATCTCCAAAAGCATAAATATTTTGAGCATTCATTCTTTTCAAGACCTCTAAACCCAAAATCAAGGATTGATACTCAACCATGTTATTTGTGCAATCAAAGTTCAATTTGTAGGAAAGGAACTTACTTTCATCACTTGGACTTGTGATCCAAATCCCTGATGTTGCCCCTTATCTTCCTGCTGATCCATCAAAATGCAATGACCACCAACCTTCCGCCTCCTTATCACTAACTTGCTGATGTTCTGTTTGCTGATTTTCAGACTGCTGAATTTCAGATTGTTGATTTTCTACTTTCTTCTCATCATCTGCTTCATTAGTCAACTCATTGAAAAGAATAGTAGATCCGAGTTTAGTATCAAGAGCATAAATTGGAAAATTTTGGGGTTTATCTTTACTACTCACCATGTAAGCCATTCTTGTCTCTCGATACAATCTTCTTTGATCACCAAAAACAGGAATGGTGGCATAATCCATATGCATTGTACCTTTGATTTTTGCTGCCCATGACCTTGATAATAGCATGACAAACTTCAGTGGAATGTCTGCTACCACGATTTCCATGAGTACTATCTTGGTAGGGACTTGTGTAAGACCAACAAAAACATCCTTAATTAAACCAATGCATTAAACTCTTTTTGAATCAAAAGAAAACAAGTCCTTATATGGTCTAGTTATTTCTAACCCCATCCTTTCCATGATTACTTTGGGCATAAGATTGTGTGAGGCCCCTGAATCCAACATAGCATTATGTAATGTCATGTCATGGATGCTAAGGCTCACATAAAAAGGAAGCACCTCCTAATTCTGTTCATCTTCTAATCTTGGACCCAAGTATATGGTTGGATGATCCTCTTTTACATTTAAGATATCATCAGCTCTAGGTTATGAATTCAACATTTTAAAAATCTTACTTCTATACTCATTTACCTTGAGAACCTCACCAATGGGTACTGGTATTTTGATCTTAGAAATTTCATTTTCCAAACTGAAAACAGAAATAGATTTTTCAGCTTCTTTGATAGGAGGAAGAGGTGGTGTATCTTTCTTACCTTCAACAACCTTAGGAGTATCCTTCTTGCCATCAACAGCCTTAGGTGTATCTTTCTTAGGCCGTGTTTTATTTGCAATGATCGAAACATTTCTATTTATGAGATTGTATTGTTTTTGCATCTCAAAAATAACATGTTGATACCTTTTAAGATAATATGATGGTTCCTATCCATGATTACCTTGGTCTGATTCATCATGTTCCTCTTTAGTGAAGAAAATTATAGACATTTCTTCATCTAAATAGTGAATAGACTCTTCAAGAATTTCAGGTTCATCTTCTTCATCAATTAAGTTCTGCTGGAAAGGAGGTCTCACTGGAGGATCAGGCTGATGAATTCTATTTTCTCTTTGTCTTTGTTGATTCTGACATCTCTTGAACTGAGGTTTTCTAAACTGAGGTTCATGTTGTACAGAAGGAGCAGAAGTATTCCCAAGGGCCTGCCTATCCATCAAATTTTCCATTGTTTTCATCATTGAATAAAATTTATCATTAGAGGTAGAGGAGGAAGGCTTCTCTTCTTCTTTTAACTTAGTTTTACCCATTTTTTATTTTTTGGCTACTATCATATTAACCTCCACCTTTGCTGCATCATTTTGCATTTCAACAAGTGTAGGGGATTCTCTCTCTCTTTGCAGTATAGAAAAGTCATAATCAAAAGCTTCGACATATCTCAACTGAGCTAAAGCCTGTGGAGGTTTTAAATGAGCAAGAATAGAGTCATAAAACTTATTAAACCTCTTTGAAAAAATTTGAGTGGTTTCATCAACAACTCTTCTTAAACTGTTATACTCAGTGAGGGCTTGTACTGGATTATTTCTATTTCCCCATTTTCTCGAAAAGGTATCTTCAAACTCATTCCAATTATGAATACTTCTAGGCGTAATGTCTTTGAACCACTTCCTAACTTCACCAATAAAGCTCTGAGCAAACAATCTCAACCTAACATCTTCATGATCAACCTCCTCCCTGTCTATAAAATTATTAGATTGGTCTACATGTTTTTCTGTTGTAATGTCTTCATTACTTCCCCAAGTCTTGATTCTAGCAGCATATTTGCTAGGGAGGTCATGTAAAACAGCTAGAAGAATAAGAGGGGCATATCTAGTAGGTGCAGCAGGTGGAGGAGGTACATTTCCAGCCATAGTGAAAGGGACTGTGGTAGCTTTAGGGATAACAAAAATAGAGGATGAAGAACTATTATGAGGATGATTTTTTGGTCTTTA
Organism: Pinus albicaulis; assembly: GCA_034641835.2. Lineage (NCBI taxonomy): Eukaryota > Viridiplantae > Streptophyta > Pinopsida > Pinales > Pinaceae > Pinus > Pinus albicaulis. The sequence goes on along the minus strand of JAXQQM020061684.1, from coordinate 436,699 downwards.
TTGTCCACCAACAATTGAACTCCAATCAGGAAGAGGAAAACCAACTTTAATTTTCAATAATATTTCAAAAGGGTCAAGCTCTTTCAACTTATCTAAAGACTCTCTTTCCAACAATAACTCAGAAGTAACTGCTTCCCAAAACTCCTCTTTATCTTCCTATGTTACTAGGGCTGAGGTATCAATGCCTCTTTTATGTAAGTCTAAAATAATTTTAGTTAATTATTTTTCACTTTCAGACCTAAACAAGATTTTCTAGATTTTATCATCAACTCTTTTATCTTCAGGACTTCTTAATATTTCAGAGGACAAGGATTTTGAATGTGATGGAGTACCTGATATTTCAGAAATGCCTTGACTGCCTCTGGAAATGGTGTTTGGATTGTCCACAATGATAGGTGGATTTGGGTCAGGATTACTCATTGTGTGTCTTCTTCTCGAAGCCACCTTTGATCATATAAATTTTGAATGGATTCACCAAGGTAGATGCAGCCTCGAAAAGGTTCCTGAGCTCTTGCTACCTTTAGAAGTTCAGCTTCAAAATTTCGGTAAAGTATAATCTTCAGGCTCTCGGCAGACGCACCAAAATGTTATCACAAAATTGGACCTGATAGGATGCTTGATTAGACATTGTCATGTATATATTTCAAACCTAATCTTTTTACTAAGGTTTAACATCCTCAGCCTGAGAGGGCTCTCCTAAAAGGTTAATGATATGGATAAAGATATAGATGGCTAACTCTATTTAGGAAATAAAGTGATAAATGATAGATGTAGGTTGAGAATCACATCAAAATGTATACATTGGGCTTATGGAGTCAAAGCAATTCAATAATTCAATTATTCTACTTAACATGGAAGTTGAGGCATATTAGGGTTTTTAGTCATAAGGCACACACACATGAAACATGTAAAAACACAACTAGTTCACTTATAAAGGAAGTCAAAGCATCTAATAGATGAATTCTGAGTAATACAGATGAAAACCACTGCAAATGAGATATATAAAAGACACAAATAGAATAGGAAAACACTAAAAACCCCTTAAGAATCTCAAGTTGGTCAAGTAGAAGATCTCTGTATTAGCTGAAACAGTCAATTCACAAAAAGCTCAGTCTTTTGACAAAAATGTCCAACCCTTGACAAATTCGACCCAATGACCTTTAATAGACCTCTTACATCATCAGATGATCTACCTCTAGGCTGGATATATCGAATTTATGTCCACTAACACCTTGCATAACCATAAAACATGGAATTTATTACAAAAGGACACCTATCCTACTTAACAGTCCTATTTCAAAAAGGACTCAAACTCCTTATCACTATCTATAACAACCTTATCTATTTGAAATTACATTATTGACAAGTGTATCATCATATGGTCGAATTTGGATGATTATATTAAGTTCTTCATGACCACTTTGCTGACCTCCACAAAAGCAGGAAACCATACCTTGTTTTTTAGGCATAGAATATTTTTCCTTCTTTGAACATTATGACCATCATTTAATCTTCATTTCGTGGTCCTTGGCTATTTGAAGATTAGCTTAACATGTCCCATCACTCTTACTTGGCCTCCAGCTCTCCAAAACCGCTTCAAAAACTATCCAAAAGGCTGTAATATGTTGTGCTACGAAAACACAGCAGTTTCGTAGCGCTTTCTGTAGTGCTGCCATTCAAAACCTTTATTCTCCAAAAACTTGACTCCTTTCTCTTGTATTGTTTTAATTACCTTTCAACACACCCTTCATAGAAATTTCAGATCTTAACCCATCTTTTAACACCTTGAAATCTGACCAAAAGACGCAAAAAAGGCAGCTACAACAGTTTCGTAGCGCTTTTCTGCTTTTCTACAGTGAATGAGCTACGAAATTGTTGAGTGTGCAGATTTTCATAAATTTTCCAAGTGAAAACTATAGTTTTGCCTCAAAAACACAAAATATACCTGTCTTTAGTATTTTCAAACCATAGAAACTGTAAACCCACTTCATTTTAGTTTCCTTGAGGCCTTCCTTCTTCATTTACACTTGTTTGACCTATTGGTTCTTCTATGATTGTCATTTCAATGCCTTTGTTCTTTAACTCATCATGAATTAACTCCAGCTTCTCTTCTCAATCCTTCACCTGGTATTTAAGCCTTATGTTAGTAGCTCTCAGATGGGTGTTTATTATTCTGAAAAACTTAACTTCTTTTATTGTTGGAACTATCCACTTGAAATGTTGCTCTGTATTCTCTAAAGTTTCAGGAACAGAATCAACTTGTCCTTCCCACATTGCCTTCATCCTTTTAAACTGCACTTTATCGACACTGTGTTTTCTAGCTCTATTTTTCATGACAACAATTTCTTGGTTTGCCAACTTTAACTTTTCCTCAAGGTGCTGAAACTCTATTTTCTCTGTCACTTTGTAATGTCCCTACTTAGCCTTAGCTAAGAGGAGACATTAAATTTTGATTTAATTTATATTTTATGAATAAATGAATAAATGAGGGCATGTAAAACTCCTAATAAATCAATGCCCATGTGAGCAAAGGAAAATCTGGGCTATGTAAATAATCACTTGCAAGTGTGAAAGAGGGTTGAGCCAAAGATTGGGTCCACCTTGACCAAATCAACTGCGCTGTCTAGGTTCAATGCATCTCCAAGAGGGACTGCGCAGTTCTAGAAGGGAGCCTCTAATGTGAATATGGGTGACTCACCAAAGTGGTTTAGGGTTTGCAAAGGCTTTCTCATGTTATAAAAAGGAGGAGAAGACACAAGAAGAGGTTGTTGATGAATTATATTTCTGAAGTATTTGTTTGCTTAGACAAATACCATTCTCTGCTGTTTAGTGGAGGATTGTGGTTGGAATTCCTGTCTAGGAGTTTCATCTCTTCCCTTGAGGTTCATTGGAGGAGTTATTTTCTGAAGTTGGCCACTATCTGTCTTGATACCAAGCTCTATCTTTCATGATCAGCACTGGCCCATTGAGGTTTTTGCAGCTGCTATCTTTTGTAGGAAGTGGCATTTTGGATCTGCTTAGATCTAGTTGTTTTTGAGAGGCTTTCTCTATTGGAGAGTGTTATTCAGCCTCCAAGGAGTTAGATGATATATATTTTATATCAGATATGTACTTTTCATTCCATGTATTCAGCCTCCTTTACCCTCTGCGTAGTTTCTGCTTCATACTGCGTTATTTTGTGAGAGGGATTTGTTATTTCAATTTGCCATCTGTTTGGAGGAAGATCCCTTGGTGTTAGGATTTCCTTCCCTTGGTGATCTATGGATTGGGTTTCTGATCCATGTCTCTATAGATCTGATCTATTTTAGTAATAAAATTTATCTTCAGAAATTTCTGGGTTTTCTGCAACACAGTATATTGTAATTCAGATCTACAGCTTAATATGCAGTATTTTGATGTAATTCCAATTGGATCTTGTTCTTAAAGTCTTGTAGCTTCCAGATCTGTATTAGATCTGATGTTTTCATCCATAGATATTTTATAGATCTTTAATTTAATTTACAACATCTGAACCACCTGGAAAATAATGCTGTCTATGTATTTCCGCAGTTTACTTCTAGTTGCAGCTCTCATTTCTGTAGGGATCTTGCCCTAGTTCTTTTTGTAATCAATTGTAAAGGTAATAAAATAATTTTTAAATCTGATTTACTATTATAATAATAAATTATCATATCTTTGTCTCAACTCCTTTTAGTTTCAGTCAAATCTGCGCAATTCTAAGTAGCTGGGGTTTCATGTTGCAGCGGCTTCTCTCTTTGGTTAATTTCTAGCTAGTCTTGTTTCCGGGAGATCTGTTTAATGTGCTTAAACTTATTTTTTTCTACTGAAATTGCATATATATGTCACATACAGCTTGAATGAGGGGATCCCAGCCCTGATCAGCGTTTCCTTTGCTCATATGTTCTTATACAGCTTTTCCATTGAAGGCCTTGTTGAGATTCCTGAATTGGGATTATTCCAAGTTCTATAGGCAGAGTCTACAGTCGGCCAGGTAGCCTCTAGTTATCACCCTATTTTCAGAGGTGACATAACCAGTAAATTCCTCTATAGTCCATCTCTGACATAGAATCTTGATAATCCCCAAAAAGGGACATTACAGTGGTATCGGAGCTCCACTCTTGGCACAGCCTGTGCTAGCATTGGAGCCACAATCATGCTGCATTCTTAAGATGAAGATCCTCATTCTGAGAGGGAGAGGAGATACAAGAATAGAAGTCATAAAAAATATGACTATACTATTGTTGACCTTGACAAGGGGAAAGCTCCTGAGTTGAATGATAAAGATAAGGAGGTAGAAGAGTTTGCAAAAAATCTCTTGGAAACCATGCAAGATCTATCCAGGGAAATAAAGGAGATGAGGATAGAAAGAATGAGGGAGTCCCTTGGAAGACTCCATCTAGGAGAGAGTTCAGAAATGTCTCAGTTTGGGACCAGTCCACCGGTGAGCTTGCCACAAGCTCCATAGATCTCACAACGCTCTACAATGCCTACCTTCTTAGCTGTAGAGAATGAAGGGCTTCAAGAGTCAACCTATTTGGAAGGCTAATTTGCAGAATATGATTCACAAAGTCAAAGGTTCAACGATAAATTGAGCTTTTAAGATTTCTACCATCTCAAGGACCGTAGGAGGCCATTGCAACAGTATAGAGATGGAGGTTTCCTTCATGGGAGGCACCACACCATGGGCAGGTTCTTATTGCCTAAGTTCGATGGGTCACCCTCTTGTTAAGCTAAATCATGGGTGGAAAATTTGGACATCTACTTCCAGCTGAATAAGGTGCCTGAAGCAGAAGCCATTAATATTGCTGCGCTGCATTTTGATGGAGAAGCCCACAATTGGTGGTTTCATGGAATTTCTACATTGGGGCACAAAAATGTGTCCACTTATGATGAGTTCACTAGGAGACTAGTGGAAATATTTGATCGAAAGGATCCAGAGGCCCCTTTCATAAGTTTGGCAAAGATTAAGCAGATAGGAGATGCTGAAGCCTATATTTATGAATTTTTAAGGTCGTAAGTAATGGTTTCTGATCTTTCAGTTGCAAGGAGAGTCTTTATGTTCATAGATGGCTTGGAAGAACTTTTGCATGGGTTGGTCAAGTCTACCAAACCCACCACTCTGCATGATGCCATTGAAAGAACAAGAGATCTCCAAGATGCCTTGCCAAGGGCAAAGGCAACCCTTATAAGAAAATCCACTCACTCTTCTAAAGGGAAGGAAGGGAAAGATGCTCCACCCAAGGAGAGCTCACAGAAAAATCTTCTTGACAATTGTCTCTGGAGGGAGTTGAGAAAGAAGAAATTATGCTTCACTTGTCAAGAATCATAGGTGCTGGGACATAGATGTGCTGTTGGAAGAGCACATTATATTGAAGTCTTCTTCGATTGTGAGGAGGAGGAAGGCAATGAGGGACCTAGGATAGGTCACAGCACTGGTGATGATGAGGAGGAGGATCCATCATCATCCAGAGAAGAAGAAGGAGCATTTTCTCCAACCAGTGGGACTCTTGCTTCTTTGAGGGGAGTGCCCAAATATTTGACTCTTAGAGTGCAGGGTTCAGTTATGAACCAAAGAGTATCTATTCTTATTGACATTGGGGAAACCCAAAAGTTTATTGATGCTCACTTTGTGCAAAGGAAGGGGATCCCTATTGATACTTTTGATGGGTTCTCTGTTTTGGTTCTTGGTGATAGAACTATGCAGTGCATGTAGTATGTTCCATCACTTTCTGTGACTATGGGGACCTACACTTTGGAGGATCAATTATTTGTAGTAGAAATACCAAACACCAACATTATCTTGGGTGTCCAATGGTTGATTACTTTGGGAAAATTCACCACTGATTGGAAGGCCTTGCAGATGGAATGGGTGGATTTGAAGAGTGGGAAACAACAAGTCATTCAAGGCATGCACACCTACCCTTCACTTGATGTCTCTACCGACACAACAAAGATGGATTTGCATAGTGAGGGCAAGGATCTCATGGTTCCTTCTCTCATCATGGCAAGCCTCTTGGGATGCCATTAGATTCTGTGGAGAAAGCTTCACCAAGTGCTAAAACAATGGAAGAAAGAGTCACTGTGCTGTGGGAGGAAGAAAAGGGGAGGATCATCCTTCCCACACAAAATTTTGGCATGCATGATGCCAAAGGAACAAGCAGCAACAAGGCAAGCACCGCCATAGATACATCTACAATGCTGTCCTTGTTGAGGAGTGTAGATCCATATTGGAAGTCTCAAATCCTTGTAGAGTACTCCAAAGATCTGCACACCGGGATGATCTTAGATGGCATAAAGAAAGAAGGAGGCTATATGGTCCGTGAAGGGGTCATCTATCATCTTGGAAAAGTATTCTTGTCTCAAGCCTCCAATATTAAGCAAGAAATACTACAAAGGGCACACCAGGAGTTCCTTTCCAGCTACATGAAATCAACAAAAATATGCTCCCTAATCTTGAAGAGTTTTGATTGGGAGGGTATGGAGGAGGAGCTACATCAACATTATGATTGGGAGGAACTAAATCAGCACTTACAAGAGTGTAATAGCTATGTGGAGATGGGGCAACCAAAGGATCCTATGCAGGATATATTTCAGCCATCTCTTTCTTCTCTCAAAGGAGGGGAAAAGCCCATGCCTAACTCTATGAGTATGGGAGGTTTGTATGGTAATAAGTCTGATCTTGTAGAGCAAGTTTATTTTTTTGATTTGGCACACTCTCTTACCATATGTATGCAGGTCATGGCTCCTACAAAGAGCAATTTTTCATGCAGATCTCATGGCGAAGATGGGGCCAACAAAAATTCCAAAGCTGGCCACTCCCTTGAGGTGCAAAGGGAGATTGTTTATCGTGATGGGTGCTTTCCAAAGGAACCTAATGAGAGATTCAATTTCAGCCATGTCAAGGTGGCTTATGTAGCAAATATGTGGTGGGAGTACCACCTATCACATTCAGATCTACTTAGAACAAGGAGTGTACTGCGCTGGTACCTTATGTGGGACTGTGACCCACCTCCTCATGTGCAAATTTCAGTTTGCCTTTATGTGATTTTGCTACCATACATAGATGACATATTGGTTTTGTTTATGGGTATGTATGGGAAAAGAGTCAGTAGTGTGCATGTACCACATGAGATGGAACTTTATCCAGTATTTCATGATACATGTTTTAGATGTGACATTGGTTCACCCATGTTTATTTATGTTGAGTTTTACACTCCTGAAGGGGCAGACTATGAACCTATCATGCTAGCATTGGAGGAGTAGTTTTTGATGTATTGCCTTGGTGAATACTTATTTCATGATGAGAGCTTGATTCTTGATGGTGTCATCAATAGAGAAGGAGAAGAAACGCAACTCTTACCCTACCAGTTGCTTGAGGACAAGCAACATTTTGAGGGGGAGGATTGTAATGTCCCTACTTAGCCTTAGCTAAGAGGAGACATTAAATTTTGATTTAATTTATGTTTTATGAATAAATGAATAAAGGAGGACATGTAAAACTCATAATAAATCAATGCCCATGTGAACAAAGACAAATCTGGGCTATGTAAATAATCACTTGCAGGTGTGAAAGAGGGTTGAGCCAAATATTGGGTCCACCTTGACTAAAACAACTGCACTGTCTAGGTTCAATGCATCTCCAAGAGGGACTGTGCAGTTCTAGAAGGGAGCTTCTAATGTGAAAAGGACCAACTCATCCAGGTGGTTTAGGGTTTGCAAAGGCTATCTCATGTTATAAAAAGGAGGAGAAGATAGAAGAAGAGGTTGTTGATGAATTATATTTCTGAAGTATTTGTCTGCTTAGACAAATACCATTCTTTGCTATTTAGTGGAGGATTTTGATTGGAATTCCTATTTAGGAGTTTCATCTCTTCCCTTGAGGTTCATTGGAGGAGTTATTTGCTGAAGTTGGCCACTATCTGGTTTGAGACCAAGCTCTATCTTTCATGAGCAGCGCTGGCCCATTGAGGGTTTTGCAGCTGCTATCTTTTGTAGCAAGTGGCATTGTAGATCTGCTTAGATCTAGTTGTTTTTGAGAGGCTTTCTCTATTGGAGAGTGTTATTCAGCCTCTAAGGAGTTAGCTGATCTATATTTTCTATCATATCTGTACCTTTCATTCCATGTATTCAGTCTCCTTCACCCTCTGCGTAGTTTTTGCTCTATACTGCGCTATTTTGTAAGAGGGCTTTGTTATTTAAGTTTGCTATCAGTTTGGAGGAGATATCTTGGTGTTAGGCTTGCCTTCCCTTGGTGATCCATGGATTGGGTTGCTGATCCATGTCTTTATAGATTTGATCTATTTCAGTAATAAAATTTATCTTCAGAAATTTCTGGGTTTTCTGCAGCACAGTATATTGTAATTCATATCTACAGCTTAATATGCAGTATTTTGATGTAATTCCAATTGGATCTTGTTCTTAAAGTCTTGTAGCTTCTAGATCTGTATTAGATCTGATTTTTCATCCATAGATCTATCATAAATCTGAAATGTAATGTGCAACAAAAGAGCTGAAACACTCCGGTCATAACGTTTCTATACTGCTAAATAGCTTCTAACAGAATCGTCATTTCTGAAGGGATCTTTCCCTAGTTATTTTTGTAATCAATTGTAAAGGAAATAAAATCATTTGTAAATATGATTTACTGATATAATACTGAATTATCAGATCTTTGGCTGACCTCCTCTGAGTTTCAGTCAAATCTGCGCAATTCTAAGTAGCTGGGGTTTCATGTTGCAGCAACTTCTCTCTTTGGATGATTTCTAGCTAGTCTTGTTTCCGGGAGATCTGTTTAATGTGCTTAAAATTATTTTTTTCTACTAAAATTGCATATATATGTCATATACAGTTTGAATGAGGGGATCCCAACCCTGATCAGCATTTTCTTTTCTCAAATTTTCTTATACAGCGTTTCCATTGAAGACCTTGTTGAGATTCCTGAAACTAGATTATTCCAAGTTCTATAGGTAGAGTCTACAGTTGGCCAGGTAGCCTCTGGTTCTCACCATATTTTTAGAGGTGACATAACTAGTAAATGCCTCTGTAGTCCATCTCTAATATAGAATCTTGAGAATCCCCAAAAAGGGACATTACACACTTTCTCTTTTCCCCTTTTTAATTTGCTGATTGTATGCTTCACTGTGGGTGATGAGAGATCAATAATATCTTTAGGTGATTTAGCTATCTCAGTGGGCTTTTGAAATTCACTGCTACCTTCCATTAATTTCTTAGCATGCCTTGTCATAGGCTTTCTTGCTTGAAAAATGTAACCTGCATCTTCCCCCTCAAAATCTAATCTCTTTGCAGACTTGACCTTTTTCAACTTATGCTCATCTTCCCTTATGAATTCAACTTGTACAATAGGTGTTTCTTCTATGTCAATGGCATGAAGAATATCCTCTAGACTCCCCTTTGTTACTAAGCTGTCTTCTATAGCCAATGTATTTCATTTCAAAACCACTGCTTGACTTCTAGTTATTCTTTTGGTCCCCTATTTGTTGTCAGCTTGTTTCTGTTTTGCATCTTTGACAACCTTTAATTTCTGTTTTGCAGGTGGGAGAGTTGGTGTATCAAGCATTTGCATTTGCTCTACCCTTTTCTCAGTTTTCTTTCTTGGTCTTAGTCTTGTAGGTTCTTTTGGTTTTGCAACCCTAGGTTGATTTGGTTCTGCTGTTGGTGGTGATGAAACTCCTTTAGCTTTAGGATTTCTTGCAAGAGTTAGGGGTTCCAACTCAAAACCATTTATAAACAAGAATGATGACCAATATCTGCCTATCTTCTAAAGTTCATCTAAAATTAATAATTTCATTAATCCATGGTGAAATAATTATGTTTCACACCCCTCAGACTTTGCTTGCACCTTATCAGCCATCTTTGCAAGACTTCTATGCAAATAAAAAGGTAAATCAAGTGAAATATTACCAGTGAAGTGTAGAAGTAATTTGAAATGATATGAATAAACCTTGTGATATCTGCCTTCACAAGTAAAATATTTCTGAATGTTGAGCAGTAGTTTTGGGTAATTATCTTTGATGCATCTTCTAGGGATAGCATTGTTAAGATCCATGTCGGTGTGCATAGGCTTCATGAACTCTTTAAGATAGCATTGTTAAGATCCATATCAAATTTGAAACCTTTGAACCAGGTTTCTTGACCTCTTGGTATCTCTGTAACGACAACAGTGACCTCTAGTGTGATAGACACACTTAGCATCCCGACTTTAGTGGCTGTTCCATAGAAATTCATAGGAAATTCCTTGGATACTTGTGTGTGACAGCCCTGCAACTTCTCACAAAACCGTAGACAACCTTCTCTTCTGAATGCTTCCAACACTGCTGGGTCTTCAGTTATTGCCTTCATATCTTCAGGTTCATGCCTTAAGCACTGTCCTCCTCTATGTATTTTTCTTTCCTCTGCCATATTCTTCAGAGAAACTCTCAGCCTCGCTTGATATGGATGTATCAGCCTCGCTTGAAATGGATATAATGAACCTTTGTAAGAACCATCCACAAGTTTGGCTTGACACTCAGAGCTCAAACATTACGAATGAAAGGCAAAAGGTATGAGGGTGACTAATTAGGAAAAAATTTGAAATTCAAATGTCCTTTCGTAACTGAAAATGATGACTCTCTCATACCTAAACTGACCATGATGAATGCAAATATCGGTGTGTACTTTGATTCCATCCTTACATGACTTGACATGCCACTATCCTACCATTTCCCAACAGTTTTTGACATTTTACAACTCAATTGACAAGAGAATTACAAAACCACGCTTTCGTAGTGCCTGTAGTGTAATTTTTGTTGTTTGTTCTACGAAACTATCAATTCTTTCGTAGCACAAAATGAACTTTTTCAATAGGTGGCGCTACGAAACTGTGGTTTCTTGGCTAATTGGGCAGTTTTGATGCAAAAAATTTGGGAAATGAAATGAAACTTAAAATGATGAAAGACTTGACATGAAAGACCTTAAAAATGAGTTTATTAAAACAATAAGGTAGGCTCAAACTTAAAAAATTTAATACTTCCCTTGGTCAAACTCAAAAAATGACTCCTAAAACCCTATTTTGACCTATGATCATAGGTAATCTTGTCATAATGATGTTTTGAATTTTTTTAAGTGATAACAATGGCTCCACTTAGGACAGTGTGCCCCTCTGGTACACTAAGAACTAGTAGTTCCAGTGCTGCTATCCATTTTCTTGACAGAACATAAAAAACTTTGAAATTGCCAAGCTTTCTCCTCAAACTTTAATGGCCTTGACCTCGGGCTCAAGCTTGATGATTTAGCTTGTCATTATTAGCAGAAAAGGCTCATAAAATGGAATATATAAAATGATATGAATGATCGATAGATTTTTAGGAAGAGTAATGCTTTAAAAACTTGCCATTGACAGGTCCTCCAGCATATGATTTTACATCCATCTCCTGCAGTATGTAAGTATTGTTTCCATGGAAAGTAGCTATTTTGAAAGGACCTATCCATAAGTTCTCAAACTTACCATGTTTTTCTTTCTCTTCAATTCTGGCCTCCCATTTCAACACTACATCCTGAATTCGAAAACTTTCTTCCTTGATTTTCTTGTCAAATTTCCTCTTGATTCTGTTTTGAGATTATTGATTGCTGTTATAAACTTCATCCCTCTTATCTTGCAGAGCTATTAACTGATTGATTCTTCTCTGAACTGCATTTGGTTCCTCTTCTAATCCTTGAATCAACTTCATGATAGGTACCCCTAAAGATGTAGGAAAAATGGCTTCAGCTCCATATACCAATTCATATGGTGAAGTTCCAATTGACCTTTTTGTGCATATCCTATCAGCCCATAAGGCATACTTCAGCTTCAAATGCCATGCCTTCTTATTTTAGTGCAACACCTTTTTAATGATCCTCACAAGGCTTTTGTTAGAAGATTCAACAAGACCATTCCCTTGTGGATAATATGTAGTGGAATGCCCAAGAGTAATATGATATTTATGACAGAAATTAATTAGCTTCTTAGACTTAAATGCTTGTGCATTATCAGTTATGATCTTCATGGGGCAACCAAATCTAGGGAAAATATTATTTTCAAAAAAAGAAATAATAACATAATCATTTGCTTGCCTAGTTGGGATTGCTTCAATCCATTTGGTAAAGTAATCAGTCGCTGTGAGAATCCAATGATGTTTACCTGATGATGATGGCTGAATCTCTCCAATAAAATCTAGCCCCCATTGCTGAAATGCTCTTCCACATAGATAGACATTAAAGGTAAAGGTACAGGCTTCTTCTTACCATAAAAAATCTAGCATTCATGGCAAGCAACAATCTTTTTGTAGACATCCTTAAACATTGTAGGCCAATAATATCCTACTCTAAGAATCATTTTCACTGTGGCCTTCCAATAATGGTGACCTCCACAATATCCTTTGTGGAACTCCTCAATCACTTTATCAACCTCCTCTTCCAGCAAAAAATTCAGAAAAATACTGCCGGTATCCTTCCAAAACATATTTTTATAAAAAATGCAATACCTCAAGGATTTTAGCTTCACAAATATTGCCTTAGACTTTGTTACCTCAGCAGGTGCTTTATGATGATGTAGGACAAAAGCAATATCCCTATACCAATCTGAAGTGATGTACTTTTCTTCAATAGGGATTAGTTCTTCTTCCTCATCTAAAATTTCTGATATTTCTGCAATTGAATTCATGTTAAGACAGTCAAAGTTTGACTATGCCATCAACTTTGCGAAGCCTTGTCCTTTGACCAATTTTGTTGGCTTGATCTCTATATCATATTCCAGCAGGTTAGAAATCCATTTTCCCCTCTCACCATTAGGATCAGATTGAGTTAAGATGTCTTTCACAACAGTATTAGGAACAAAAGCCAAAACATGAAAATGCAGAAGAAATCGATAACATCATTGCGCTTTGGCTCCCTAATTGGAAAATCGGCTTCAAAACTGGTGTGAAGGGTGTTGGAGGCACCAGCACATCCCAAGTCAACCCCCCTGTTGTCGTCCTAGATATCAAAGGTATGCCCAAGAGTACCAGATAAGACACCGATGTGGCCACCCAAAAGGATGCGCAACAGAAGAAGGATGTCGAGGCGGAGACCCAGACGGATTCACAGACCAGCTTGTGTATAGAAGGCCTAGTTGCAAGCGGCCCAGCCTCCCCCTGTAGCACGAAGGGAACAAGTGAGCCTGTCAGAAAGCCTCGCAAAAAGCAACGATCTCAGCAAGCGGAACAAGATGAAACAGTCACTTTCACTGACGGAGACCTGGAACAAATCGCTGATGAAGTCACATAGAGCACATATGGGCTGCCTTAGAAGAGCAGCAAAGTGCCGCGGTCGACAAAATTCAGGCTGAGTTGTGAGCGCTACAATTAAAGAGAGACACATTGCAGATTAGTGCTACCCTGGTACGCCCACCCCCCACCACCAGTAGCACAGCACTAGTTATAGATAATAGCTGCCTCTGTTTTCTCCCTAGCACAACTCTGGTGCTTAGTCCACCTGACCTGGGACCCTAAGTCTAGGCCAGTAGATAAGTCTATATAAACTTAGATAGGCTCCCTCATGAGGCCTTGTAGAGTCTCCACATTGCCGTATTTCAGGAAATTCACCATCGAGACCAATAAAACACCAACAGCTCGGCGTAGCTGAATAAAAAATCAAAGCAAAGCATGCTGAGGTGTTCCTCGCCACTGCAAAGCACACAAAGCTCAAAGACATGACTCACCGAATTTCCACAGATGTTCCTGCAGAAATCCCGGCCTCAGCCACCCCTCAGGAAAAAGTGGAAAGATTGGTCACAATTCTCAAGGCCTCCTAGGATGAAGTTTAGGTTGTCAAGACACGCATGGAGCAACATATCGCAGATCTGCAGGCTAAGTTACAGCCCGAAACACCTTCGGAGGTTCGGGCCCAGTGAACTGCACTGGTCACCGGGGCTACAAATATCATCACAGGGTAGATCATTCAGGGAGCCCAACTACTAGAGACTGACATACAGCTATGGACCAAGGTCTAGCACGATCCAATCTTACGAGGGATAAACTAGGACCTGCGACAAAAAGAAGAGGAGTTCGAGACAATCGAAGCCACCTTGCCCACTTTGGTGCATGCTCAGTGCTTGCAGCGACTGTGCTCCAGCCAAGTGCTCCAAGCAGATATTGATGACCTTTAGAAAAATAAGAAGATCCTTGGCGATTGACTGAAGCTGTGGGCTGACGAAGCTCTCAAAATTTCACAAGATGTTGATGTTGCTATTAAGCAGCTAAACCAAAATTTGGAAAGTGTCACCGTCACGACTGAAGGACCACTGTTAGAAAAGTTGGTCGACATTGCACAGAATGTAGCTGTCCAAAGTGCAAGCATGCTGCCTCTGTTAGCCGAGGCAATCAGAGTATTGCAAGCACAGGTTGAAGCCCCACTGGCACAGTGACTCGGGACGAGTCACAAGATTTTGTTGGGGGACTGTTGGAGCAGGGTCTCCCAAAAGCTATGAATTTTGTCCATTTTTGTATAATTTTGTATTGTTTAGTCTAACATAGGGGTTTTGGGGTGGTTCAAAGCCCCTAACACATTTTAAATGGGTCAAAGGTATACCAAGAGCCCGAAAACCATGGTTCTTGGACCACTGGATGTGTAGGCTAAATCGCTATAAATAGATGAACTATTGTGAAACCAACTCCAAAAATAGAAGAAAAGAGATATCAATGCCTTATAAATAAGCCACTTCGAGGGGGAAACCTCCAATACATTACATGAATGAACAATTCTTGGATGATACAAATGAAAAAAACTCCTTTCTATATATAGGAGTCCATGGGGCCACAATGTAATCCTAGCCGACCTAACAATAATAATGTAAGGGCACAATAATAACAATATGGGGGTTACAGGGTTACAAAAATAACAATAAGGGAGGCTACACTAACATAATAAGGGACTACACTATTAATATAGGGACTTAACATGCCCCTCTCCTTCAAACAAGTGTTGTCCTCAACGCTTGATTATTTCTTGATGCTTCTGTATAAAATTCTCATCCTCCCATGTGGAATATTCTACAGGAAAGTTCTTCCACTTGCTGAGATACTCTGAAATTGATCGTACTTGTCAATTTCTTGTTTCTGTGACTGTTTCAGAACTTCTTTCAATGTGATGTTGATCTTCCTGTTGTTTCATTAGATTCTGCACCAAAGTTAGGTTATCCTTTGAGTGTTGGAGAACTTGTTGTTGATGCTCGATGTGATCTTACACTAATTTATCATCCATATTAGCTATTATTTGATCCTTCAAACCATCCAACTTAGCCCCCATTTCTTCTTTTAAACCATCTATGTCATCTTCGGTTGCTCTTCGTAAGATCGACATTTGTTGCACTTGGTACCATAATTTTGATATCTCATACTGCAATTCTTCCTCTTCATTCGTCATACTATAGATTTTTGAGGGCTTAATGGGTATGGAATTAGTTTTTTGAGGCATTATAGAACCCAATACTGATAAAAATTCTAAAATATGCCCTTGGAATCACTTCAAACTGCTTTTTCAAACGTTATGCAATTTTAAAAACCAAATACAAACCTTTTTCTTGCTTTTAAGGAGCTCGATATTGAAATTGACTTATCTATATACTTGCAGATCCTAAATATCTGAAATTAGGCCCTGTAGTATTCCTCTAAAGCTTCTTTCAAATTCCATAGGTCTCACTTGATTTGGATTATTCAAGGCAAAGTTATTTCCAATCTCCCAGAATGACTTAATTATGGACTGGTTCAGTAGAGCGAACTTGTACGACTTGCCACATGTCATTGTTTGATCATTTGGATTTGAAATTTATAGAGAGGAAACTACAGTCTACGTAATTCTAGTCAGTTTTTACATAATTCCAATCCAATTCTCAGAGAGAGAGTTATGAAAATTTTCCCATGATCACCCCTTTTATATGAAATTCGGGAGCCTGAAAAATCCCTAAGTTCTACAGATCATATCTTTGAAAATATTCCAAACCAAGCTCTGAAATTTTACGACGATGTTCCTTAGGATTTTGGCTTTGCTCTCTAAAATTTTCAGTTTCTGAACCTTCGGAGAAAAAAAATTATAGCGAAAATTCTGCGATGACCTTTTTAATTGAAATTCAGGAGCATTCAAAAAGCCCTAACTTCAATAGATCATATCTCCGAAAACATTCCGAACCAAACTCTGAAATTTTGTGACGATGTTCCTCAGGATTTTGGCTTTGCACTCTAAAACTTTCATCTTCTGAACCTTCGTAGAAACAAAGTTATAGCTAAAATTCCATGATGACCTATTTGGAGTAGTAAAACTCTAGAATCCAAATCTCTGATACCATATGTTGGGAAACCAGCTCCAAAAATAGAAGAAAAGAGATATCAATGCCTTATAAATAAGCCACTTCAAGGGGGCAACCTCAAATACATTACATTAATGAAAAATTCTTGGATGATACAAATGAAAAAACCTCCTTTCTATATATAGGAGTCGATGGGGCCACAATGTAATCCTAGCCGACTTAAAAATAATAATGTAAGGGCACAATAATAACAATATGGGGGTTACAGGGGTACAAAAATAACAATAAGGGGGGCTACACTAACATAATAAGGGACTACACTATTAATATAGGGACTTAACATGAACCTTTTTTGAATCATAGGTAGGAATGAAAAGATATTGATGCGAAGTACGAATTATTAGATCTGTGGTAGGGTTGTTTGGGTTAAGACTCCTGCTGGCTGTGTGCACGGAGATCCTTTGTTTTGTTTTGTGTGGACCTTGCTGGCTATGTGCGCAGGTGGTAATTGGGAATGTAAGAGGATTTTGGGTAATGATATATATGTGCGGAAGTATTGTGGATATCTAATGTTATCTGAAGATGTTCTGTTATGGTTGATGAAAATTGGAGTTATATGATTATGTATCTGTTAGTAGCTGCGAACTATCTGTGTTTATGGTACATGTATCTATGATTTGTTAATTCGTTGTGATTATGTTGTTCTATGATTATAGTTGATAGTACGCACGTGGATGTGAACCTGTTAATTAGATCTGATAAGCTATCTTCTAGTTATTTATTGAGACTCCTGCGAACAACCTCTTGCTGTATAGATTTGATAATTGCAGACTGGCTTGAATTACCTGCTCTCTCCCAGGGTGCGGAAACCTGGTGCCAGCACTCTCCCATACTGCTTTGGGTGAGACTTTCACCTGCGCAAGCAGGTCACTGCCGAAAAGGCAGTAGTATAGGGGTTTGTTGGAAAACCCTAACCTCCGAACTTGGGTCAGGACTCCTTGAGCCAACAAATGGTTCCTTTGCCGGGACCGGGAGAATTTTGAGAGAGATTGGGTAATGCCAAGGCTGTATTGGAAACTTGAGAGAAAATAAATCGATGAGTGGTTTGAAAAACAGGTGCAGGAATTCACGGTAAAAGAAAACCATAGTAAGAAGCTAACCACATAAGAGTGGAAGAATAAGTACATTTTCACGAAGATCTATGAAATTTTCTTTGTAATAATTGCGATCGAGCTCCAAAAGTGGCTCACAAGGCTTGTCAAGTTTCAGAAGTGTTGGAAAGATGAACGAGTCATGCAGTGGACCCCAGAGTGGATCCTGCAAGTAGAAGAGATTGATAACACCATCACTCGCACAGTAGATCACTGCGTGGACAGTGTGATAGGAGGATTTGTGACAGAATTTGTAGTTGACCAATTCGTATCCTATTCAAAAGTAGAGAGGAGGTTCTTCAAGGGTTTCCAAGGTAAGTTTTTGAAAACTTTTCCATTACTGATTAAGATCCTGTTGTGCGATTTTTTTTTTTTTGGTAGCCATACAGAGTGAATGAGCTCCGACCAAAGCGAGGGTGAAACGCGCAATGGTAAGTACTACAAAACTAACCAAGAAGGGGATCGATCTGTCTACAGTCTAGTAAGAAACTTTGCTGCACATAGCCCTCCATCTATGCCACCTTTGAACCCTCATAGGGGAAAAATCTCACCTCCACCCGCACTAGAAGATGATATGGCCTCGCACATGAAGCTACCTACCTTCAAGGGCTTGGGTGATGAGGACATGGATCGGTTCTGGTTTGTCACAGGATCAGTATGGACTGCGTAGAACGTAGCAAGCGATGCGGTGAAGCGGGCACAACTATCCCTCGCTTTCGAGGGGAGAGCCTTGGACTGGTACATGGGATACATTGACCAACATGAAAATACGACTATTGTGGAAATAAATAATGCATTAAAACAACAGTTCAAGAAACCTAAGTCCTACTCTCAGATAGTAAACGACCTGAAAGATTTCAAGCAAGGACCATCTGAGTCCGTATGGGAAGTAGATCAACGATTAAAGAAAGTGATCAGAGAAGGAGGATTCCAGTATGATGACAGGCAACACACGGAGTGGTTTATTGCTATGTTGCTACCCCACCTGTGCGTACCTATGGGTCATCAAGCCATTGAAACACAGGAGAAGGACTTGGAGGTTGCCATGAAACTGGAAGCTGCGCTAAGAGATGAAACCTAGTCAGGATTACAATAGATAGAAGGCTAGCTAGAGGCAATGCACATGCAGATTCAGAATCTGCGCAAGGAGCGAGGGACAGAGGCCATCCCTGAAAGTTGGTGCATACGATGCAAGGTGAATGGCCACACCAAAGATAACTGTCCACTACTTGCAGACTACATGCAGGTCGGAGGACCCAGCTCGCTGTGCCCTAAGGAAGCTGTGGGACCAATTGGGCCAGCGCTATGGTGCAATGACTGCCGCATTGCTGGGTTGCATGATACCAACCACTACCCCCGCCTTGCCGCATACATCCTAGAAGTAAAACAAAAATGGTGTAGGTTTTGTAGGCATGTAGGACATGACGAACAAAACTGTCGAATGTATGATCTGATGATCGACCGGGGAAACCTATATAGGGTACAGTCGGACCCCTCATCACCTAGATCCCCCACAGGTATAGGGGGTTCCCCGGCCAGGGGTAGGGAAGGGGGACGAGGGGGAAGCGTAGGCAGGGGTAGAGGCCAACTGATCTGTTATAACTGCGGGGAAGTAGGTCACTTTGCGAGGGACTGCATGAACCCAACTCGTCAATCCTACAAATATTGCAGATAGTTGGACCGTGTGATCGAGGACTGCCTGATTCTGATGGCCAAGGTGCAGGAAAAGTAGCAAAATCCTACACAGAATATACAATAGGTTAAGGAAAAACCTCGTGAAGAGGGGCTAAGCATTAATGTTATAACGCGCAGCGGTATGGCCACGGGGGGGCCGGCGGAAAACGCTGGAACGAAGTCTCTGATCCATAAAGCAGCTACTAAACCAGAAGGCGTGGGCTTACAGAAGGAGGAGTGTTACACTAAAAATTGTCACCTTGACATTTTGCTAACTGTATGAGCTCATTATCACTCATACTTCCCCCTCTGCAAGTCTAACACATCAGTTCCTCATGTCAAGCCTTGAAAATCAGAGAAAAGTTCCTAAAAGTCTCTTAAACTTTGGTATCGCACTTTCTCGCTATCTTGCCTGCGGTCCTGCACCCAATGTTCAGCTCTCCTGCGTACCTGAACACACTTTATCTGTGTTAAAGGTGCGGATCCCTGTAAGATCAAAAAGGCGCAAGTAAATTCCAAAAAGCTCAATAAAAGTAAATTCTGGAAGCTTCTAGAATGGATTTTACGGTGGCAGAACCGCTCTTGTGAGGTGCATGAATCCCTTACCTTATGGAGCTAACCCCTTGATGTGACGAGCTTATCCCTTTGAAGGAGGATTCTATCCCTTCATAATTGGAACATAAAACCTCCTCTTTTCCACTATAAAAAGAGGCATTGGGTAGCCTCAAAGGGAGTTCAAGCTTAAGAATATTTGAGGTTAAGTGCTGTTGAGATTTAGACTCAGTTAACCAAGATTTTTGTGAGGAGAGATTACATGCCTCTATTTGTCTTGGTTGGAGGAGTGCAGAGCTTATCAAAGTAAAGGAGACTCCTACTTCGGACCCTGGAAAGTCCTGTGCAACATCAAGGCTCAGGTTGTAAGGATTTTCTTCTTTTGAAATTAATACAAATATACTCATTTTTCTCAATAAGCTTTCAATCGATGGTTTATTTCATAGACTCCTTGATCACTATGATAAGCATGGTTTATGATGATTTCTATACAGGTGCTATGTAATATTTTGCTTGTTTGTGACTGTAGGTTTACAAGGAAAACTCCTTCAAGCGCGTGAGGGACAACAACGACTTCAAACAAGCATTGGACAAACGGTAAGTCCTTAACACCTCTATAGAGCCTTTCATAGATCGTATATGCTTAGAGAAATATTAGTCTATTTGATTGTTTGTTTCTAGATACTTTTAGTACTAGGGATATCGGTCTTGTCCGCAAGACAGATTTATCCGCCAACAAATTGGCGACTCCACTGGGGAAAGAACTTGTTGTTTTTGGTTCTCTTTTATTTTGATTTGAGGAAACATTTTCCTAGTTTTTGATTGATAGACATCTGCTTGGGTAGCTTAGGTTTTCTCTGTTTTTGAAAATTTTGAGATCTTTTATGTTTTTCTCTAATTTTTCCTGGGACCGCACTTTGCCTTCTTTGCACAGTGCGGGCAGTTTCGCATTTTTGCTTTAGTAAACAGTGCGGTACCGCACTTGCTCCTTCTGCAAGCCTGCGGACCCTGTTAAAATTTTGAAAAACTTTAGATTTCTTTCTTTAGTTTATATTTACTTTGATTTAGAGTTTTTGGTTTCTGCCCAGATTGATGATTGTTTCTGTCAAAAGCTTTCTGTGAATGAATCTTAGCAGTATTGGGTGTTTTGAGTCTCTTTTTTGAGAAATTCTTAATTTGATTTCCTTTGGTCATTACTTGGAGGTTTCTCTCAGTCTTTTCACAATTTTCCATCTTTTTGCTTTTGTTTTTGCAAAAAAAATTTCCCCCTCATTCGCCGGGGGGGGGGGTTAAATTGTGTATGAGTGTTAATCGCCTTTGAGTGTTTTTATTTTTTGATCTTTGGAACTCTCACCCGATTTTCTTGGCTTGCACTTGATTGTGTTTGAGAATTCTCTTGCATAGATCACATTTTCATAATTAGAATTCTCATTTTCAGAATATGAATGAAAAATGTGCATAGATTACATTTGCATACTTTTCAATTGAATTGTGCATAGATTACAATTGCATAGTTTACATTCTGAAAATCAATCATAGATTTAGATCAGTTTTATTTGATTTGAATTTAGATGTTTTTATGCTTGTTTTAAAAACACAAAAATATAAAAATTGTTTTGGGATTGGTTTGCATTAGTTTTTCTTGATGAAATTAGTGCATTAGAGAATTTGTTATATTTTCTCTTAGTGATCAATTTTTGCATTGTTGGAAGTGAATGGAAACTCTTTCCTTACTTTAGTTAGGATTCATCGAATTGAAAAGATTACATTATCATATTCGATTGCATTCAATTTTGGGTCGGGTCATAACACCATTGGTTTCATATCCATTTACCCTTTTGAGTAATAACAGCCTAAATAACACAGCGCTTAATGAAATTCATCTAGTAATTTTTACATTTCTAGGGCTCTTATCACCAACATAGCTTAGGCTAATATCTTGGAGTAGGGAGTAATTAACTCTCCAAGGTAGTAAAACAAACAAGTAGATAATTCTTGCGGTAGGAAATAAATCCAATTGTAATTTGTATAATCTGGGAAGCTTCTCTTAAAGAAGTCAATCACGAGATCATGTCCGAACCTTTGAGACAATCAATTCTGTTTCATTGGGGAAGATAGAAGATTTTGCGCGCATTACAAACGGTAAACTTCGGATTAACCATTGTCGAGGAGCCTGGGGTCACTTGTCGGTAAACCTTGGATTGACCATGTCGAGGAACCTTCAAGGGGATTGAGCTTTGTTACTCTACCCTTGTGTGTGGGATCGGATCATAGACTATTCCCCCAGTTATATTTGTTACTTTTGGTAACCTTAGTTTCCATAGACTTAAGATTATTTCCTAAGGTGACGGTGAAGGAAAGATCTCACTGTACCTAGAGTAGACGTCGACTAGACTCACTTGGACTCTCTGGGGGGTTCTCTTCACTCGAGATGGTTTTGTGAAGAAACTTGTGCCAGTTTGTTTCATTAAACAGGTTGTTGGGGTAACTGTTCCAACCGCCCTTTCTGTATTAAATTCTACGATGTTGGATTTCATCACCAACTAGTGTTTTTAGTACGGCAAGTTACTGTTTGTGTGTGGTTTGAGTCCTAGATTTGATAGCACGTGTTAATTTGTTTGTTTTTAATTTTTGAGACCATAGGTGTGAATTGTGAATTTTAATTGTTAGGTGTGAATTGTTAATTTTAGTTTTAAATTGTTAATAAAATTCACTGAAGTTGAATATAATGGCAACTGTTCCGGAATTTACCAACCAAGGAATCCCTCTTAACGAGAATCCTAGTACTTTTCCTTGCTTTGGAAATGTTGGTCCTCCTTATATGGCTACATTGTCATTACCTGGATTTACCATAGGTTTACCGATATGGTTATTTTCAACTTCTTTGGCCCCGAACACTCCAATTTTCCACCTCAACCAGATGCTTCACAGTGTTCACCATCTCAACATCACTAACCTTCTGTTGACCCTTTACCTTCTTCGCCTAATATTTCTTCTTCCATTTCTTCCTCTTCACTTGGTAAAAGCCTCGATGCTAGTAACCAGGTGGTGAAGAAGAAGAAAGGGAAGAAGAAGAAGAAGAAGAAGCAAGATAAGAAAGAAGTCAACCAACCAACCATGGCTGTAAATGTTAGTTGTGTTGAGGAAACCTCCAACATGCATCGTAAACCAAAATACCCTTGCAGGCTTTGTAAGGGTGACCACTTCCTTATCAATTGTCCTGGTATTCCGAAGGTCTTGGAAGTATGGTCAGAAAAATCTCATCAACTTTCCGTTGATCCATCAACTAGTGATAGTCAAGTTCCTGGGAAAAAGGGTAAAGTTAGGTTTCCTTGTAAGTTATGCAAAGGGAGTCATCAAACTCACATTTTCCCTCACATGGATGAAGCCTCAAAATTATTGGAAAATCTTACTATTCCAGAGCAAGAATTTTCAAATGGTTATCGTAAACTTTCTCCCAACCTACCGTCAACTGACGGAGTGATTGATGTAATTTCAAGTATAGTCGATCCCACTCTTCCATTGGAGAGTGAAAATCATATCACTCAGGTTGATGATCCATTAGTTGATCAAGTGGTCGATTCGATTTCACATTCAGTCGATCCCATTCTCCCTGTAGAGAATAGATGAGGATGGTTCCTTTTACTGTGTCAACCTCGTTAAAAAATGAATCAGTGAGTCCGAGGATAGTTCCTTTTACTGTGTCAACCTCGTTAAAAAATGAATCAGTTAGTCCGAGGACAGTTCTTTTCCTGTCTCAACCTCGTTAAAAAATGAATCAGTTAGGTGAGGATATTTCCTTTTACTGTGTCAACCTCGTTAAAAAATGAATCAGTTAGTCGCGAGCATAGTTCCTTTTCTTGTGTCAAGCTCATTTAAAAAATGAAACAAGCTGCTGAGGAGAGTTCCTTTCACTGTGTCAACCTCGTTAAAAAATGAATCAGTCGGCGATGAGGACAGTTCTTTTCCTATGTCAACCTCATTAAAAAATGAATCAGTATGTAGATTAATAGATTATAAATAAGTAGTTTATGAGGATAGTTCCTGTTACTGAGTCAACCTCGTTAAAAAATGAATCAGGTATGAGGACAGTTCTTTTCCTGTGTTAACCTCGTTAAAAAATGAATCAGTTGGTCAGAGGATAGTTCCTGTTATTGAGTCAACCTCGTTAAAAAATGAATCAGTATGAGGATAGTTCTTTTCATGTGTCAACCTCATTAAAAAATGAATCAGTAGGTTATATAGGTAGATTTTAGAAAATAGATATGAGGATAGTTTATTTTACGGTATCAACCTCATTAAAAAATGAAACATGTAGAAGAGGAAAGTTCCTTTTACTGTGTCAACCTCGTTTAAAAAATGAAACATGTTGCCATGAGCATAGTTCTTTTCCTGTGTCAAGCTCGTTAAAAAATGAAAAAAATCCTCCCCTAATTGAGTTGAGTCTTTGACTAGATCTCGTAAATGTTAAGTTGTATATTTAGGTTAGTTTTGTGTAATTTTATTACAGTTTTAGGTCGGGTCTTTCATATGATCTCGTAAATGAACCTTCATTCCATCCAGCTATTAATTACCAGATATGTACTTAGTTGAATGAAATGAAGCTGGGGGGGCATGCACTCTAGCAGTTACGCTTAGGGGGCATCAAGCACAGTTTTCTCTCTGTTTCAAGCTTATGTAAAAATGAAACCACTTTGAAGCATAGTTTTTCTCTGTTTCAAGCTTTTGTAAAAATGAAACCTATCTTGAGTCAATTTTGGTTATTTTCAAGACTCGTTAAACTCATGAAAATCCCGAGATTATTTTGCTATCTTTCATTCTCGTAAAACACATGAAAATGCCGAGTTCTTTTGGTCTTCTCCTGCTCGTAAATTAAATTGAAAGTCGGCCACAGGAGTACATTTTTATCCCTTTTTCGAACTCGTTAAAACTTACGAAAAAGAGAAAACCATGAGTACATTTTTATCACTTTTTCGAACTCGTTAAAACTTATGAAAAAGCGAAAATTTGGAGTTCTCTTTTAAGCCCTTTTCAGACTCTCTAAACATGAAAAGATTGCCGAGTACTTGATTGTTCGAACTCGTTAAAGTAAATGAATAATTGTCCCTTCAGTATAAGTTTACCCCTTTTACGGACTGAAATGGACTATTTACGAAAAAGGTATACGTTGACTAATTACGGTCAATAGAGTTCTCTCCCGCATTATTTTATCCTTTTTCGGGCTCGAGAGACTAAATTTACGAAAAAGTACACCCATGGAGTTTTCTTAAGTTTTTTCTTCTGACACCCTAAAATTGAAAAACACCGAGTTTCTCCTATACTGGACTCGTTAAAATTTAACAGTAAAGGACCTGTTTAATTTTCAACAGGAACGAACCACTCCTTCTTAGGGTTCGAATATTAAACTAAGTTGGACTCATCCGAAGGATGAGCTTATAAACAAGCAAATGTTATCCTCCTCAAGCTTGTCAAAAATAAAGAGGTACTTGCTAGAAATGGTGGGGGAAAAGAGAGGAAAATGGGCATGTTTGTTGTATTTTGATTCTTTGAAAATTCAGTCGGCCACTCTTGAATACGACACTTTCATTCACCTGGGTTGGGAAATCCTTTGCCTAACAGTTAATCAAAACCTCATTTGAAAGTCTTCATCCAGTTTCTGGGTATTAGCTTTGGGTCAATTGTTACCAAACCATCTGCAGTGTCGTTATGTTGTCAAGAGAACAGTTTAAATAAACCATTCATCTGCAAAATATTTCTCATCCATTTTGACCATCCCTGAGTTAGTCCTTGCCAATATATTTTCAAAACTTGATCTATGATTTCGTGTTGTGGGCTTGCCTACGACGGATCACTTTCTATCGACGACAACTCATTATCTAGGAAGTTGATCTAGAAATCACAGTGACACAGACTTTGAAACGCCATGGAGTAATGGCAGCTGCTGACGACAAGTTACATCATCGACTTCGATCGAATGATTCCTGAAATGTTCAATTTCAAATTTTATTCATTCAATAGCATTTCATTTAATTGTACTGCACTTTGAGAATAATATTTACTTTATGGTTTTCCTCAGACTGAGCAATGTGGCCATATTGAGTGTAATCAAGTGGTTTTTAACAGAAATGGATTTCAACACATTTAATCGTGTGCATGGATAGAATCATACTGGTTCGAGAAACGGAAATCAAGACCCTGGATCTATTTTCTACCATCCAGGCTACGAGGAATTTTGTTATTCATTTATACAGTGGAATATTCATAAATAGATGGTTGCGCCCATACTATGTCTACACATGTCTATACTGTTGATGTATTGAAAATCATTCTTGTATTAGAATAGTTTAAATCGTTTTTCTAGTTAGTTTTGATCTGAGTATGGGAATGCCTACCTCAGCGATGATATGTCTACATATATATATTTTGCATTGAATATTTTTACAGGTTTCGACTAGGGTGTCCATAGGATGATCCTCTAACCCCATAAAGTACCGTACCTCATCCACAATGAATTTCAAAGATTATCTATTCTGCATCTTTGCACTTTAGGGGGCAATCTGTTACACTAAAAATTGTCACCTTGACATTTTGCTAACTGTATGAGCTCATTATCACTCATACTTCCCCCTCTGCAAGTCTAACACATCAGTTCCTCATGTCAAGCCTTGAAAATCAGAGAAAAGTTCCTAAAAGTCTCTTAAACTTTGGTATCGCACTTTCTTGCTATCTTGCCTGCGGTCCCGCACCTAATGTTCAGCTCTCCTACGTACCTGAATGCACTTTATCTGTGTTAAAGGTGTGGACCCTTGTAAGATAAAAAAGGCGCAAGTAAATTCCAAAAATCTCAATAAAAGTAAATTCTGGAAGCTTCTAGAATGGATTTTGCGGTGGCAGAACCGCTCTTGTGAGGTGCATGAATCCCTTACCTTATGGAGCTAACCCCTTGATGTGAGGAGCTTATCCCTTTGAAGGAGGATTCTATCCCTCCATACTTGGAACAGAAAACCTCCTCTTTTCCACTATAAAAAGAGGCATTGTAGCCATAAAGGAGTTCACTTAAGAATATTTCAGGTTAAGTGCTGCGGAGATTTAGACTCCAAGTAACCAAGATTTTTGTGAGGGAGATTGCTATACCTCTATTTGTCTTGGTTGAGGAGTGAGTTTATCAAAGTAAAGGGAGACTCGCTTTCTGACTCTTAAAGTCCCGTGCAACATCAAGGCTAAGGTTGTAAGGTTTTCCTTCTTTTAAAGTTAATACAAATGAATTCATTTTTCTCAATAAGTTGTTAGTTAACTGTTTATTTCATAGATTCCTTGATCACTATGATAAGCATGATTTATGATGTTTACTATACAGGTGCTATTTAATGTTTGCTTGTTTGTGACTGCAGGTTTATGAAGATAACTCCTTCAAGTGCACGAGGGACAACGACTTCAAACAAGCACTGGACAAACGGTAAGTCCTTAACACCTCTATAGAGCCTTTCATAGATCGCATATGCTTAGAGAAAGATTAGTCTATTTGGCTGTTTGTTGCTAGATACTTTTAGTACTAGGGAGATCAGTCTTGTCCGCAAGACAGATTTATCCGCCAACAAGGAGACCTCTGTCGTAGCTCGAAAAGACTATGCTCAAGACAAAACATCGGCTTCAAATAGTAGAATTGAAGATGAGGTCAAACCATTCCTGCAGGCATGCACGAAGCTATTGCGCAATCGGTAGGCTGTAGAAAACCTCCAAGCCCTACTCGACGGTTGCATAGGGAAAGCAGACCCAGTGATGAAGATTAAGTATGTGCACAAACTTTATGGGCGGAAGAGATGCACCGACCGAGAGATGCAATTAACTGTGCATATTGGTGATTATGAAATGGACCAGGTAATTCTAAACCTAGGAGCAGATGCGAATTTACTACCTAAATAGACTTGGTAACAAATGGGAGAACCTAAATTGGAATGTTCCATTATCCAACTGCGTATGGCTAATCAACAGAAGATCATACCATTGGGAAGATTGTCAAATATTGTAGTAGATATCATCGGGGCTAAGGTACGAGCTGACTTTGAAGTCATTCAGATTGTAGAAGATGCAGACCCTTACCAACACTCCTGGGATTGGACTGGGCCATTGATATGGGTGGAATTATCAATTTGAAGAAATAAAGCATGGTGTTTGAAAGTGAGGGAACATGAGTGATCATACCACTAGACCCTACAAAAGGAGAAAGGTATACCAAGCCAGCGCGTGAGGAAGAAGAGATAGATCACATCTATAAGTTAACTGTGAAGGACGAAGACTGGATCAACCCTATAGCCGACGGTATGCCTTGCTGGAAGAAGAGAAACGAATGCTTCTCCGACTCCCACGAAGAAGTAGAAAATTGGAAAAACAGACTACAGGAAATATCTACACTGTGCTGCCTACGAATTACCAGGGACTACCGGTATATATCTTCTGAGGTATGAGAATTACCCTGCTTTGATGGCTTTGTTAGCATAAAGGAATTTTTGCAAACCTTTGAAGCTGAGGTTCCCAGAGAATGAAGGCTATGGGCTCTTAACCTAGCTATGTGTGCAATGCCTGCGAAATGGTGGGACACACATAAGGGGGCATTCCAGGAATGGGAGAAATGTCGAGATATGATGGTACTATGGTTTGAACCTCCAACCAATGTGCGCGTCAAGAGATTCCAAGGCCCAGGAAATCCGTGCGAACATTTGTTCGCTTGGATGGAGCAATGGTGTGATTGTACTATAGAATAATGGGTTCACTTGTTTATTCATGCCTTGGGACCAATTCCCGTTGCATGTTACCTCGATGCCTAGCTACATTAGCACACTCATCAGTGGAAAACCTTAAAAGACGAATTATTGGGGACATTTGGGCTAACGGGAGGATTTTAGGTGCTTGAGGAAGCTCTACAAAATATTGATACCTTTGTGAGTGATGAATCCATCCCTGATGCAGTAAGAGAAGGGCCCATATGGGACATACAGATGCAGGATAATGTCGAGTTCCACAAGGACACCAGGGAAAATTGTGACGCAGATCCGCGCAAGGTCTCTATCATAGAATCAAGAGGGGAACACACAGTTGCAGGACCTACGATACATAAGGTGGATGGTACGAAACCACTAAAACCATGAAGTGCTAACATGAATATGGCGGTACAACTCAAGATGGCTACAATTGGGAACTGCTGGGATGATGGGAAAATAGGAAAGATTGCAGAGCTGCTCATGGAGTATCAAGACGTATATCCAGCCAAATTTTCAGGGCCTAAGCATAGCATGGGGGATTTGGGCAGTATGCACGCCACTCTAAATTTAGATGTGCAGTCAGTGAAAAAGTGGCCTTATCATACGCAAAATGTTAGGGAGGAGATCGACATTATGCTCATCAAACCAGTCACACGGGCGAATTGGGTAAGGCCTATGACTACGAAGCTGCTGCGCTCGATCCTAGGACACATGGGCTACTACATAAAATTCAGTCAGGAATATGCACTGATCACTGCACCTTTGAAAATGCTGCTTAAGAAAGATATTTCACTCAATTGCGATGATGCATGCCAAAAGAGCTTTGAGCTACTCAGGAAAAAGATGGCCTCTATACCTATTCTCACTTCCACCGATTGGGCGATGATATTTCATGAGGATACTTTAGGAATTTCCCTAGAAGTAGTCCATAAGCAGCTTGGAACCAGAGATAGTAATCACCCTATCGCATGTGCTAGTCGGGCAATCCCAGTTGCGGAGCGCGATTATGCCACAATGGAGAGGGAAGGGTTGGCCCTGACCTATATGCTACAAAAGTATTAGCACAATCTGTTAATAGATCACTGTAAGATGATTATAGATCATTCGGTTTTAGAGCGCTTGGGGAATAAGCCTGTGTTGGGGGAACAATCTACAGGTGGCTACTGTTTCAAGAATACAGTGTTGAAATCATCGTCAAGCCAGGAAAGTTGAGTATGGAGCGGTAGCACTTGTCTCGAATTGTGACGGGCGATGAGCCCACTAGCCAGAAGAAAGTATTGCCTGATACGCAATGGTTCACTAATAAGGTCGTGAATGCATGCTTCATTGAGATCTCTTCATTCTTGACCACAGGCATGACACCTGCAAAATATTCGGTACGACAAAAGAAGAAGTTGGTTCACCGAGCGGTGGAATTTACCATTATCACAGCTTAGGAAGTACTGCACAGAGATAACCCGGAGCATGCATACCACGTTCTCTTGGTAGAAGCCCACAGAGGCATAACAGGAGGTCACCACACAGGAAAGACGACGACACAAGAGATCTTAAAGGCTGGGCTATGTCACCACAAAATTTCAGTTGGAAGGAATCACATCAGTATGAAGCCGATGCGCTGGGAACACAGGCAGTTTGCTCAGAGCGCAGGGGTGTGCTGGGATTGCAGGGGTCCGCTGAGAGCACCCGGGATGCGAAAACTAGCCGTTGAAATAGTCAAATCGGGTAAAAATAAAAAATTACCGTACGATGGGGCAGGAGGCTGGCATTTAATGCAGTGATTTTGGGAGATTTTTTACCATTTACTTCATGGTAAGTCCCACGCAAAGTCTACCCTACCATTGGGTGGTCACCAAGGCTATAAAATAGGTGAGCTAGATCAGACATGGGTTTCGTATTGCTTGAATAGCTTGTACTTAGCCTGGTTGTCCTGGATGAAGTTGTGATGTAAGAAATTATGTGCCTATAACATCTCTTTCCTGTCTCAGCAGCCTGATCCCTCTGATAGTAGCAACCCTGAGTTTATATTTCGTGCCAGAATGACGGCCACGAACCCTACCGAACTCTCGGAGCCAGTGACCTCGGTGGAACAAGAAACTAAGGAAGTGGTGGAGGTCAAGTCCGATGTCGAAGAGGTCCTCTCCACACCCAGCCCTACCAAAATAAAAGGAAAAGAAAAAGCACAGGGCTCAGGCAAGCCCCCGAAACCTACGAAATGGGCCGTAGGGAAGCCCCGTACTTCCCCGTGAAACGTGAAATCCCCGAGGGCTTCTCTGGAGGAGGCTCAACATGCCGAGCCGATCAACTGGCTGCCCCCCTTCATTTGATCACGCACGACATCGACGTGTATACCAAAGAACCTCAATGGCTTGATCACCTACCTGTAGTTGCCACTGACCCTGGGGGAGGTTCCCGTCATAGGTGAACCTTTTGGACGGCTTCATGAAGTTAAGTTTGACGATCATGATTTGGCCAAATTTGAGGCCTTCCTTGAGCTCGCACTCGAGTTATACTTTGATGCAGTTCACAGTGCCGACATGGTCAAAGTTGTCCCCCAATGCTGGGTATGTGGTTTGGCTGGGTCCGGGCTCCTAAATCTACTCAGGATGCCCCACTTTGGACACTACAATGTCACGGACTAGCTCGCATGACAATTGCTCATGCTGATTCATGGTGGATGCTTGTGAATCCAGGACAGGATCCCCATTGATGCTACGTTAGTTCATTGGATTACTGGTTTCCCCATGAGCGGACCGAACCCCCTGGAGTGCGTGGGTAAGAAATATGAGGGGGAGATTGCTGAGTTCGTGTTCCAAAAGTATCATGTGGACCGCAATACTCAAGGGTTTATCATCAAGAACATCAGTGACCAAGGTACACAGTTGGGCACCATGCTGTTAGCCTATAAAATGATGAGGAAATGTCAGGTCACCTCTGTTCCAGCCTACGTAATTCGATTGGCCGACCAATGCGGGAAAGGAGTATGTTTTAACTGGTCACAATATTTATGTGATGAGTTTCTAACTAACATTTACGAGTCCCGGGAGAAGAGCCACGCCTTTTGTTACTCTTGGTTGCTATTCCTTATAGCGTTGGTTGCCTGGGAAGCTCCTGTGGAGTCAGTCCTCCCTGAGATTAGCCCGGACATGTGTGAAAGGGCTCGCTATGCACACTTATGGGATTCCACGGATCCGCAATGGCTCGAGGACAACCAGGTGTTCTGGGTACTCTTTCAGAGTAGCGTGGCCGCAACTATTAACTCCCAACCATGGTATTCCCCTTCCATGTATGACAAATACAAGGGAATTGCCGCATTTCAGGTCACTCTGCACAATGTTCAGATCAGAGCGCACAAGGAGAAAGCCTGGACTTCTCTCCCTTATATGGTGATGGAAGAAGAAATCGACAACGTAATTGCACTCTGGCCCCCTAATTGGAAAATCAACTTCAAAAATTGTGCGAAGGGCATTAGAGGCACCAACACATCCCAATTCAACCCCCTTGTCGTTGTCCCAGATATCAGAGGTACGCCCAAGAGTACCAGACAAGACAACGGTGCGGCCACCCAAAAGGATGTGCAACAGAAGAAGGATGTTGAGGTGGAGACCCAAACAGATTCACAGACCAGCTTGGGTATAGAAGGCCTGGCTGCAGGCAGCCCTGCCTCCCCCCATGGCATGAAGAAAACAAGTGAGCCCATTAGAACGCCTTGAAAAAAGCAGTGATGTCAGCGAGCGGAACGAGATGAAACATTCACATTGACTAACAGAGACCTGGAACAAATCGCTGATGCAATCACCCTAGCCATGGAGGACAGATGGGCCGCCTTAGAAGAGTAGCAACGGGCTGCGGTTCACAAAATTCAGGCTGAGTTTTGAGCACTACAATTAAATACAAACAAATTGTAGATTAGTGCGACCCCGTACGCCCACCCCCCCCCACCAGCAGCGCAACACTAGTTACATATGACAGCTGCTTCTGTTCTGTCCCTGGCACAACTCTGGTGCTTAATCCACCTGACCTGGGACTCCAAGTCCAGGCCATTACAGAAGTCTAACTGAACTTAGCTAGGCTCCCTCATGAGGCCTTGCAGGGTCTCCACACTGTCGTATTTAAGGAAATTCACCATCAAGACCAATAAGGACACCAATATCTCGGTGTAGCTGAACAAATAATTAATGCAAAGTATGCTGAGGTGTGCCATTCCACCGCGAAGCACATAGAGCTTGAAGACACGATTCGTCGACTTTGCGCAGATGTTCCCGCAGAAGTCCCGACCTCAACCATCCCTTAGGAAAAGGTCGAAAGACTGGTTGCAGCACTCAAGGCCTTCCGGGATGAAGTTCAGGTTGTCAAGACACACATGGAGAAGCAGATTGCAGATCTGCAGCCCGAGTTACAGCTCGAAACACCTCCGGAGGTCCAAGCCCAGCGAACGCACTGGTCACCATGGCTACAAATATCATCACAGGGAAGATCGTGCAAGGATCCCAACTACTGGAGATAGCCATGCAGCTATGGACTAAGGTCCAGCGCGATCCAATCTTATGAGGGATAAACCAGGACATGCGACAAAAAGAAGAAGAGTTCGCGACAATCGAAGCCACCATGCCCACTTTGGTGCCTTCTCAGTGCTTGCAGCGACTGCGCACCAGCCAAGCACTCCAAGTGAATATTGATGACCTTCGGCAAAAAAAGAAGATCCTTGGTGACCAACTGAAGCCATGGGCTGGCAAAGCTCTCAAACTTTCATAGGATGCCGATGTTGCTATTAAGTAGCTAAACCAAATTTTGGAATGTGTCACCGCCATGAATGAAGGACCACTGTTAGAAAATTTGGTCGGAATTGCACATAATGCAACTGTCCAAAGTGAAGGCATGCTGCCTCCGTTATCCGAGGCGATCAGATTATTGCAAGCGTAGGTCGAAGCCCCACCGGTACAGTGACTCGGGACGAGTCACAAGATTGTGTTGGGGGACTATTGGAGCAAGGTCTCCCAAAAGATATGAATTTTGTCCATTTTTGTATAATTTTGTATTGTTTAGTCTAACACAGGGGTTTTGGGGTGGGTTAAATCCCGTAACGCATTGTAAATGGGTCAAGGGTAGACCAAGATTCCGCAAACCACGGTTATTGGATGCGTAGGCTAAATCACTATAAATAGATGAACCTTTTTTGAGTTATAGGTAGGAATGAATAGAGATTGATGCGAAGTACGAATTGTTAGATCTGTGGTAGGGTTTTTTGGGTTAGGACTCCAACTGGCTGTGTGCACGAAGATCGTTTGTCCTGTTGTGTGCAGACCCTGCTGGCTATGTGCGCAGGTGGTAATTGGGAATGTAAGAGGATTTTGGGTAATGATATATATGTGCGGAAGTATTGTGGATATCTGATGTTAGCTGAATCTTTTTTTTATGGTTGATGCGAACTTGAGTTATATGATTATGTATCTGTTAGTAGCTGCGAACTATCTGTGTTTATGGTACATGTATCTGTGATCTGTTAATTTGCTACGATTATGTTGTTCTATGATTATAACTGATAGTACGCACGTGGATGCGAACCTGTTAATTAGATTTGATAAGCTGTCTTCTGGTTATTTATTGAGACTCTTGCGAACAACCTCTTACTGTATAGAGATGATAGTTACAGACCAGCTTGACTTATATGCTCTCTCCCAGGGTGCGTAAACCTAGTTCCAGCACCCTCCCATACTGCTTCGGGTGAGTATTTGGCCTGCGCAAGTAGGTCACTGCCGAAAGGGCCAATAGTATAGGGGTTTGTTGGCAAACCTTAACCTTCGAACCTGGGCCAGGACCCCTTGAGCCAAAAACTTGATTTATCTATCTATTTATAACATATTAGCCTGTGCTACTCTATGGTCTACAAACTGTGGTTTGGGGACTCCTAGTCTACCCTTTGACCCTTTACAATTCATTGGGGACTTTGACCAGCTCCAAAGCCCCTATGCTAGACTAAATATTACAAAATATTACAGAACTGGACCAAAAATGTGGTTAGGGCACCTCGTTCCAACACCAATGAAATAGAGTCTATCATCCCCTTATATTTCAATTGCTATATGCCTTAAGTGAAGAACATTTCATTCATGACTTCTATTGTGAGATTTCAAAGGTTCGAAGTATATGTTATATGACCTACTAACTCACCAACGATCATTTGCAAGGGACTAACTTCGTTGCAGTGCCAATTCCTCCATGCAAGGGTGCACTGTAGTGCACTTTCCAACACTCAAGGGTGCGTTGGTCACCTGGGAGCGGAATTCTCATTGTTCTGGGAATCTCCACATGGACAATACCTTCTAGAAGAGTCCACATGTGTCAAAATTTGAATCCAAGTGTCCATCTAACACCTATGAACTTGGAAACATGTCTTGCCTATTATTATAAAGACATTCATTGAGAAACTACCATCAATTTCCCTATAAATTGAGCACTCATCCTAGTTCCAGAAATGAAGAATTTTGGTAAAGTTATGTTGTTGGATTCTCATTTGATAAGAGAGTGAAAGTACTGATGTGTTGCTAGGATAATGCTGGATGTGATGAGGCTGGAATGAAGCTGGAGCAGGTTGACAACAAATCAATCCATCGATTGTAATCTTCCCCTTCTACTCTTTAACAAAGATTGTTGTTCATTTTCTCATACATATGTCTCTATTTCTTGTGCAATGTATTCTTTAATGATGTATGTATTTCAATCTAATCGATTTGATTTGAGTAAGATAAGAAGATATCTTGTATATTGAATGTTTTTTGTTGTTCCCAGTTTGTGTTTTCAGGAATTGATCTAGTGACTTGAGTTGGATTGAGAGCGATGACAACAATGACAGAAGGAGAAGGAGAAGCCAAAGAATCACAAGTAGGCTCCTTTCCCATTCTGTATATATGCTTATTTTAGAGAAAGTGAAAGTTATTATTTTCTGTGTTGTTCTAAGTGACAAACACCACGCTTAGGGAATTTGGTTTATCCATAGTTCACAATTCCATATAAAAAATTGGCGATATACT
Source organism: Pinus albicaulis (assembly GCA_034641835.2). Taxonomy (NCBI): domain Eukaryota; kingdom Viridiplantae; phylum Streptophyta; class Pinopsida; order Pinales; family Pinaceae; genus Pinus; species Pinus albicaulis. The sequence goes on along the minus strand of JAXQQM020061684.1, from coordinate 401,220 downwards.
AATGCTACTCACATTTCTGATCATATTCATGAGTGGCGTTGTCATCATAGAATGGTCAAAAAATTTGTTCCTGATCATCTCCTTGCTGAGTGGTTAATTAAGTCCTTGCTACCATCTATCACCAAGGATGTGGCTAAGGGTGGCGTCATCACTGAAGAGTAGGTCATTTCTCCTACCCAATACTTAGATTTGATTTATACTCAGTTTGGCACACTCTATGAGAAAATTCCCAATGCGCCACGATCTAATTTTACTTTTTCTCCTCCATCTAAGGACTCTCATGCCGACGACGATATGATCGATACTGCAAGTGCACATCACTCTACTACATCTAATCCTGCACCTTCCTCCAAAATTCATGTCGTGTCTTCTAACAAAGGAAAAAGTGACAAGCAACCCAGAAGTAAGAAAAAGGGGAAAGTGAAGAAAAAGAAAAATTAAACCCTGCAGGAATGATCATCTGATCAATAAACTGGAAACAATCAGAAACCTCATTACCCTTGCATAATATGTAATGAGGAGCACTTTTTTTGAGATTGTCCTCAACGCGCCGAAGTCTCAAAATTTATTAAGACTTTGAATCTGTCTGTTGTGTTGACAGATCCATTTCAGAATACAGACACAAATATGGTTTCTATGGATCCAACTTCTAGTTCCCAAGTGCTTATGCTATTTGTCACGAAGCCAAAAACTGATGTTTTGGTGTCAATGCGTAATAAATATTACGGTAGTCAGGCTACTGATGAACCTACTACCTCGACCATGAATCCATCTACGAAATCTATTCCGCCAACTATTATTCCTGAATTAACAATAAAGACACCAAATGGATTCGTCCATAAATTGACATTCAATCCTCGAGCCCGAGCTACTCAAAATTATAATATAGTTGAAGATTTGGCTCAATCCCCTTCAGCTATGTCGATGCTTGAGGTACTTCAAAATTTTCCCTCCTAGAAGCAGGTTTTGTTGACAGCAATTGGTGGAATCGATCCGACAGATTCCAATCTTGTAGTCTTTAATCATATGGGCTATGTGCCGCAATTACTAGCAGAATTGGCATTCTCCATCCAAGTAAATGTTCTCAATCACCTCGTTAATCGTACTATTATTGATGAGGGAGCATCTACCTGCATTATGTCTCTAAATTGTTGGAAGTCACTTGGCTCGCCGCGTCTATCTCAATTGCCTACGACGTTAGAAGCTTTTGACGGACGTACATATAAGCCTTGCGGTATCATCAATAACCTGCATGTAGAACTAGGGGGCCAAATAGTAATTGTTGAATTTGAGGTCGTTGACGGACCCCTTGACTACAACATTTTACTCAGAAGGACATGGGTATATGCTATGACTACGATCATCCCTACATATTTTAGAATGATCACCTTTCCTCATAAAGGTGTTATCACAGTCATCAATCAATTCTCATTCTTTGCCTCCAGTTCCTATGTAATTGGAAGTGTTTCGTTATTTCACGCACCCCAACTAGCACTTCAAAACATTGGTGTAGGGATCTTAAAGGATTCTTCCCTAATAGGCACCTTTGCAATACTGCCGCCTGCGACGTCAGCAGAAATTGCAAGAATAAAGACTTGCTACGTGATATCTTCCACTCCATTTGGCTTAAGGAAGATTACCAATGATTCTGAAGTTGTTACGTTGGATGAATTCTTGTCGCCTAACCCAATTGAGCTGGCATATCAATCAATCTACATGGCTTGGGCGCCGAATCTGAAATCATCATCGTTGATCATTTGGGTCGATCGTTCATTAGATTTGGTACTCCATCTAATCCTTTTTCATACACATTATTGACCGATGAGAATATTCTGGAATCCATGATGCCAAAAGGAGAACCATGGGAAGATCATCATCATCATTCCCATCTTCAGGATTATGAAGAAGATAATCTTATTCAACTATATCACCCATCGATCAAAAATTTCTTTTCAAATTATTTTCCCATTAATGCAATTGAATCCGAGCAAAACTTATCAAATATTGAAGAAACAATTTCTATCGATATTTCGACCAAACCCGACATTGTAGAAAACATTCATGTCAAAATTTCTTGTTCTTCATCAGAACTCATAAATTATCGCTCTCTCTTTCATGAATTTCGAGATATATTTTCTTGGCCTTACAAGGAAATGTCAGGCATAGATACTATTATCGTTGAACAAAACATTAAAATGTACACTGATGTCAGGCCGATACATCAATGCCTTCATCCTGTTCATCCGAAGAAGACTATTGGCATTAAAGCAAAAGTTGAAAAAATTTTCTGTGTTGTTTTCATTTACCCTGTTCCACTTACTGATTGGGTTTCCAATATTGTTCCTGTTATGAAGAAACTAGGGAGAATCAAAGTTTGCGTCAATTATCGAGATGTCAATTTTACTTGTCCAAAAGACAACTATCCTACTCCCTATATCGACCAGGTTATTGACGATTGTGCTATATGTGAAATCTTTTTGTTCATGGATGTATTTTCGGGCTACAATCAGATCAATATCCCCCCGGAGGACCAATATAAGACAAAATTCATCTATCCTTGGGGCACATTCGCTTATCGTAAACTCCCATTTGGTTTAAAGAATGTTGGGGAAACATTTCAGAGAAAAATGGATTATGATTTCAATGACATCAAGCACATTTTTCAACCTTATCTAGACAATTTACCAGCGCATTCATGAAACCAGAGTGATCACCCGATGCATTTGAGAGTTATCTTTCTACGTTGCTGACACTACAAAATACGCCTCACTCCATATAAATGTGTGTTTTGTGTTGGTTCTGGTCCCTTGCTAGGATTCATCATCTCAAAAGAAGGAATTCAAATCGACCCATTGAAGGTCCAAGCCATTCTTGATTTGCCTGCGCCGTCAAATTTACTTTAGTTATAGAAAATTCAAGGAAAGGATAACTTCCTAAGGAGGTTCATACCCAACTACGCCGAAATGGATAAAGGATCTACTCGTCCCTTGAAAAAGGGGATTCCCTTCCATTGGGATAAGGTTGCCCAAGCTTCTTTTGATGTTGTCAAGGATACACTTGTCTGGGCATCATTAATGTATCCCCCCAATTATCAGAGTGATTATTTCTTATATATAGCCGCGGCTAATATGACCATTGCTATGGTAATGGTCAAAGAAGAAGATGGGATAGAACATCTGATATATTTTTTGATTCGTAATCTCAATGATATGGAAGTGAAGTATTCATACGTTGAAAAGCTCGCCTTGGTAGTCATTCAAGCTGTCCAAATATTTCACCATTATATCATGTTCCAGAAGACCATAGTCATTTCGGATTGCAACCCCATGACATACATTCTGTCACGTCAATTGTTGGGGGAGAAATATTCAAAATGGATTGTCATTTTACAGGAATTTGATTTGGAATTCATCAAATCCAAGTCAAAGAAGTCTTTAGTTCTGGTTGATCTTCTCTGTGACCTTCCATCTGATAGTACTGCTACTACATCAGAACCATCAATTCCTGATCAGTCTCTGTTTCTGATCGGATCATCTGATCCTTGGTATGGGGATTTTATCATTTATCTCCAAACCTAGACTTTCCGGCTTGATACCTCTCACTCTCAATAATGACGTATTTGATACCAAGCTAAAGATTATCTTACTGTCGGCGATACACTTTATCGTCGTGGTGTCGATATGATTTTAAGGAGGTGCCTCACTCACGAGGAGGCCAAGAAGGTTTTAAATGATTGTCATGCTAGGGCTTGTGGTGGACACTTGTCTAGATACGCTACCGTGCAGAAGATACTCTACGCTCATTACTTTTGGCCTACCATATTTCGTGACTACATCCTCGCGGTCAGAAGTTGTCATGCGTGCCCAATATTTGATCGTAAAATCCACAAACATTCAGCACCGATGCATCCTGTTATCACTGTGGAACCATTTGAAAAAGGGGACATTGACTTCATGACTTGCAACCCTCGTTCGTCCCGGGGGCATGGTTATATTATTATCGCAGTAGAATACTTTACCAAGTGGGCCGAAGCGATGCCTACATTCAATAACATAGGCGAAACAAATGCATTATTATTTTTCAATCATGTCATCTCACAGTTTGGTGTTCCATAGGCTATAGTCATAGATCATGGTAAGCATTTTCGCAATCACATGATGAATGAGTTGACTGCCAACTTAGGATTGTTGCATGATATTTCTACTTGTTATCATCCAAAATCCACAATTCTTAAGTGAATGCTTCAACGAATAATAGGAGTTCATAAACGAAATTGGAATTTGATCCTATACTCGGCTTTGTGGGCATACAAAACCTCAGTAAGAAACACAATTAGATTTACCCCCTTTCAATTGGTGTATTGTCTGGAAGCTATCTTGCCTATCCAATGTGAGATATCATCATTAAAACTCTCCATTGACTTGTTACCTAACACCTATATTGAAGAAGCACATCTTTTTAACCTCATCCATCTTGATGAAATGCACTGTGAAGCCGCATTGGCAAACAAAGCACATAAGAGACGTATAAAGGTGCAATAAAAACAACATGTCTAGCCTCGCATCTTCTCAAAGGGTGACCTGGTCTTACTTTATGATCAGGAAGCTGATGTAATAGGTACAGGAAAATTTGAGCTATTATGGCATGGCCCCTATATTGTCAAAATAGTTCTTGCTAAGGGCGCCCACGAGTTGGTAGATTATGATGGAATTCCATTGGTGCAACCCCGAAATGGGTTGCATCTCAAACGTTACTATGCTTAAACATGAGCGTAGTAAACTGTTGTATTATATTGTATATATGCTTTTGATTTGCATTTTCTGTCTTAGTTTGTTTTTCTAGAGTTTTATTGAATTTAGTAATCCTCTTTACATTTCATTGTAGATGTCTAAATATTTGGAACCATTTGTTGGGTATGTTGATGGTGCTAGTCGTGGTACGTAGAATCTATCCTCTACAGCGTGGGCCATTTTCGCTTCGAATGGCGAGTTAGTTTTTTTTAAAGGGATTTGTATCGGTCAATCTACAAACAATATCACTGAGTATAGCGAATTAATCAAACTTCTCTCTGATGCCATTTCATTTGGTATTAACTGCATCAACATTAGGTTAGACTCATAGCTTGCTGTACTGCAACTTACTAGTGTTTATACTGTCAGAAATTCAACACTACGTTTATGTTCCTAAGAGTTCGACTTTTGAAAAGACATTTTGATTTCATTCAATATCAACACATTTTGAGATATTTGAACACATTAACTGACTCCTTAGTGAATTATGTTATAAACAGACATTTGAAACATGTAAAGACCTATTTTCAATTCACATCACATAATTGAATAAGATTGTGTGATAAACATAGGAAAATGCTGAAAACAAATAGATAGATAGTTATAGGTTTTTAAAAATTTGTTCCTAAGACACATTGGTCATCTAACCTCAAAATGTATGAAAAATGTAAAAGTAAACTAGTAATGCTCGTGATAACAAGCTACTAACTATCCAACGCAATAACCACATCCAACGGTTAGGAATGCCAATAGTGTGGTGTTTCATTTTCATGGGTAGCTCTTGGATCCAACAATACAAAATCCCGAGAGTCAATCCCTTTAAGTGTTGTTGTAGCTCAAAAAGAGTCTCATTCATATCTAAATCCTGAAGAACTTCTTTCCCGATAACCCTCTTTACTGTGGTTGACCCATTGGTCAAACTCGACCTACATATTCATAAATCAAAACTTTAGTTTAGCCTTGGGAAACATCAAAACACAAAAACATTTATAAACCTTATGTTGTAGCCGCTACAACATCCTCCAAAAATTCACCATCTAAAATTTTTGAGCCCCCGAGCATCGAAAAGCGAAATAAAAACCTGAATTTCAAGTCTTTTTCAAAAAAGCCTTAAGTCACCGAGTCGCAGAGTAGGTCTTTTTCCCAATTTGCGACCTAGCGACCCTGCGACATATCAGGTCGCTAGGTCGCCAAGTGGCACATCGCACTGAAATTTAAACGGTTGCGACCTAACGACCTTGTGACCCCGCGACCCCCAGGTCGCAAGGTTGCAAGGTCGCGAGGTCCCACATCTCATAAGCGCGAGAAATTTGTGACCCAGCGACCTCATTTATTGCCCACACACATGACCCCTTTGTAAATAGAAGGGTCGCTAGGTCGCATTTCACTCACACTACGGAGAGCAAAAAAAACGCTTCTGACAGGCCAACTGGAGCGTGATTTTCTTAAGTAAGTTGCCTAATCCTCCTGATGTTTCCTTTTTCTTTGTTTGTTGCCCTTTTTTCCTTTATACTAGCCCTTTAAAGCCACCTGCTATTCCTATTTTCAAATCTTCTGTTAACCTGAGCCTTCCCTAACCCTCCAAACCCTACCATGCTCACACAGACTTGTAGATGAAGCCAACCAACCTCCCCTCTGTCTATGTTTCCATCTAAAGACCCATTCATCCTCATTTATGATATTTTATCACTCACTCCCTTTATTGTTTTAAGTTAAAAATGAAGCAAAATCTACGCCGCCGTCGAAATCGTTCACCCAGTCCTAACGCGACTTTTGACCCCGCAACCTTGTGACCCTCACGACCTTGCAACCTCGCGACCTTGGTCACTAAGTCGCTAAGTTGCATATCACGCTAAAGCTGAACCTTCGCGACCTTGCGACTCAGTGACCCAACGACCTGGTCGCAAGTCACTAGGTCGCAAGGTTGCACCTTCATGATTTGTTTAGACTAGTGCGACTCAGGGACCCCGTGACCTAGTCGCAAGTCGCTAGGTCGCAAGGTCACTTTCTTCTGGAGTTTTAAGCCAACGCGACCCGGTGACCCAGGAAATGGGTTGCTGAGTCATAGTTTCCCCCCTTCCTTGACCTTAGTTGGGCAGAATTAAAAGTATTTTTGAGCATTCATTAATATAGCATCTGTCTTATCCTGGGACTATTTTATGAATATGCTAGGGAACCTCGAAGCATAGTTAGAGTGCATCTTCGTATCCTTAGCCTCAAGTGACATGGGGGCCCCGGCGATTCGTAGGAAAAACAAGAGCCCAAAGATAGAAATCATAGAGAGTGAAGTACTTATGTCTCCTCCCGCGATCTATGGAGACACTATATGTGTATTCAGCAGAGGAGAAAGCATGAGTTGGTATCAAGTATACCAAGAGTTCGCACAACCTAAGTTCCAAGAGGACCTCCTAGATCGAGAAGTATATGTGCAGGTTAAAAGTTCAAAGATTCACTACGCAGGGGCTCACCAAGCTATCTTCCCATGCGCCGAAATCATTCACTGGATCATACAAAAGATCGACCCCAAGAGGTGGGTGATTCGGGACCACAAGGGGAAATATTTTGCAAATATAAAGGGGCAGGATGCAGAGTACTACTACGCACTTCCAGAGCGGGAACAAAAATTCACAGAGGAATGGGCCACTACCCATGCAGTTTCGATATCAGACACCCTGAGAGGATGGTGGGAAGAACCGAAGAAGTTCAAAATCAAGAAGGACTAGGAGTATCAAGTAGCAGGCCTCAGAAAGGTCTATAAGCTCGTAGCAGCCATGCTTTGTAGGATGTATGGTCGTCCCATTGCCACCACTTTTAGTGGTTCTTGGGTATCCCTGATGCATTTTGTTACCGTATATGGCACCCATTTCAATTAGGCCATCTTGCTAATAGCATCCCTCAAAACCAACATATCTGCAGCACTGGCGCCCGAGGAGGGATACTCGTCCGAATTTTACATGGCCTCCTATCTATTTGATGTAGTTTGTTCCAGGTGCTAGTTTGAGGGATGGGCTCACAACTGGAACCAAGAACGAGCACGCCCATTTCATAAGGAGTTGCAGGTATTCTGGGACTCCAAATACAAGCAGGATATAGAGCCAATCACACAAATTTTCATCCCTGCACTCTACGGGAAATTGTTCGGTCAGGATACCCCATGCATGTCCTGGCGAGCCATGGAAACAATAGTCAAGGTAGCACATTGGTTTCCATTTGTAGAAGGCACCTTTATCCAAGTCTTCAGTTCATTCAAGACTCCCCATGCTCTGCCCCGATTCGTCACTGACAAGATGCTACTTTAGGAAGTATGTTATCAGATGACTTCCGGCTTCTCAAAGGTCCTTACTAAAGGTAAGAAAAATCCGTGGCCCACACTGCTGCTCACCATTGGTGCTTATACAGTCAAGGATTTCAGAGAGGTGGAGGCGGAGGCTGAACAAATCAAAGGATTCTACCTGGGGCCTTTGTATAAATGGACATATGATCCTCAGAGGATAGTCCTTGACCACTGCAAACGGGCCAAGTTCAAATGGAGCTACCAACATACTGAACGCCCAGCTGAGGATGCGAAAAGAAACTGGTATAACAAGGATAGGGAACTCGCCCTGGAAGCATTGACTAATCAGGAGGATCAAGATGATCAAAATCTAGAGGATAGAATCCACGATTTGGGAGCACCCTCGTCTTCCCAGGCCAAAAATCCTCGAACTAACACAGGCCATAGCTCCTCTTCCCAACAGAAACAAAAAGAAGCAGAAGCTCAGCAAGAAGCTGAAAAGAAGGCAAAAGAGGATGAAGAGAAGCGTAAGAAACACCTGAAGACAGGACAGAGAAAGAAACAGGCGGAGGATGCCCGGAGAAGAAAGGAAGAGCAAGAAGAAAAATCAGAAGCTGAACGACAGCTCAAGAAGGAATTAGATCAGGTAGATGCCGAACGCAAAAGGAAGGAAGAAGAAGAAACAAGAGCAGAAGCTGAATGAAAAAGAAAGGAAGAAGAGGAAACAAAAGCAGAAGCAGAGCGCAGGAAAAAGGTGGAACATGATAAGGCAGAGGCAGAGCAACTATTGAAAGAAGAAGAAGAACAAAAGAGAAAAGAGGAAGAGAATCAAAGATCAAAAGATGCTGAGACACCTCCTCCAGTAACAGGGGTACAAACAGAGCTACTGCCCATCAAAGTACCTGCAATTAACACACGTTTTTCACTCTCAGAACCGGGCACTTCTGAAGGATAGGAGGAGGAAGTGTTCAATCTGAAAAGACTCACTTATGATCAGTTCACTTTCAAAATCAGGCAGGAAAAAAGGAGATGCCTAGCACGGAACCCTGCCGCGCCATTCACAGCCACGTCAGAAAATTATATAGTTCTGGACACTAGGACCGATCCAGTGATGATAGCATCAGCCAACACTGCTTTTTTCGTTGCCACAGAAGAAAATGTGAGCTAGATGAGTAGGGAAATCCTCTCCCTACAAAATATATTACAAGATTTTGAACAAAAGGAAGCCAGGTCGGAGCAAGAAAAGAAAGCACTAAGGGAAGAAATCCAACAGCTCCAAGATAAAAAAACTCTCATTCATGAAGTACCACTTACCATCCAGAGAGATTTGGTGACGTTGGAAGCTGCCATGAGGCAGGTTTACGAGGAGATGTTCACCATAAAGCAAACAGTCACTCCTCTACTAAGAGCCCAAGAGGAAACGAAGAAGAGAAATGAACAACTGAAAGAGGCCTCTACTGCCTTGGATAGAATGATAGAATGGAAAAACATATATACGTAGGCTTCGAATAATTTGCCCAAGAAAAATTGGATTCACACTCAGAATGACAAGGTGAAAATTCGCATAAAGGTGCAATCCAAGGAAAAGTTATTTAAAGACCTCGAGAAGGTAATGACCGCCTATGAGAATTTTATCAGTGGAATTGAATCGATGCATGAACTGCACCATATTCCTTCTCTAGGTGCATTGGGCGAAGAAAACACATGGGAACAGGTAGATCAATAAATTCAGGCATTTCTACAGCCTATCAGACAAGCTACCGCTACACCTGATATTCCGGCATCACAGGAGAACTTGGTTAAGTTCGTCGTGATGCCAGTTTGGATCTACACCAAACTAGATTCCTTATATAACCAGGTCACAATCAAAAGAGAAACTCTGATTCCGAAAGCCTTAGAATGCCTACACAGGTTAAGGGAAGATACTCCTCTGATCTCCCAGAAAGTTGATGTTCTCGACCTCGCAATCGCACACACACTCCCATGATCAGACTGCAAGGCATAGTTTACAGGAGGGGTCGTAGGTCTCATTTTCTACAATCAGGTTGTAGGTTGAATTTTCCATTCAGGTCATGAGGCAGACCAACAGGCGGGAAGGTAAAGAGTCAGGGCACCCAAGGGTCAATTTTTTCTTATATATACTCCCTTCAGGGACTTGTAAAGGGATCTTTTATTTTTTGGACTCCAAAGGAGAGAAGAGAGTTGTAAAGCCTTGAACAACCCATTATGAATGAATATAAGCATTTGTTTTAAATCCACTATTGGATCTGATGAGAATTAATGTGTCAATACTATGAGTATTTCTTCGTATATGTATGATATCTTGTGATTAATTGATTTGCGTTTTCTGATTATACTCTTTATGCATTTCAGCTTACTGCATGTGTATATGATGGTATGTTATTTACATAGGAAATGTTTGTAAATTTATTATTGACATCTATCTCATTCACGAAAACGCCCAAGTACGCATAATTTGTTCTTACCAGGCATAACGGTTTCTTCTATGGTTTGAACAATCGTACGAACACGACCTTAATGATATGCTACTAATAGCATCTCCTTTAGTTGCATGTTTTCTTTTATATATTGCTACTTGCAGTGTTTCTGCTCATTGACAATCATCGATATTTGTCTTGTATCATTTGATAATTGTACACCTATAACTCTACAGGGTTCATTTGCATCCAGGAGAAAGAGTATTGAGTAGTAGCCGGACCCACACCCTGGACGGGATCCCTATCGCAATAATTTTAGAGTCTGATTGGGAATTTATACCGAGGAGATCCCCTGCTGTTGGCCGGACAAATTTTCCCGTCAATAGATTTGGCGCTAGAAGAAGGGCCTGATGGCAGCCTCCCAGCACACAAGTAACATCTCGTTACAAACTCCCCAGCACACAAGTAACATCCTGTTACAAACTCCTCATTGGAGAACTCCCCGAAGGAGGAACCCCCCATTTCTATGAGATTACTTTAGCCCAGCTAAGGGCCTTGCGCCCTATCACCCGTGAGCTTTTCCAGGGCTTACAACAAGCGCCAGTCACTAATTCCTTGGGTAATCCTAGAACTCCTGCAACTAATCATACGCGCCAAGGAACCCTCTTCAATTCCCTTCCTCAGCTGGTGAGTCTTATGATCGAATATTATGTAGATGTAGTTGAGCGAAATTTTGAAGCCCCCCTAGATAGCCCCGAGGAGGAGGAAGAAGATGGCCCCAAAATCACTGAACGTCAACCCAACACTGGCCCCCAGCCTGACCATACTTTGTACGATAACACGCAAGCCAATGACCCACACGGGGAAGGAACCAGAAGAGGCCGAGGTAATAGAGGTAGGGGAGGCCGAGGCCATGGGTGAGGCCGAAATGTTGACCCCCCCCCCCACCGAAACCAGAACAAGTTTCCTTTTCTTTACAATTGGAGAAACATCAGAAATACAACAAACTGTGGAGAAAACCAAGACATGCATTCCCACCATGAGGGTGAGGCCTCTAGGTCTGGTACGGAAAGTGAATCCGAAAGTGAGAGGGGATGTGTGTATAGACTGCGCCACCAGCGAGCCAGACGTGTACAACCGTTAGCTTGGATGGCTCAGTCCCCCTTAGGTATCTAAGGTCCCCTCCATGACATACCCCGACATCCTGAAAAACATTTCCCTAAGTTCAACCTCGAGAAAGGTACTTTGGCCGAAGACCACATCAGCAACTTTTACCTATCTTTACAGATGATGAGAGTGTAGTATGATGACATAGCATGCCGCCTTTTTCCCCATACTCTTGAAAATAAGGCTGCAACATGGTATAGGTCTCTCCCCGTTTCTTCTATTCCTTCGTGGGAGCACTTCCGTCGTACCTTCTTGCAAAAATTCTCAGAAGATAAAAGCCCTTCGATGCTTCTCACAGAGCTCAGCACGCTAAAATGTAAGAAGAAGGAGAAGGTCAATGATTTCATTCAAATTTTCGCCACTATATTGAATAAGTTCCCTCCAAACATGGCTTTAGATGATTCCATTACTATTGTCTACTACACCAGATCCCTCCCACGGGATATTGCTGTGTTCGTGAAGCACGAGGCCAGAGCTACATTGGCAGCCAACTATACTACTGCCCTTGCTGTCGAAAAGGACATGCTGTCCATAGGTTCCATTGAACACGAAGGGCGAGATGATAAAAAAAAAACCACGAAGAGAACCCAATCCTTCGGCCACAAAACTGGAGACAAAGATAAGGACCCCTTCGATTTTGAAAGTATTGCAAAATCCCTCAAGTTGCTGACCAACGAAGTCTCCGACCTGAAAAGGAAAAACAATGATTCTGCCCTAGCTGCTAAAACGAAGAAACCTTTCTTCAGAAAGAATAACCCTGTCATGAATCAGCCCCCGTCCAGCTCAAGTGCAGGTCTTAATGTTGAAGAGATTGGCAAAGACAATTTCTGTTCTTTTCATCAAGCCTCTCACTCAGAAAAGACTTGTCCCCAATGGATTAGTAGCATGATAGTGGTGGTGAACCAACTTCTAGAAGATCAAACCCTCGGAGATATTGAGGAGGAGGTTATTTTAGACGACGAGGAAAATTCCCCCCCAGATGAAGATATGGGCTCTATTGTCCTCGCTTTCGAAGTCATACGCGGAGAGTCTCCCCTTCCCACCTCCGGGATAAACCTAGTGGATGACCTTAAATCAAAACCCCCTCGGAACTATGGCTTGAGGAGCAAAGGCCCGACACCAGAGTAGTATTTCAAAGAAAAAAGAAAAGCCTTCTTAAGAAAAATCCTGCCCCCTAACACCGAAAACAAAGACAAAACTCCCGAAAAATTTAGTACAACCACTCCCCGAGAAGGCCACAAGACTAAAGTTTCAGTAGTTTCCCCTAAGAACATCACCGAGCCCACCTCACCCACAGATTCTGGGTATAACATTATCAAGGACATGAAGAAGAATAGAGCCAAGATATCTCTCTACGAGCTCACCCGCATTGCTAACCAACGAGATCTCATTCTTAAGGCCTTTTCCAATCTACTGGCGACCCAACGCGTAAGCATCACATCTACCCAAACTTCTACTAGTCCCTAGTCCATCGTGAATGTCGTAAACATCAAATCCAGGGGAACCACGCCACCTTTCCTCCTTTCCTTCAAGATTTTTAACTTTAATGTCCACAACTGTCTCGTCGATTCCAGTGCATCCACGAATGTTATTCCCTTATCAGTGTGCAAAAATTTAAACATCTCCCTGGAGAAAACTGACGCCAGAATTATCCAGCTCGATAGATCTCAAGTCCCCGCAGTTGGCGAACTAAAAAACATCATTATCCGCTTATAATTCAACTCCAGAGTGCATCAGTGCATCAACATAGTAATCGTGGATATCCCCGAGGCCTATGGCCTTCTGTTGAGCAAGGATTAGTCCAGCAAGCTCTAGGGGTACTTTACCACTGATTGGTCCCACCTTTGGCTCCCGTACAAAGGCAGGAATAACCAAATATGGATCGAGAGTGAACCATACATGAAACATACTGTGACTAACCTGTATGCCACTAACGAACCAGTTAGTTTCGCGCAAGAAGAGATCAGTATGTGTTTCTTAGAGTCCATCTTTGGTTGTTATCAGACTCACCAATCCCTGATCACCCAAGACATTCAGTCTGAACTATTTCTGGTTTCTGAAAACTCCCCCCATCCAACCAAGACTCCTCAGAAACTGGTGCCCCTAGCACATCCTCAATAGGCACGGATAGCCTTGTCCAATCAAAAGATGAAACTTGGACCCTATACTATGACAGATCCAAAACCCAAGACGGGGTTGGCGCGGGCTGCATCTTGCTAGACCTGTAGAAGAAAATTTTTTTAATTTCCTTCTGGTTAGAGTTTCAGTGCACCAATAATACAGCCGAGTATGAGGCGCTGATACTAGGACTCCAAAAGGCCATAGATCTAAAATTCCGTTGTTTCAAGGTAATTGGTGATTCTGAGATTATCACTCTTCAGGTACGCAACACCATCCATTGCTTCTCTCCCCATCTGAAAGGTTACTAGCAAGAGGTATGGCACTTAATTTCATCTTTCAATGCTTTTGGTATTAAATATGTACTTAGAATGCATAATGTAGTAGCCGATACACTTGCCAACGCTACCGCTAGGTTCACCCCACTTAGAGATGGATTTTCTATTGAAGTTATATACAAGCCATCGATACCAGACAATGTTACTAATTTACGCATTTTTAATGATGACCAATAGGTACTAGATTTCATGCTCAACACAAATATATTCAAAGACGCAGTTATGGAAGAAGAGGATCATGATCAAGCTTTGCAGGAGGAACTAAAAAATCGAAAAGAAAATCCCATACCAAAAGGGGTCGTGTCACTCAAAAATTTGTTCGACTTACAGAACCGTTTCCGAGGGCCCCCAAATATGAAGGTGAAAATTTCCACGTTAGTACACTGAAAAATTAACCTCGAGATAGACAAGGATCCCAGGCTTGTAAATTTAAGTAGTGAGTGCGCCCCTCAGGAGAAACAAGCATTCACAGGATTATTTAAGAAATACTGAGATGTGTTTTCCTAGACGTATGACGATCTGCGGACTTATGATACGAGGATCATCCAACACGTCATACCCATCAAGGAAGGAGTGAAGCCGGTCCAACAAAAACTGAGAAAAGTACACCCAGCTCTAGAACCGATGATCCAAAAGGAACTAAAGAAGCTCTTGGATGCGCAGATAATTTTCAAAGTTAGACATTCGACCTAGGTGTCCAACTTGGTCCTTGTTCACAAGAAATCCGGGGAAATCCGCTTGTGTATAGACTTCATAAATTTGAACAGAGCTTCCGACAAGGACAACTATCCAGTCCTCCTATGGAGAAAATCCTTCAAGCTGTATCAGGGTCAAAAATGTTCTCTCTGTTGGATGGGTTTTCAGGGTATAATCAAGTACTAGTGGCTAAGCCTGATCGGCTCAAAACCACATTCAGAACTAAGTGGGGAGCATTTGCTTTCAGACGCATGCCCTTTGGTTTGATTAACGCCAATGCCACCTTCCAAAAGAGCTATGGAAATTTCCTTCAGAGGACTTATTGGGAAAAGCGTGGTAGTATAACTTGACGATGTCACCATGTTTTCAAAGCACAGATCTAACCACATACACCACCTCAAGCAAATTTTTGAAAGGTGTCGAAAATACGGGATCTCACTGAACCCAAAGAAAAGCGTGTTCGTCGTTTTCGAAGGAAGCTTGCTGGGACACATAATAACTCGAGACAGCATAGTCGTGGATTCGGAACGTGCGAAAGTCATCGCTCAAATATCGCCCCCAAGTGGGAAGAAATCCATGCAGTCCTTCCTGGGAAAAGTCAACTTTGTCTGAAATTTTATATCAGATTTCGCCCAGATTGTGAAACCATGACAAGGCATGATTAAGAAGAACACTAATTTTAAATGGAATCCCCCCAAGAAATAAGCATCCGAAAACATTAAACGAGCCATCACGGAAGCACCCACTCTTTACAGTCCGGACTTCAACAAAGGCTTTATCTTGTACACCTTTGCCTCAGATTCATCTTTGGCCATCGTCCTCACGCAGAAAGATGACTGCCACAATGAGCGGCCTATATCATTTATGAGCACTGGATTGCAAGGCGCCGAGCTGAATTACCCAGATATTGAAAAACAAGCGTATCCAGTATACAAGGCGGTTAAACTTTTCAGACCGTATATTTTGAAGAATCATGTCACAGTCTTCATGCCTCACCCAGTTGTTTGCTCACTATCTGTACAGCAGGAGCTAGGTGAGCGAAGAGGCAACTGGATGACATGCCTTCAAGAGCATGACCTGGAATTCAAGCCAGCACACACTGTGAAGGGCCAAGGATTGTGCTGCATGGCCGTAGAGGCAGTAGAATCACAGGGCAACGAAGTAGAAAATTGGGAACACGAGATCGATATGTATCAAACTGATACCACAGTCCCACAGGATACATCCTCTTAGTACACAGATCTCCTGCAATATCTGAAACATGGCACCATGGGCCCCGCTTTAACTACCAAGCAGAAGCGTGCATTGAGATTGAAAGTTGTATCCTACCAGCTAGTGTAGGGTAAGTTGTTCCGCAAACATCACAACGGTGTCTTATTACGCTGCTTGGAATGGGATGAGGCACAAAAAATATTGGCAGAACTTCACGATGGCCTCACTCGGGGGCACTATGCAGGAGACACCACTGCTCACAAGATCATGCATGCCAGTTTCTATTAGCCTAATTTTTTTAAAGATGCACATGCATATGTTCGAAAATGCTAGCAATGCCAAAAGTTCACAAATAGAGATATTTGGCCTTCGGCCTCATTACAATCTATCACAGTGGAAGAGCCATTTCAACAATGGGGGCTGGACGTGATTGGGGAGATCCTGCCACACTCTTCCAAGAAACATAAGTACATCCTTACCGCCACAGACTATTTCACAAGGTGGGTTGAAGCAGTACTGTTACGTCAAGTCAATGATCAAGAGGTAATAGCCTTCATCACCCAATGCATCATGATTAGGTTTGGCATTCCAACCTCCCTTGTTTTTGACAATGCAACATATTTCTCATCATTGAAATTATATGATTTTGCTTTAGAAAATGGTATCATACTTAAACATTCTGCCAACTATTACCCTCAAGGAAACGGGTTAGCTGAGTTGACCAACAAGAACCTAATCCACATCATAAAAAATACTCTGCTGTCCCAAAAACGAAATTGGCATAGGGCACTCTACAATGCCCTCTGGGCAGATCAAGTCACACCCAAACCTTCCCTAGGCACCTCCTCGTTTTTCCTTGTATACGGAAAAGAAGCTATCCTTCCTCCCAACTTGTCTCTCCCGGCACTCCGATTAGCTCAGGAGACTCATGGTACTCCTTGCCCTGCTTTACAAGCCCGAATAGACACACTACTGAAACTTGAGGAGGAAAGGCAAAAACTCGGGAAAAATTCGCCATCCACCAAGGACAGATAAAATGATGGTTTGACAAGAAGTTAGCCGGGAACAATATTTTTGAAGTAGGTGACCTTGTCCTCAAATGGGATAAAGCTCACGAAGATAAAGGGAAACACTCCAAGTTCCAGGCATTATGGATAGGCCCTTTCCAGGTCAGAGAGAAGGTCGGTACCCACACTTACAGGTTACAAACTCTTGAAGGGAGGATTGAGGTCCTCCCTGTGAATGGACACAACCTTAAACACTATTTCACCTGACAGCTCCACGAGGCCGTCACTACATCCTGTACCATAGTTTGTCTTGTTTTTTGTCTTTATTTACCTTTCTTGTTTTTAATAAATCGCTTTTCCCACACAGGCTCCCTTTAAACCTTTTCTTTCCCTTGATATCCATTTTTTGAAAGGGGATATAGAAGCTACTCAAGTGGCATACTGAGTCAGAATCTATGCTAGTGTATTATCTCCTCCCAGACTGTAAAAGGGGGCAAGCATACCTGTGATGGGCACTCAATGGCGAGAACATGACTAAGGCCTTCGGACCAAGACGCGGTAGCTTACCTAGCATGCTGGCCCAAGTGACTGTTGTGCAAAAGGAAATGTTCGGTTGAATAGGTTACTGGAGGGAAAAAGGAGGGGTTAGCCTCAGGTGAAGAACGAGAATCCAGGAAAAACCTAAGTCCTCATGTAGACTAGGAGCAACCTCTCTTGCGAGTAAAATAATTTGGGATCCCGCATTCGCCCAGGCAATAATTTCCAAAATAAAATAAGTGCCCTGAGCACAAAAATAAGTTCCCTAAGCACATTTCAATAAGTGAATTAAGCACATGAATAAAGGGTAAAGGATTGAGAAAGGCTTCCTGCGCAGAGAGGCGATACGACGAATCTGCCGGGGTACTGACCAGGCTCGCTGGCAGCGGAGCAACGCTCGTGATTCCTAGGCAGTGACTCCATCAGGACCATCTGGTTCATTGGAAATGGAGCAACACAATGAGGATCAAATAAACTATACTGGATCCGCAAACCCTTGGGGTTACTCCAAACTTTTTCATTTGGTCTCCAAGAATGAAAACACGGTAAACCAACACCCAAGGGAAGGCAGATAGGGAGATCAAATGCGCAAGGCTCGAAGAAGGAAGAAGTGGGACCCACGGGGTGAAAGGAATAAGTGCTTTACACCCTCCCCCCCCCTCTCAAGATGAAACACCGACAAAGATTTTGGGCCCTACCAGTGAATCGCCATTTGTTGTAGTCGCTACAACACCCTCCAAAAATTCACTATCTAAAATTTTTGAGCCCCTGAGCATCGAAAAGCGAAATCAAAACCTAAAGTTCAATTCTTTTTCAAAAAAGCCTTAAGTCGCTGAGTCGCAGAGTAGGTTTTTTTCCCAATTTGTGACCTAGCGACCCTATGACCTATCAGGTCGCCAGGTCACCAAGTCGCACATCGCACTCAAATTTAAACAATTGCGACCCCGCGACCCCTAGGTCGCAAGTTTGCAAGGTCGTGAGGTCCCACATCTCATAATCGCGGGATATTTGCGACCTAGCGACCTCATTTATTGCCCGCACTCCTGACCCCTTTATAAATAGAAGGGTCGCTAGGTCGCATTTCACTCGCGCAACATAGAGCAAAAAAAATGCTTCTGACAGGCCAACTTGAGCACGATTTTCTCAGGTAAGTTGCCTAATCCTCCTGATGTTTCCTTTTTCTATGTTTGTTGCCCATTTTTCCTTTATCCTAGCCCTTTAAAGCCACCTGTTATTCCTCTTTTCAGATCTTCTATTAACCTGAGCCTTCCCTAACCCTCCAAACCCTGCCATGCTCACACAGACTTGTAGATGAAGCCAACCAACCTCCCCTCTGTCTATCTTTCCCTCTAAAGACCCCTTCATCCTCATTTATGATATTTTATCACTCACTCCCTTTATTGTTTTAAGTTAAAAATGAAGCAAAAGCCACGCTGTCATTGAAATCGTCCACCCAACCCTAGCGTGACTTCCGATCTTGCAACCTTGCGACCCCTGCGACCTTGCAACCTCGCGACCTTGGTTGCTAAGTCACTAAGTTGCATATCATGCTAAAGATGAACCTTCGCAACCTTGCAACTCAGCGACCCAACGACCCGGTCGCAAGTCGCTAGGTCGCAAGGTCGCACCTTCATGATTTGTTTAGACTAGCGCGACTTAGCGACCCCGCAACCTAGTTGCAAGTCGCCAGGTCATAGGGTCGCCTTCTTCTGGAGTTTTAAGCCAACGCGACCCAGTGACCCAGGTAATGGGTTGCTGAGTCACAATTTCCCCCCTTCCTTGACCTTAGTTGGGCATAATTAAAACTAGTTTTGAACATTCATTAATATGACATCTGTCTTATCTTGGGATTGTTTTATGAATATGCCAGGGAACCTCGAAGCAGAGTTAGAGTGCGTCTCCATATCCTCAGCCTAAAGTGAAATGGGGCCCCCGACGGTTCGTAGGAAAAAAAAGAGCCTAGAGATAGAAATCACAGAGAGCGAAGTACTTATGTCTCCTCCCCCGATCTACGGAGACACTGCATGTGTATTTAGCAGAGGAGAAAGCATGAGTTTGTATCAATAATACCAAGAGTTCGCACAACCAGAGTTCCCAGAGGACCTCCCAGATCGAGAAGTATATGTGCAGGTTAAAAGTTCAAAGATTCACTACGCAGGGGCTCACCCAGCTATCTTCCCATGCGCCGAAATCATTCACTGGATCATACAAAATATTGACCCCAAGAGGTGGGTGATTCGGGACCACGAGGGGAAAGATTTTGCAAATATAAAAAGGAAGGATGCAGAGTACTACTACGCACTTCCAGAGTGGGAACAGACATTCACAGAGGAATGGGCCACTCCCCATGCAGTTTATATAGTGGACACCCTGAGAGGATGGTGGGAAGAACCAGAGAAGTTCAAAATCAAGAAGGACCAAGAGTATCAAGTAGCAGGCCTCAGAAAGTTCTATAAGCTCGTAGCATCCATGCTTTGTAAGATGTATGATCATCCCGATGCCACCACTTTCAGCGGTTCTTGGGTATCTCTGATACATTTTGTTACTGTATATGGCACCCATTTCAATTGGGCTAGCTTGCTAATAGCGTCCCTCAAAACCAACATATCTGCAGCATTGGCGCCCGAGGAGGGATACTCGTCCAAATTTTACATGGCCTCCTATCTATTGGATGCAATTTGTTCCAGGCGCTACTTTGAGGGATGGGCTCACAACTGGGATCAGGAACGAGCACAACCAATTCACAAGGAGTTGCAGGTATTCTGGGACTCCAAATACAAGTAGGATATAGAGCCAATCGCACACAGTTTCATCCCTACACTACGAGAAATTGTTCGGTTAGGATACCAAATGCATGTCTTGGCGAGCCATGGAAAAAATAGTCAAGGTAGCACATTGGTATCCATTTGCAGAAGGCACCTTTATCCGAGTCTTCGGTTCATTCAAGGCTCCCCATGCTCTGCCCCGATTCGTCACTGACAAGATGCTACTTCAGGAAGTATGTTATCAGATGACTTTCAGCTTCTCAAAGGTCCTTACTAAAGGTAAGAAAAATTCATGGCCCACACTACTGCTCACCATTGGTGCTTATACAATTAAGGATTTCAGAGAGGCGGAGGTGGAGGCTGATAAAATCAAAGGATTCTACCTGGGGCCTTTGGATTACCGGACATACGATCCTGAGAGGATAGTCCCTTAGGACTACAAATGGGCCAAGTTCAAGTGGAGCTACCAACATACTGAATGCCTAACTAAGGATGCGAAAAGAAACTAGTATAACAAGGATAGGGAACTCGCCCCAGAAGCATTGATCGACCAGGAGGATCAAGATGATCAAACTCCGGAGGATAGAATCCGTGAGTTGGGAGGACCCTCGTTTTCCTAGGCCAAAAAGCCCTGAACTAACGCAGGCCATAGCTCTTCCATCCTACAGAAAGAAAAAGAAGCTGAAGCTCAACAAGAAGATGAAAAGAAGGCGAAAGAGGATGAAGAGAAGTGTAAGAAAAACCTGAGGAGAGAACAGACAAAAAAACAGGCAGAGGATGCCTGGAGAAGAAAGGAAGAGCAAGAAGCAAAAGCATAAGCTGAACAAGAGCTTACGAAGGAATTAGATCAGGTAGAGGCTGAACGCAAAAGGAAGGAAGAAGAAGAAAAAAGAGTAGAAGCTGAACGAAAAAGGAAGGAAGAAGAGGAAACAAAAGCAGAAGCGGAGCGCAGGCAAAAGGTGGAAGAGGATAAGGCAGAGGCGAAGCGGCTATTGAAAGAAGAAGAACAACAAAAGAGAAAAGAGGAAGAGGATCAAAGATCAAAATACGCCGAGACACCTCCTCCAGTAACAAGGGTACAAACAAAGCTGTCACCCATCGAAGTACCTACAATTAACACATGTTTTTCACTCTCAGAACCAGGCACCTCTGAAGAATAGGAGGAGGAAGTGTTCAATCTGATGGGACTCACTTATGATCAGTTCACTTTCAAAATTAGGTAGGAAAAAAGGAGATGCCTAGCACGGAACCCTACCGCGCCATTCATAGCCACGTCAGAAAAGGATATAGTCCTGGACACTAGGACTAATCCAGTGATGATAGCATCAGCCGACACTACTTTTGCTGCTGCCATAGAAGAAAATGTGAGCTGGATGAGTAGGGAAATCCTCTCCCTACAAAATAGATTACAAGATTCTGAACAAAAGGAAGCTAGGTCGGAGCAAGAAAAGAAATAACTAAGGGAAGAAATCCAACAACTCCAAGATAAAAACACTCTCATTAGCGAAGTACCACTTACCATTTAGAGAGAGTTGGTGACGCTGGAAGCCACCATGAGGCAGGTTTACGAGGAGATGTTTACCATAAAGCAAACAGTTGCTCCTCTACTGAGAGCCCAAGCGGAAATGAAGAAGATAAATGAACAACTAAAAGAGGCCTCTACCGCCTTGGATAGAATGATAGAATGGAAAAGCAGATATCCGTAGGCTTTGGATACTTTGCCCAAGAAAAATTGGATTCACACTCAGAATGACAAGGTCCAAATTTGCATAAAGGTGTAATCCAAGGAAATTTATTTGATCAGTGGCATTGACTTGATGCATGAATTGCACCATATTCCTTCTCTAGGTGCACTGGGCGAAGAAAAGACATGGGAACAGGTAGATCAAAAAATTCAAGCATTTCTATAGCCTATCAGACTAGCTGCCGCTACACCTGATCTTCCGGCATCACAGGAGAACTTGATTAAGTTCGTCGTGACGCCAGTTTGGATCCACACCAAACTAGCTTCCTTGTCTAACCAGGCCACAATCAAACAAGAAAATATGATTTACGAACGCCTTAGTATGCCTTCACAAGTTAAGAGAAGATACTCCTTATTGGAGAGGTAAATCCCCTCTGCGGACAGAGGCGATCCCTACTAGCCCAGATCGGGTCTAGCAACAATCAGGTCACACAATGACGCAGGTCTCTAGTTACAAAACGACAAAAACATAACGAATTGCCTACCTCAGGTCCTACGCAATGGTCGTTGAAGAAAGGATGACGCTTCCCATCCTTCGCTTTGGCAGATTATGATCCTTCTTCTTAACACATCCGAACACCTACACACATGCAAAGGATACAACGATATACCACGTAAAATCTAAATCTTGTAACCATACATCAGTCAAAGAGGATGTAATTCGTTGCATCAAGAAAAAGACACATGAATGAAACCATAATCAAAGTCGCTTATCATTAAAAAAACAAAGGAAAGATACAACCCAAAGCTCTGACGTTGGATCTTCCTTCGGTGGGGCTGACAGCGGATCACGTCTCAACGAAGCCTGTCGGAAACGGGACAAAGCTCTCTCTCTCTTCGGCTTGGCTCTCAAAATTTGTTTGGCGATAGTCTCCTTGCTACAAGTTAAACTCTTAGTCTCTAGCTTGCTAAGGGAAAAGGCAAGCTTATATAGATGGGGGAAGAGGAGTTGGGATCCCTAAAATTATTGGATTGGCCCTATCTCTAAGGAAGGTTCCATGATAGGTGGAAAACCACCTCCTATACATGGAGATCTGGAGCTAAACCTCCCAACTCATTTTAGTGACTCGTTCAAGAGTTTTTTGGAATCAAACTTCCGCCATTTATTTTTTAAAAACACTCCTTATTAAGCTTGGCACGAGTGAGACACTGGGATAGAGTGCCAGTTGGCTCGCCCTCTTTGGTGGATTTTCCCCATTGGCACGAGGGCTGAACTGGCTAGTCGCTCCAAGGCCAAAAGATCTATTTTTAGGGTTTTTCAAGGGAAGCTTTCTTCAGAGGAATGATTGTCCTTGTCAAGGGGGATGCCATGAAAGTGGTTTCAGGTCATTTCACTACTCACAGGTCATAGGAAAGGCCCTCTAATATGTGGGACGAGGGATTGCAGGGACGGTGACAAAATGTTGTGTCACAGATGCCCCCTAAAGCATGAGGCCCGAGAGAGAGAGGGGTGAAATGCTTTATGAGAACGTGCCCAACTGAAAACACTACCGTCAGAAAACCTGCGTAGACAAATACAACTGATATCTCAAATACATGATATGTGGTGTGGGTGCAGCCATCCATAATAGAGTATACAATAATCAAGATCTAAGGTATGGGCGCAGACATCCAGAAAAGATCAATAAATAGACTCAGGTATGGTCGCAGCCATCCAATCAATGAATCATGCAACTAATCATGATAATTAACAAAAATCCGTAGCCTAGATTCTATCAGACAAAATCCAGGGTCTTGCGCTCCATCTCGACCCGAACAGAGTACAAGTCTTAGCATGTGAATAAGTGAGCTGAAATCGAACATGCAAGAACATCGTCTGATTACCAGCCAATGATGAAAGCCGTTAACAGACGTGAGAGGAACCACCAATAATGACGATGGCCCTCAAGGTACTAGAGGTACAATGCATGGAATGTGAACAGTGAGCTGGTGTTGAACACCCATAGAATCATTCGATCGAAGGCCAATGATGAAAACCTTGCGTCGAATGCGAAGAACCTGCCATTGAGGCATGCAGGCTCCAAGGTACCAGAAGGAAGTCTCTAGATCAGCTTCCTGGATAATGAGCTGAAGTCGACAGGAAGTGACCTTGATCGAAGGTGGGCCATAGTGTTTCCCACATCATTGACACGAGACAGAGGAACATAATGTTTGTGAATCGGGATCAATAGAGAATTGGAGGAGGGTTTAAAACTCCAGAGGTCAACTTCTCTTGAACATATCGGTGGCACGACATTGGATTTGGCAGTATTTGACATCAAAAGATCTAAGGTCATGATGACGAGGCAAAGAGCAGATAAGTGGTCAAAAAGGATTCCCAAACCCATGTAGGCAAGCAGAAAACGATGTGAGATGTCCCCAACCCGACACGAATGCAAACAAGTGCCATGTTCAAGAGTGGCATACTGCCGACACGACGATGACACTGGTTCCATTTTTTCCCCACCATTTCTGGCGAGTACCCCAATTATTTTGAAAACAAGCTTGAAGGGGATAGCATATGCTTGTGATATAAGTTTTTCCTTCGAACAAATCCAACCTAGTACATTTAACGAGCCCTAGGAAGGAGGAACTCGAGTAACATCATTATGATGGAGTCTGATTTCATCAGGTTTTAACGAGTCTGACAAAGGAAAAACTTGGCGTCTTTTCATGTTTAGAGAGTTTGAAAAGACAGTGGAAAAGTAAACTCCACAGTCCCTTTTCGTAGATAGTTCCTCAGATCCAAAATGGTAGAAAACTATGTCTGAGAAAACCTCCTAGTCGTGACAGGCTAGGGTATTCCTTTTTCGTAAATAATCTATCCTAGCCCAAAAAAGGGGTAAACATATACTGGGTAGATGTCGTTTCACAGCCAATTTAACGAGATCAAAACGACAAGTGACTCAGCAATCTTTTCATTTTTAGAGAGTCATAAAAGAGCTGAAAGATGACTCTAGTAGTGACTCTTTCGTGTTTTTACTGAGTCCGAAAAAGTATAAAATACAACTCGTATCATCGTCCTAGTCGCGTGAAAACCTATTGCTGCACAAGAAAGTAAGCGTAAAACCCATTTTTCGACAAAATATAATAAAATATTGGAAAAATAAGCTTCAAAACCTATTTTTATTTTGAAAAGTTATAAATATGACTAAAATAGTAAAAACATATTTAATTTTACTTTTTACCTCTTGTGGAGAGCAACAGTGAGTTTTTTCCTTGCGAACTTGCGATGACGATTGTGGATGATCCAGTGTATCATTTCAGATCCTGTCTTTTCTAGGTAAGAGGCGCTTCCCTTAGCTATGTTTTAATCCATTTTTTATAGAATTCCATTGTGATTTAGGATGCTTGAGGGGACATTTGCAAATTTAGGGCTCGCTGAATTAGCACAGGTATGAGGCATGGACCCGCGCCAATCGGGTTCTTTTTGCAAAGGGGTCGCATCAGCTCGCATGACTGTCAGCAAAATAGTCGCGCCAATGGCGCAACCTTTTTTTCCGCTCAATTTTTACAAAAAATGAACCAATCAACTGGATTTTTGAATGCTCAAGGGATCTAATGAAGTGTTTGTGACCATTTTGGTGCAGGTACAAAGCCACAATGGTGATCGAATGGAAAGAAAAGGAGCATAGTGAAGAAGATGAAATGGCAATGGAGAACGAGCAATGCATGAATGCTCTCCGAGATTACAGTTTGAAGAAGTTCTTCTTGACACCATGTCTCAAGGCACAACCTGAACTGTTTTAATACTTAATCAGTATCTGGGATGAGAACGAAGAGAAGTTTAGGCTTCGATACCAAGTGTTGGAGCTCGAAGTATCCGATGTTTACTTTATCACTGGATTGTCTTGCAGAGGTCCAGTCCTGATCTTGATAGGTACTAGGTCTTCTGGTGAAAAGATGTCAATGGTAATGGAAAGAGTGTGCCCAGGGGCATGAACTGGATTAGGTAGCGGGAACGTTGATATCCATATTATTCTCGATCTAGCACTCAGAGTGGTGCTCCATACCATTACGTTGGCTGCGGGGTCGCAGGCGTCGCATGAGGCTACTAAAACACAACTCCTCTTAGCATCGAAATGTATGAAACCAACACTATTTGATTGGGCTACTGCAGTAACCATGAATATCAAACGACAACTGACAAAGTGTAAAAAGACCAAACTGAAGCAGTTTGGGTACAGATCTATCTTGTATCATTCATCCTTGAACGGCTACCAATTTTCCAGGGTTAGGGGGTGATAATCACAGATCCACCATTGAGAGAGCCACAGATGGCTCGATGGGCAGCACTGATGCCTAGAGCAGGAGGGGGCCAGCAAATGTCATGGAGGCCCAAGTTCTTCGTATGGCTTCGGCGACAGTAATTCATCGTAGAGGACTAGCCCTATGCTGGTACTGACTTCATGGGAGACCCAGACCTTCCACTCCCGGAAGGAGAGGACTGGGATGAGGAGCTGGGTAAGACTCTTTTTGATTTTATGTATTTTATGATTTTTTGGGTATACATGCATGTTATAATAGTCGATCCCATGTGTATGCAGATTTTGTCCCAGAGAGGCCCGCCAAGATGTCATCGATCACACGGAGGACCCCTCTCGCCTATGACCCTCAAGGTGAGGGTGGCGAGGGGAGTGAGCTAGTTCAGAACTTGGAGGGAATTGCCCATGGGATCCCAGATTACACTCACCTAGCAGATGTCCCTTTGTCTTATCAAAGGCACACCGTGGGGGTTCCTAGTTGCCTTCATCGTTTACTGAGGCGATTGGTGCGGGCAATGACATGCTACCATGAGCACCATGCTGATTAGTCATCTAGGATTTTCATTTGCACATTTTTGAGAGACATGTTGTCTCCGGATATTATTAAAAAAAACATGTATATTTTTTGGATTTTATGTGATTCATACAAACTGCAAACATTTCGACATATATATATATATATATATATATTTGGATGGATCTTTTTCACATATGATGATGTTTTTTACAAGTTGCGTAAATGTCTATCTAAAACCATGTTAGCTACTACATGTGTTAACGCATTCATGTGTCTGGGTATATGCTGATATGTAATGTAATCAAAATTTCTTTCCAGTAAACGAATATGTAGATACAGTCGTAAAATGGATGGGTTCCTAACTGAATAATGACCATTGATTTGTAACACTACAAGCTGTGAGTCCAGATATACAAGTAATGCACGAATACTGAGGTTAACAGCCTCGTTCAACAATTCCAAAACAACACTATATTCTGCGACATTATTTGTTGCAGGCCCTAGACAAACACCTTGCAAATTGACTAACTCACCAACAAAGTGTAGATTACCCAGGCTGCCGAGGACAGATCCCTGGTACTGCGGAAGGCACCATCCGCAAAATCGACAAAAGGAGTAATAGACATCTGCACAATTAGGAAGACCCAATCATCAGAAAGATGCTTACAAAGCACACCACACCACACATGCGCAAAAATGAAATCACTCACTTATGTACACACACCACACAAGAATAATTCAAGCGTAGTACTTCTTCAGGTACAACCCATTTCTAGGCTGCGCCAAAGGAATACCTTCATAGTCGATTAACTCATAGGCCCCATTTTTTAATACTCATTTGATGATATAGGGCCCATGCCACATGGGCTGGAATTTTCTTGCTCCAAGTTTATCATGTGTTTGATCATATAAGAGGACGAGGTCCCCTTTAATGAAAGAACGTGGAGAAACCGTTTGATCGAAATGAGCTTTAACCCACTTTTTATGTGCCTCGATAACCAAATCAGCCAAGCAGCGAGTTTCATCCAGTCGTTCCAGATACAGGAGACGTTCTTCCTTTGAGGAAGTGTCGAGCAGTAATTCCACAGCCAACTTCAGCAAAGGGATCTCACATTCAACCAGAAGAGTCGCTTCCAGACCATACACCAACTGAAAAGGTGTGAATCCGGTCGCGCTCTTTACTGATGTTCGGTAGGCCCAGAGAGCTGAGAACAATTGGAGATGCCAGTTGGATTTGTGAATACTAATTATTCGTTGAAGCATCGTGACAAGTACTTTGTTCACGGCCTCAACCTGACCATTTTCCTGAGGGTAGTATGGCGTTGAGCTGTTGTGACACAAGTCCAACTTCAATGTCAGCTCTGCCATCATGTAGTCCCGAAAATGAGTGCCATGATTGGTGACGATGGCTTGAGGAACTCTGAAACACGTAATTACATGGTTGAAAATGAATTGAGTGGTTGTCTTACCGTCGGCGGCTAATGTAGGCATTGCCTTGGCCCACTTGGTGAACTAGTCCATGGCAACGACTATATAAGCATGCCCCCTGACCGAGTGAGGGTTACATGTCATAAAATCAATGCCCCATTTGGAAAAAGGGCCTACGGTAATGAAAAGATGCAAAGGGAGGGGTGGCGCATGCATATTGCTTTGAAAGATCTGGCACGCATGACATTTCCAAACTGCAACAATACAGTCTTTAAATATAGATGGCCAGAAGTAACCCGCACGCAGAATATTTTGGGCGATAACATATCCGGACATGTGAGTGCCACAGGTGCCACTGTGACAGTCACTTAGGACTTTCTCAGCCTCTTCCAAGGTCAAACATCGGCAAAGCACAGAATCAACTCTGACACAATATAAGGTATCTACGAAAATGCGATATGGTTGAGATTGATACTGAATGTGACGTCGAGCATCCTTCGTCAACTCAGATTGCAAAGTGGATGTCTGAAGGTACATGATGATGTCACCATACCATGGGTCATGAGTGCTGATTAGAAAGAGCGTTTCATCCGGGATATGATCCTTGTATTGAGATGGAACAGAGTCTGTAGGGAGAGAGAAGATCATATCAAAAAAAACTAGTGACTTCGTCAATTTGGAAGTGGTGAACTCCAAATCAAACTCCTGAAGGATGACAATCCATTTGGAGTACTTGCCCCACAGAAATTGTCGAGACAGGATATAAGTCATGGGGTTGCAGTCGGAAATCACGGTTGCCGTGCACAACAGGATGTAATGGCAGAACCACTGAACGGTGTGGACAGTGGAAAGCGCCAACTTCTCGACGTGGGCATAGCACGTTTTAGTGTCGAGAAGATTCCAGGATAGATAATAAACCACATGTTCATTTCCATGATCGTCATCCTGTACCAAAACCATGGCTATCGTGCTGAATGTGGCAACCAAATAGAGGGTAAATTCGCGATGATAGTTGGGATGATGTATTAACGGAGCGTTGACGAGCAACGTTTTAAGTTTATCGAAGGATTGTTGGGCAATCTCATCCCAATGGAAGGGAACGTCTTGTTTCAGAAGTCGCTTAAACCCCTTGGTCACTTCTGCATAGTTTGGAATAAAGCAATGTAAGAAATTCGCTTTCCCCTGAAGACTTTGAAGTTGATGCAACGAGGATGGGGATGGGAGATTAACGATGGCCTTGACCTTGAGGGGGTCAAGGCGAATTCCATCTTTAGAGATGATGAATCCCAAAAGACGACCAAAATCAATGCAGAAGACGCACTTATGAGTATTAAGCCTTATATTGTAATGTCTGCAGCAGAGAAAAATCTGGCGGAGGTGTTCAGGATGGTCTTCACGCCGCACTGAATGAGCCGGCAGGTCATCCAGATACGGCTGAACAATGTGACGTATGACATGAAAATCGTAGGACATAGCATGCTGGAAAGTAGCCCTAGTGTTTTTCAAGCCAAATGGGAGCTTCTTATAGGCGAATGTGCCCCATGGACAGATAAAGGTGGTCTTATGTTGATCGACAGGTAAAATATTAATTTGATTGTAACTCGAGAAGCCGTCCATGAGGGAATAGATCTCACTCCCCGTGCAGTCATCGATGATCTGATCTATAAAGGGAGTGGGATAGTTGTCCTTAGGACAACCCCGATTAATGTCTCTGTAGTCAACACAGACCCAAATTGTGTCCTGCTTCTTATCTACAGGGACAATATTGGAAACCCATTCTGTGAGGGGGATTGGATATATGAAGCCTGCGTTAAGAAGTTTCTCAACTTTTGCTTTTATAACTGCGGCTTTTCGAGGATGCACTGGGCACAAACGCCGACGCACGGGCTTCGCACCAAGATAGGTGGGAATTTCGTGCATGACTATACTGGGATCAATCCCAGGCATCTCTTCATAGGACCATGCGAAAACATCTTGAAACTCACGAAAAAGGCCTGTGTATACTTGAATCTCTTTGGGAGAGAAAGTAACTCCAACTTGAATGTTCTTGATGACCCCTGGTTTAACAGAGATGTCGATAGGAATTTTTTGGGTAATGTCACTCAGATTTCCTTTCGAAAGAACCTCATGAGTCAATATTGGCGTTTGGAGAGGTGGCGAGGGAACTTGAGATGCGAAGCACTCTAGACAAATATTAGACATTGCCCCTAGGCCGGGCATGAACGAGGAACGATGATGTCCATCACTCCATGGGAGATCTTCAAGAGACATCATTTCAATGATAGGTTCGTCAGACGGGAATACTTCTCTTAAAGGATTGGGTGATTCTGCATCGCCAAGCCAAGGGGATTGAGAATATACATCTAGAGCCATGCTCAAAGGAGCATGTTCAGGAGGAGGAGGATCTGATGCAGCGAAAATCTCACAATAATTGATTTCAACTGGAGTCAAAGGCATCGATTCTCCAAAAGAGATCACCTGTTCAGGAGAAGAGATGATCCACGGGTCATCTGACCTGGAGATCATGTTGACTTGAACAGTGTTCAGTGGTGGCGCGGGAAAAATACCCATGAGAACGGGGTCCTTGAAAATACCAGGTCCTACACTGTTAGGGGGATTGGGAATTGATCCACGTATGGCACGTTGTTCTCGGAGGATGATGTGAAGAAAGACAACTGATTGACAATGATAATCTTGCCCTCATGAAAAAACTTCAGAAGCTGGAAGAGGGTGGACGGAACGCATAACATGGCGTGGGTCTAGTGGCGACCAAGAAGAAGATTGTAGTTGAGTTTGGCATCAACCATTTCTACTTCCACGTTGACTATCTTACCTTGTAATGTGATCAGTAAAATCGCAAGAACACCCAAGGGTTTTGATTCCCTACCAGCAAATGCCTCTAGGGCATTGGGAGATGAAGTAAGTGCTGGAAAGTCAATGGCCTTCCAGCAAGAAGATGACATAACACAGGTGGAGGCACCTTCGTCCACAACGGCTTTGTGAATGTTGAGGCCGTTGATACCGACTTGTATAACAAGGGCGATTTGATGTGGAAGTCGGGGGACAAAATTTTCCAGATCGAAGGTGAGAAGACTAGAATTGGCAGGATCAATTCCATCGATTGCGGACAATAGAGCTTTCCGTTGTGATGTGAAAATTTGAAGCACTTCCAACGCAGACATTGCGGAAGGTGCCTGTGCTAAACCCTCAACAATACTGTAATGATGAGCAGCACGGGCATTTGGATTATAGGAAGATTTTTGAAGAACACCTTTGGAAGGTGGCTTTACAACGAGTTCAGCGCTGGGCTTCTCAATTTCTAAAGGACCAGAGACAGGTGGGAATCAATGACTTCCTTCCCAGCGGCCTGACATGATCCAGCATAATCCTTCGAACAAGTGGCAATCGAAACAGGTGCAGCACCATTCATCATGAAAACTTGGGACCCAAATGGTGCAGAAGGTGAAGGCTGCTTGACCATTTGGGTTTTCTGAGATGGGAAAGGTTCTTTAAGAACTGTCGGAGTCCCCTTAGAGCCTTTAAGTAGTTGACTAATCTCAGATCGTCGGGGAAAATCTTTGGTGTAGTGGTCTCCATCATAGATCAGGCAAGGGTACTTCGGTTTCTGTTTGGAACCATCATCAACACGAGGTTTAGAGGATTCCAGTTTCGGGGCATCGGATTTGGATTTTCCTTTAACCTTCTTCTTCCCTTTGGAGGTCTTTTCCGCATGATTGGCCTGAATGGCATTGACCTCCGCGGTCTTACCAGAATTTGAGGTTGCGGGAAGAGTAGAATTATTGGAATAATTTGACTCCTACTTCCCATTAGAGGACTTCTAGGAAGTCTGAGAAATAGAACCAATAACACCATCCATCGATGGGGTAGCTGGTGCTTTAGAGGTCCCTGGCCGCGGGGCATCAGTCAAGATATCATATAACGTGCCAGACTGACTGTACACCAAATCGAGGTACTGGGCATGAGCAATGGCTTGTTCTTCAGTTACACATGCCCCCATAGCAAAATCCTAAGCGATTTTGTTAACAAAGGAGGTAGTGAACCAGTGAGTCAGAAGGTGATCAGGAATATCAAACTTGATCAGTCGACGACAACGTCGCCACTCATGAATATGATCTGATATATGAGTGGCTTTATCCTGCTTCAGAGATGTCAGGAGATGCGTCCCGGCTTCGTAACGAACCGGTAACTGGAAATGTGTTAGAAAAGCCATAGATAGAGTATTAAAGTCTTGAAAAATACCGTGGGGTAATTCTATATACCACTTAGCAGCAGCGCTGGTAAGAGTGTGCTAGAAAAGATGTAGACGAAACGAGTCATCAACCCAAGAGTTCAAGGAGCACCACAGATGGTAGGTCATGACATGTGCTTGGGGGTCTTCTCCAACTTTACCCTCAAATTTAGGACAGTCACCAGGCACCTTGGTCGGAACTGGAGGCCAATATGGATTCTGGAGAATCAGATCATTGGTTAATTTAGATAAATCTGAAAATTCCAATGTGGTGAGGAAAGGAAACCGAGGATTAAACGGCATGCCAGGTCCCCGATAAGGACCTGTACCTGTACTCCAACCTGGTGAGCATAACTTTGCCCCCATTGGTTCTGTCCTGAAGGATTCTGACCATAGGGAGTATAAACCGTATAATTAGGTTGATACAGTTGTTGATAACCAGTGTAAGGGGGTTGGTAACCAGGGTACTGACCCTGATTATACATAGGCCCTGTTTGAGCAGTGTATGGATTCGAATGCTGAGTGTAAGGGGGTTGGTAACCAGGGTACTGACCCTGATTATACATAGGCCCTGTTTGAGCAGTGTATGGATTCGACTGCTGAGTATAGGTATAACCTGGTTGTTGAAGGTAATAACCAAAACCTTGGGGCAGGTTTTAAACCAGTCGAGACTAACCATGAAGGTAATAACTGCCTTGGGGTTGAGCAGACTACTGGTAAGTGGGGCCCTATTGAGCCTGATAAGTTGGGTGCACAGGTGGATTCGGCTGTGGCACAGAATAGATCGGTTGTTGAGCAGGGTTAATTGGATGTGTAGGCTGTCCTGGTTGAACAGGTTGACCTGGCTATGTAGGTTGCCCTGGTTGAACAGGTTGGCCTGGCTGAATAGGTTGCCTTGGTTGCACAAGTTGACCTGGCTGATGAAGGACACTAGGCTGCCCCGGCTGAGCAAGTTGGCCTGATGGCGGGATAGGGCCAGGTTGTGCCTGATAACCAGGTTGACATGTGACAAGACCATAGGATGACCCTGGCTGTGCAACATTCAGACCAATCGGAAACTGAGGTTGTTGAGAAGGATGGATTTTCCCCCCAGGACCGTACAACGGTCCAGGTTGATACCTCGGTTGACCTGTGGGTCCTTGAGGTTTCCCTGGTTGGACCACAGGGTGAGGCTGCAGAGGTTGACCTTGAGGGTTGTAGGACTGCCATTGTGGACCGTACAAAAACCCCTGCTGGCCCAAAGGTTGGCCCTGTAAGGGTTGTCCTTGCGGGTCATATAAATAACCAGGCTGGCCCGAAGGTTGACCCTGGAAGGGTTGTCCTTGCAGGTTGGAAGGTTGCCCAGCCTAGGCAGATAGAAAACCATGAACATACTGATAAGCCTCTAGAGCAGGAAAACGAAGAGGGTTACCCTACTCATTGTACTGATATGGAAATACATATATCAAGGTACCATCCGGTCCATAATGGGAAAATTAAGGACGGTTGGGATCTTGAGAGGCCTGACCAACCTCGGACTTTGATGGCTGTAACGACAACCAATACTCTTCAGGAGAAATATTCTCCGAAATAGCAGAAGCTATGTAAATGTCTTCAGGAAGTGACGAGGTCCTGGTGGACTGAGTAGTGACAGCAGGCGTAGACACAGCTACGCAGACAGTAGGCCTAACAGGTACTAATGTGACATGAGGAGATGATGTGAGAGGTGTCGATGGCAACATCCCTAACAAAGGAATGACCAGCCTCGTGGACGGAGTCGATATTCCCATAGAGGCCACAGTGGCCATGACCTAACTTAAGGACCTATATCCTGCTGGACAGAAGACTCGGGGTTGTTTTCTGGAAAAAGCCGGTAATCTTCACCAGATGTGGGAATTTCTTCACTAGGAAAAGGACTGGGTGAGTCCATATCTGACCCTACCACAAGATCTTTTAAAAGACAACGAGCACTAGGAGGTATAATAACAACTAAGAAAGGAAATCTCGATGTAAGAGGAAGGAAGTGTTCCCCTACTCTAAATCTGAAAAAAGCGTTGGATAAGGGCCAATTGAATTCAACTGGTCCACCAAAGGGAAGCTCAGATATAACCAGTCCCCCATAGGGAAACATGAATACAATAAGCTGTTGAGGTTTAGCAGAGGACTGAGAGACCTCTGATGAATCGTCTGAGTAAGGACTACCAGTAGAAGAAACTGAGGGTTCCGCCACTGTGACAGTAATGAAAAGAGGAAGAGATCAAAACAAAGACACACAAGAAAAAACCAAGGCAAACAATCAACTGGCCGAAAAACAATCTCTAAAAGGGCGTGTGATCATGGGTGATTAATTTTACCACATTGAAAC
Organism: Pinus albicaulis; assembly: GCA_034641835.2. Taxonomy (NCBI): domain Eukaryota; kingdom Viridiplantae; phylum Streptophyta; class Pinopsida; order Pinales; family Pinaceae; genus Pinus; species Pinus albicaulis. Next base: position 366,352 of record JAXQQM020061684.1, on the reverse strand, counting down.
TTGGAAATTTTACTGTTTCATGTTTTAAGAGTCTAGAAACGAGTAAAAGATGACTCTATGTCTTTCAATTTGGAAACAAGCATGAAAGGATAGGCGCTTGATGATCTTTTCAAATTTAATGAGTCAGAAAAGATCGAGATGACTACTCTGGTAATCTAGGAAAATGGGTGTACCATATATCCATGAACTTCCATATACACCTTGGTTAAGAATGAAAGAGAAATCAACCAAGGACTTAACGCACGTGCCGGTAATCTTCCCGAATGTTGTGTCCGGTGTATCACGGGTATAAGGCGACAGACTCGGCTTCCTACAGATAAAGGATAGCAACCTAGTGGTGTCTCCCTTTATATACATGAAGATACGAGGAGCACAAATCAAATTTTATACATCTAAAGCCAAAGGCAAATGACGGCTGTCCAGGTTTAATGATGCGGAATGATTATCACTAGCCTGAACCTCTAGGAAATTTGTTAATGTTTCAATGTTGCCTTAAGGTAAATTGAATAAATTTTAGAGTTGATCTTCAATTATGTTTCAATTTCAGGCCCTATCGAATGTTATATCTCAAAAAATCCTCTAAATGCACACTACATGCCACAATATATCACTTTGTTCGATGAAGAGCTAACTACGGGAAGGTTGAGAGATTTTCAAACAATAACAAAATGACCACAAAACATCCACTACTGTCTCTAATGCACGCTAATGAAACTAAAAACTTTTCCTTTAGAGTTATATAACACTAATAATGCATAAAAGTTTTCAATTTTCACTAATCTAATCAAAATGCAAAGAGATTTGTTTTTGTATTTTTCAATGTTTTAGAGAAAAATGCACCAAAAGAAATGAAAAACTAATGAGAAAACCAATTTGAGAAACGATAGTGAAAGAGTCAAAACAAGCAAGTTCACTCAAAGCAAAGACACACAATCAGAACTCGAACTAATAGAGAAATCCCTCATATCAAAGAAGGATCCCAAAAGACTCACACAAATCGTGTAATCTAGGCTCGAAATGAGACAAAGCGAAACTTGCATGAAAAAGAGAGCAATCACTCAACTAATGCAATGATACAATGGAATCCAAAAAAACGAATGTAGAGAAGTGAAAACGAAGTTGACTGGGAAAACTAGGACCAAAAACACCCACGGGAGGCTCAGTGCACTATAGCACCTAGAAGCTTTACGGGCTAGAATGAAAAACTGATGGTAGAGGGAAAACAACAGGAGGATAAGGGCCACACAAAATCAACAAGGACTTCAAGGCACTCAGACAGTCGGAAAAATAACACCAAAACCAAAAATCAAACTCAGAGGGCTCAAAAACAAGTAAACCGTAACACCAAACAGGGTTGGCGCGACTGTTTGGCTGTATCTTGCACCAAAACAGAGTTGGAACAAGGGCCTAACTAGCAACAAGCACCAGCTGGCGTGACTGTCAGGCTATAAACCACACTAGTCGAGTTTACTAAGGAAAGAAATGAAAAAGAGAAAACAAAGAGTAGATCAGGTCTTGTGGGGGCTGAACAGGGGTTTTACATCGAAAGGAGGTAGACCAGAAGAGAAAATCAATCAAACACAAGCCAAAAACAACCAAAAGAGATAAGACTAACTCCAATTAATTCCCCAATGGAGTCACCAGTTTGTTGGAGAGGTAAATCCCCTATGCGAACAGAGGTGATCCCTACTAGCCCAGATCGGGTCTAGCAACAATCAGGTCACGCAGTGACGCAGGTCTCTAGTTACAAAACGACAAAAACATAACGAATTTCCTACCTCAGGTCCTACGCGATGGCCATTGAAGAAAGGATGACGCTTCCCATCCTTCGCTTTGGCAGATCACAATCCTTTCACTTAACGCGTCTGAAAACCAGCACACATGCAAAGGATACAACGATATACCGCGTAAAATCTAAATCTTGTAACCATACATCTGTCAAAGAGGATGTAATTCATTGCATCAAGAAAAAGACACATGAATGAAACCATAATAAAAGTCGCTTATCATTAAAATAACAAAGGAAAGATACAACCCAAAGCTCTGACACTGGATCTTCCTTCGGCGAGGTTGACAGCGGAGCACGTTCAACGAACCCTGTTGGAAACAGGACAAAGCTCTCTCTCTTCGGCTTGGCTCTCAAAAGTTGTCTGGTGATAGTCTCCTTGCTACAAGTTCAGCTCTTAGTCTCTAGCTTGCTAAGGGAAAAGGCAAGCTTATATAGATGGGGAAAGAGGAGTTGGGATCCCTACAATTATGGGATTGGCCCTATCTCTAAGGAAGCTTCCATGATAGGTGGAAAACAACCTCCCATACATGGAGATCTAGAGCCAAACCTCCCAACTCATTTTAGTGACTCGTTCAGGAGTTTGTTGGAATCAAACTTCCGCCATTTATTTTTAAAAAACACTCCTTATTAAGCTTGGTGCGAGTGAGACACTAGGACAGAGTGCCAGTTGGTGTACCCTCTTTGGTGGATTTTCCCCATTGGTGTGAGGGCTAAACTGGCTAGTCGCACCAAGGCCAAAAGATCTATTTTTAGGGTTTTTCAAGGGAAAATTTATTTAGAGGAATGATTGTCCTTGTTAAGGGGGATGCCATGAAAGTGGTTTTAGGTCATGTCACTACTCACAGGTCACGGGAAAGGCCCTCCAATATGCGGGATGGGGGATTGCAGGGATGGTGAAAAAATGTTGTGTAACACTCCTCTGATCTCCCCAGTAGCTGCAGATCATCGTGCATGGCAGAATTTCCTCAAAGAGTAGCAAGTTGATGTTCCCGACCTCACAATCGCAGACATGCTCCCATGACCAGACTGCAAGGCACAATTTACAGGAGGGGTTGCAAGTCGCATTTTCCGCAATTAGGTCACATTTTCCACAATCAGATCGTAGGTTGCACTGTCCATTCAGGTCACAGGTCGCATTTTCCATTCAGGTCGCGAGGCAGACTAACAAGCGGGAAGGCGAAGAGTCAGGGCACCCAAGGGTCAATTTTGTCTTATATATACTCCCTTTGGGGACTTGCAAAGGGATATTTTTTTTGGACTCCAAAGGAGAGAAGAGAGTTGTAAAGCATTAAACAGCCCATTATGAATGAATACAAGCATTTGTTTTAAATCCACTATGGATCTGATGAGAATCAATGTGTCAATACTATGAGTATTTCTTCGTATATGTCTGATATCTTGTGATTAATTGGTCTGCTTTTTCTGATTATACTCTTTATGCATTTTAGCTTACTGCATGTGTATATGATGGTATGTTATTTAAATAAGATATGTTTGTAACTTTATTATTGACATCTATCTCATTCACGAAAACACCCAAGTACGCATAAGTTTTTCTTACCAGGCATAACTGTTTCTTCTATCGTTTGAACAATCTTACGAACACGACCTTAATGATATGATGTTAACAACATCTCCTTCAGTTGCATTTTTTCTTTTATATCTTGCTACTTGCAGTGTTTATGCTCATTGACATTCATCGATATTTTTCTTGTATCATTCGATAAATGTACACCTATAACTCTGCAGGGCTCATTTGCATCCAGGAGAAGGAGTATTCAACGGTAGCAGGACCCACGCCCCAGACGGGATCCCTATCACAAACGGTTCAGAGTCTGATTAGGACTTTCTACCAGGGAGATCCCCTACTGTTGGCCGGACAAATTTTCCCGTCAACACCTTAGAAAAAATCAAAAAACATGGTCAAAACATTCTTACCAATTGCACCCCATTGAGCGTCGTCTGGTAGAATCAAGTCTAGATCTCCTCAGAATTCTACGCTTTTATATGCATAATCATAGATGGCAATCATATATCATCTAAACCAGGCAAATAATGCAGTCGAGAATACGATGGTCATTTGACCAACATTTCTAGCTATCAATTCTACCCATCTCTGCATCTGTGGATCTCTAGGTCCAGATATACCCAGTGTAACATGCTGGGGCTGCATAAATGGAATCCTCTATAAGGTGAAGGAAATCATGATCGAGCCATAGTTGAAATTATTCTTCCTTCCTCCCTTTGCCTTGGTTAGTTGTTCTTTCATCTAAAAGAGGACAGCTTCAACCCATTTAAATATTTTTGGTTACAAACACTCCAGTGCATACTGCATGTATGATATGTTTGCCACATGTAGTGTAGTGGAACCAGCAATATTTGCAATAGGGAATAGGATGGTCCTCAAAGGAAAATCACATACATCACGGATGTTTATTTTCCCATCCTTACTATGTTCAGTCCCTGGATGGCAGTGTTGTAGCATGTAATATCTCATTGTCTGTCCTTTAAGAGAAGATCCTGAAAGAGAAATGGGCAAACCTCGCCTCGATAATCCTATGAGAAAATAAATGTCCTCCACTAATATTGGGGCCACTTTTTCCCCAATGTGAAAATCATGTATCGTCCGATCCCATGAATGAACAAGGAAGTCCAATAGTTCCATTTTCTACCTCATACCCAAAAATTTGAATTACTTTAGCAACCCGCAATCTCTAAGGACTCTTACTGTACCCAGATCATTTAGGGCAATCATGTTCTGTTCTTCATGTTCTCTTTCCCTCCATGTAATCATCATTTTGATCCGATGAATACTTGAAACACAATAACAAGACTCATTAGGATCCATTTCATGCAAAAAACTTGGGATATTTTTGGCACACAGAAAAAAACAAGAATGGAAATTGCGCCCAATGCACCCCAGGTCAGGGGACATAGCGTTGCAGTACACCTGGCCTTCAATTTCAGTGCATTGCAACAGACTTTTCGACATTCAAGGGTGTGTTTCCATTTGAGCATAGTATATTTACCCTAAGGGGCTCAAAAACCTAAAAAACTACCATGAAATGCAATTAAAATGATACTAAAAGAAAGATAAGGTTCATAGCTCTAACTTGGATCAAACGGCAAGGAAATCGTCCACAAAATCTGTCGCAATCAACTGCTGAAGTTCAGGGGCAAAAATTGGTTCAGAGCTCCTATTTCTCAAATGGTAACTTTGGAATGGTAAAAATGAATGGTAAAAACTCTTTTAATTAGTCAATTTGATTATTTAAAATCATATTTAATGATGTGACTATGGTTTTGATTCATTTTTGCTATGAAACATGTATTTTTGATTCGTTTTATGGTGTTCTGAACAGGTTTTACACCTGATACAACAGATTAGTCGTGCACACTTGTTCAAGAATGATTTGACCACAAAGCATACTTTTATCCTTATTTTTAAATCTTTGATAAAATTGAAAAAGGACTTGAAGCGCACTTTTATCTCTTTTTCAAGCTTAGATAACTGCGAAAAAAGAACCCCTGGATTCTTCTTTTAGCTCTTTTCAGACTCCTATAATGTGAAAATATTGTCGAGCACTTGTATTTTCGAGCTCGTAAAAGTAAATGAAACGACATCTACTCATTATAATTTTAACCCTTTTCCTGACTGAGATATATTATTTACGAAAAAGTAAAGCCTTAGTCGAACATGGCTAAGAGGTTTACTCAGGTATCATTTTACACTTTTTTGGACCTAAGCGACAAATTTACGAAAAATGACTCATGGATTTTTTTGTCCTCTTTTTCAAACTCTCTAAATATGAAAAAGGACTGGGTTGTCACTGTCGTTAGGCTCGTTAAAACATAAAATATCAACGAGCTTGTCACTAGACTCGTTAAATTATTAAATAGCGATGCATTCGCCCGAAGGGTTGAATTATAGATCAAGCATATGTTACCCTCCTCAAGCTTGTTAAAAAATAAAGAGGCACTGGTTGACAAATGACTGGGGAAAATTTGGGAAAAAGAACATAACACTTTATGGTAGCAGGTCACTCTTGAACGTGACACTTTCACTCCATCGTCGTGACTTTTGGTTTGGGTAATATTCTTGACGATTCATTCATACCTATGGTTCATCATACCTTCACTTCAGCTTTGGGTCAATACTGCCAACTCATCTCAGTGTTGTTGATATGTTCAAGAGAAGTCATCCATTGAATCCTCATCCTTCTGCAATACTCATAAACCTTCATCGTCATGACAATTATCCCTGAAAAATGCTATATCAAGTCACATTTTGTCTCCAAAATCAGTAAATCTCGTTTCGCAATAAAGTTTCTTCTTATCAAAATTAGCTCATCATCCAGGGAGTTTACTTAGAAACATCTTCTAGTACCCTGAGAATTGTTACATCATCAACAGATTTCTCGCTTCCAAATTTTTGACTGAAAGATTTTTTTTGGCGTTCGACATCAAATCATCTATTCATGCCTTGCAAACTGTATTGCAGTACCTTAAGAGCCATTAAAATCAATGGTGGTTCTCTCGCGTTTGTTAACAACTCACATATTTGGATGGTAATCAAATGATTTCTTACCAAGTTCAACTTCAAATCATATATTTGCATGGTTAGACTTGTACCTGAACAATCGAGTGAATAAGATAAGAATACCTCGGATCTAGTTTCATCCATCCGGTCTGCGATTTCAGGATTGTTATACACATAATCTATACAATGTCTTTACATACAGATCGTCATCCGAACATGGGCCTATATCTGTAGGCATATCTGTATTGGGAAAAATTCCAATGTAGACGACTTTCTGAATTATGTACATGTTATTAGATAGTTTATGCATTGAGCATGGGAATGCCTCCCTAAGAAATTCGTGATCAAGATGAAAATATCATGATGTAATGTATTGTAAGATTGATGTAGGTCACCGTTCGCTTCAGTTCCTACTAATCACATTGTAAAACATCTCATCCAAATACTATTATTATTTTGACTTCATGCTTTAGGGGGAAGTTGTTATAGGTCAATTTGGGCATCATCCCCAAAGACCTGGTCAAACTGGACATCATCCCCTAGACCAATGAAATAGGGTCTATCATCTCCTTATATTTCAGTTGCTATATGACCTAAGTGAAGAACATTTCATTCATGACTTCTATTGTGAGATTTCCAAGGTTTGAAGTATATGTTATATGACCTACTACCTTGCCAAAGCTCATCTGCAAAGGACTAAATGTGTTGCAGTGCCAATTCCTCCATGCAAAGGTGCACTGCAGTGCACTTCCCGACACTCAAGGGTGAGTTATTCATCTAGGAGCGGAATTATCATTGTTTCAGGAATCTCCACATCGCCAGTGCCTTCTGGAAGAGTCCATATGTGTCAAACTTTGAATCCAAGTGTCCATCTAATACCTTTGAACTTGGAAACATGTATTTCTTATTATTATAAAGTCATTCATTGAGAAACCACCATCAGTTTCCCTATAAATTGAGCACTCATCCTAGTGCTAGGAGGGAAGAATTTTGGTAAAGTTATGTTGTTGGATTCTCATTTGATAAGAGAGTAAAAGTAATGATATAATGCTGGGATAACGTTGGATGTGATGAGGTTGGAATGAAGCTGGAGCAGGTTGACAACAAATTGATCCATTGGTTGTAATCTTCTCCCTTCTACTCTTTAATAATGTTTTTCATTTTCCCATACATATGTCTCTATTTCTTGTGCAATGTATTCTTGAATGATGTATGTATTTTAGATCTAATCGATTCGATTTGAGTAAGATAAGTAGATATATTGTATATTGTATGTTTTTTGTTGTTACCTATTTGTGTTTGCAGGAATTGATCTAGCGACTTGAGTTGGATTGAGAGCGACAACAACAACGACAAAAGGAGGAGGAGCGAAAGAATCACAAGTAGGCTCCTTTCCCATTCTGTATATATGCTTGTTTTAGAGAAAGTGATATTTATTCTTTCCTCTATTGTTCTAAGTGACAAACACCACGCTTAGGGAATTTGGTTTATCCGTAGATCACAATTCTGTATAACACAAAGGTGAAGGTCGAAAATATCCAAAACAAGTTTCAAATGGGGAATTATCAATAGAAGTGTGTGATACACTATTATAAGAGCATTGTATATATACTATTTCCATACATATACACCTTGACCAAAATAGATAGATGAATCAATCTATTTTCTCCCTCTTCCTTGCTCATATTGTCCCTCCCTCTCCATTCCACTGAATCCTAAGCCTTCGAATGCTTCTAATTGTAGCCCCTCAAAAATTGCACCAAAGTCATGTTGACTACTTTTATTTTACCATATGTTTATGAAAATAATGTTGTAGACCTCTCCAACTTCATGCCCATCTTCTCCTACAATGTAGTCCAAAAAAACACTAAGAAATCTAATGTTCTTGTTTGAAATGATGCTCCTTGACATCCCAAAGTGCACCCAAACTTGTCCAAAGAACAATTTCACTTCTTCTTACCCACTGATGGTATTTATACACGGCATGAAAATGCACATCTTATTGAACCTATAAACTACCATGAATAGTTAGTCATGTCAAGTCATGGTTGTTGGTAAACCTCCCACAAATTCCATGGAAATTATTTCCCAAGAAAAATTGGGTATAAGTAAGGGATGGTATAGAACCTATTTCTGGTTACTAGGCTCATTGGTACAACAAAACATACATCCTCTTAGGAACCTAGCTACATCTTCTTTTATTTTTGGCTAATACATATACCTTTGCAAAATGGAAGTTATCTTCCCTACACCAAAATTAATTACAACCTTGTAGGTTTGAGCCTCTCTAATTAGCTATAGTCACTCACATTTAGCAACACATAGTTTGTCCATCTTGTATAGTAACCCACTTTGGAGATGATAATCAACTGTGTTATCTCCATTTTTTTCATGAGTTTGGCTCTGAAATTGCTAGAAAACCTCCTTGAATTATTCATACTTTGTATATGCCTCTTTGTATGCATCATGGGTGAAAGGCTTCATGTGCATCTAAGTTACCAAAGCTATGATTTTTTATGTGAATGACCTTGAAATCATATTGTATGATTTTTTTTTGCTACCCTTCTTGTACTTGATCACTAAATTAAATTGTTGTAAAAAACCCATCTACTTGTAATGCCTAGTTTGTTGTAACTTACTTTGGGCCTATAGGTATTGTAGTGATTGGTGATATATATGGATGGCTATCTTCTTACCCATAAGATAATGTTTCCACTTTTTGACATATTGTACCAAGGCATAGAACTCCTTGTCATAGGTAGGGTCATTGAGAACCTCCCGATGAAAACACTTCATAATGGTAGCATATAGCACTTCCTCCCTACATCAAGACTACTCCCATGATATACCCAATCCCATACATCTCCACTTAGAAGGGTTGTTGAAAGTTTGGTAATGCAAGAATTGGTGCTTGATTGGTTTTCTTCTTTAATTCCTCAAAGGCCTTCTATGGACCCTTCCCCCACTGAAAACTCTTTCCACTCATCAATATGGCATGGAGTGGTGTGGCTATTGCTAAAAAATTGGCTATGAATTTCCTCAGCTACTATGTTTCCCCAATGAAGATCCCAATACAAGGAAAATAAATTCCAGTGAAGGTTTGTGCGGAAGCCCCTATAAAAATAACCCAAAAATCCATTTGTAATGGAGGTCACTAGTGGAGGTGGGTAAGCAGAAGTTTTAGAAGATGTTTTTGGACGGTGCATATAAAATATACAAAAATATCGGTGCTTTTCTAGACATACAAGCACTAGTGCTTCATATAACATGGTGCACCGAGGAATTTTTTTTTATAAAATAAAATAAAAACGGTGCGCTAAATAAAACAACACATCAGAGCCTTAATAGTAGATATCACTGGTGCCATTCATTTACAAAAATTACCATTAAGGAGCACCACTGTAGTTTTAAATTTTAGAAATATGCAGTGCTATTTTCCAACGACACTCCAGTGCGGTTAAATGTACTAAAACACCCTGAGGCTTCTTCTAAAGAGCACCACTAGGAATTTTTCAATTTATAAAATTAGAGCAGTGCTATAGTAAAACCACAACAATGGTGCAGTACATGTATAGAAATGTCTCGGGGCATCTTGTGAAATGCACCACGATATTTTTTAATAAAAAAAAATGTGGTTCTTTTGAATATATACTGCCCCAGTGCAGTTACCTAACGCACCGAAGGAGGGTTAAATAAAAAATCCTCCCAACCGTAATTTTCATATTTACCATCTACAGTACGAGAGAGCCCTGAAGCACTTGTGCCACTCTTGCCACATGCAAGCACCCTGACGCTGGTTCTTCTCTTTCTCACCATCTTTCTATACCATTCTCACTATTTGAGTTTCCAATTTTTTCAAATGGTGTTAAAAATTGTTTTTCTCCATTATGTCTCCACAATGCCTTCCCGACTACCAAATTTACAGGTAATGTCTATGTTTATTTTTAATTTAAGTTTTTAGCATATTAGAATTTCAAATTAGGTTAATTTTTCCACTATTTTTGAAAAAATAAATCACTACGTGGTGAACTCAATATGTTCGGCTCGCATTAGGTACAATGCACCTTGTGAATTTACATGGTGCACAAAAAGTTGGTGTGTGAACATAACACACCATAGTTTTTGCGGTGTGTTTTGTAAATGAAAATGCACCAGGAGAGATACGACAAATTGTACGTCGACGCGTCACCCCGGTGCATTTATATTTACCAAACATATCACAAAAATAATATTTAAAAATATAGTTATAGCTCGGTGCATTTGATAACTTGAACGTTCCTTACCTATGTGAAAAGGTTATACATGTACACCAGTGCACAAGTGTGTTGCATCACTATCAAAATTTAATTTGTGAACCAACATCGATGCATCATACTTATGTGCGCACTGGCAGTGGTGCCGTTATAGTTGAAATCACACCAACGCCAGTGCATGATTGTGTTTTGTGTGCACCGGTGAATTATTTCTTTATTTATTAAAAGTTATGTTTCCATATTTATAAATACATGTTTCATTTAATAAAAAAAATGTATTTTATGTATGAGGTTGATATATTTTATATGTCAATCATGTAGCAGAGATGTCAGCAAAGGGAGGAACAACAAGAGTAGGAGCAGTAAGCAGACCCATACAATATGGTCCGAACATGGACGACCAGAGAGAGGGAGAGGGATTCATACATTTGCCCTATTATTGCAGCGAACCAAACACTCTTGATGAATGTAGGCCTCCTCAAGTAATAAGAGGAGGTTACATCCCTAAAGATGCACTATGTTTTATTGGTGCATCTGATACGTCGATGGAGTGCCCAGATGTAGGCTTTCCATGTCGGTCCTATAGCATGGTATAGGCTCGATGAGGAAGACATATACTTTATCACTGGCCTATCCAAGAGAGGGGGGGATTTTCCCCAGTCCCCTGATGTCCCCCATGGTGTTGCAACTAAGATTTAGTTTCCATACACTCAGAGATATGTCAGGCCTCATGTGGTTTGTCCATTATATTTTCAGGTTTGTGGTGGATAGCTAAAGATTTATTCTTTTTCTGTAGAGGAGGTTAGGTGCCTTTTATTATTAGTCACGACCATTTCACACTCTAGTATTTATGGGAAACACAATAGTTGACCTATTTTGTATTATGTTGATTCTTTGATTTAGATGGCCTCCCATTTTTTTGAGGCAGTTTTACATGGCTTTAGATAGAATTCATGCATTCAGACAAGTGAGGGATACCTTCCCTATCACTTATGATATTTTTTGTTTATTTTTGAGAGGTTTCCATAAACGAGGCCTACATTTTACCATCATCCTCCTAGGTTGATCACTAAGGTCCAAATGTGCATGTGGGGACAGATGATGCCCAAGAGGGGATTGTCGTAGTTTTCGGCCAGGATTTATCTCGAGGCACTGGCGCTGCTCGGAAGTGAGGATGACCATGTATTTGTCACATTGGTGTTTATGTACGTGGGGATTGATTGGAGAGGGTGTCCCAACATATTCTTCACAACGACTGAATCTCCATATGATAGAAGTAAGATTAATGTTTTCTTTTAATTAATCTAGTTTCGTTTTCTTGTTGTAATGAATTAGAATAAAATTTATTCTAGCACATTATTTAACTTGTATTATTAAATTGTTTAATGAAATTATCTAATTATTTTTTTGTATTATTGATCTAATTAAGGTATTTTAGTAATGTTGTGCTAATTCCTTTTTCATATTTTGATTCTAACAATAACAATAACAATAGTGGGATTCTATGAGGCATAATAATAACAATATGGGGACTACATGGTCACAACAATAACAATAAGGGGGCTACACTAACATTATAGGGACCTAACATCTCCCTTTTTTTATTTTTTATTTTTTAGCTTTATATTTCCTTCCCTTCCCTTCTCATGCATAGGGATAAATCACCGCCTATCTCTGGCTGCCATGCAGTGGTCTACCATGGGATATCCCAACCAACAGTTAAGTGGAAGGGTTGGGATATCCCAGAGCCCATTGCTTTCAAGGATCTAGTTTAATCCCTCTTGGCTTTGGTTATGACCTGCGACATGGAAAAGGAGTTGTTTTACTTTGTTAATGTATTATTCTTAACACAATTAAGAATTTCATTTGTATTCAGGCTCAATTTAGCCATATCGCTTAGATAATATTACTATGTGGTTTACTACACCTCTTATGCATCAAATGCATTATATTTACCCATAAAAAGCTTATCACTCATATTTTACTCTCAAATCCAAGCACAAACACGCATATGTAATCAACACATATATTAGTGGGATAACAACACAAAAATGCACCACATATGAAAGCATTAACAACACAAATGCAGTCTCTAAATTTCCAGCATTAGTAATAACAACAATGCCACATGATTCATTAAAGGGGCACACACGCATACACATATAGTTATCTTTAAGTTTGCATGGAAAATAAGTCTGGGATAGGGACTCTCCACCCAACCATAGACAAATACAACCACTTTTACTTGCAGTGATAAGCTTCGAGCCAGATTCCAAAGTATGAGGGGAAAATGCTTGTCTGTGGGATTGCACTGTTGGGTATGTGTTATATTCTTTCCATGACTAGCTCCACGTGCTGTACGTTGCGCCAGGCGTAGCAGGGGGGTCACAAAAGGGGCGGTAGCCCCCCCTGTCGGGGTCCGGGGTAGCGCCCCAACGAAATTTTTTTGGGTATGCGGTCCCACTCATATGCGGACCCACCCATGTTTTGTGCATGAGTTTGCACATGGTTTTGGGGTACGATGGTTTTCTACCCCTGGTATTTTGTAGATCCGGTCAAGGGAACTACGGTTATGTTTTAATCCAGGGTTAATGCATTGGGGTTTATGTATGCTTCGGCATGTATATATATGTGTTGTAACACTAAAAGGAATATAATGAAAAATCAAGCTGGTCGTCCCAATTTGGGATCCAGGGGAAAATCTCTTTGTTTATCTGTTTTATGTTTTATGCTCTCGCTATTGTTTATTTTCTATTATAAGATTCATGTGTAGATAATTTCTGTTCAGGGTTAAAACCTACATTTGGTATCAAAGCTGTTTCGGCTTCAAGGGGACGCCTTTGCTGCTGAGGGTTTTTTTTTTGCTCGGGCTTGAGGTAGACCCTGTTCAGTGGGAGATCTGCGAGATCGATTCTTGCGGTGAAAGAAGATGGCGACCGGCGGAAAGATAGAGATTGAGAAATTTAATGGTCAGAGTTTTGAGTTGTGGAATCTCAAGATGGAGGATCTGCTGGTGGATAAAGATCAGTGGATCACGGTAGCTCCAGGTACTAAACCAACGGCAATGTCAGATGAAGACTGGAAGAAACTGGATCGGAAGGCTAAGAGCACAATACGGTTGTGTGTATCAGATTCAGTATTGTTGAATGTATCTGGGGAAGCTACGACAAAGAATTTGTGGGAAAAACTTGGGACTTTTTACCAATCTAAGTCTCTGGTGAATAAGTTGTTCCTGTGGAAAAAGTTGTATAACCTGAGGATGAAGGATGGAGACTCGGTGATAGAGCATTTGAACGCCTTCAATACTGTGGTAAGTCAGCTGTCATCTATTGATATTAAAATCTTAGATGAAGATAAGTGCATCAGTTTGTTGTGCTTTCTACCAGACTCGTGGGACAGTCTGGTTATTGCAATAGGTAGCAATAAAACTACCTTGAATTTTGATGACATTGTCTCAACCTTGCTGTCGGAGGAAATGAGATGGAGAAATATGGAGGGTCAGAATGGAGATGCCTTATCTGTACGAGGAAGGTCCCAGAACAGAAACAAGAATAAGGTTTCGAGTGGGAGATCTAAATCTAGAGGGAGATCTAAATCTCCTGGAAAGTTTGTAAAGGTGTGCTGGAAATGTGGAAAGGAAGGACACTACAAAAAGGAATGCGGATCTAAAGCTCCTGAGAAAGGAAAGGGATCTGATGAAGGTCCTTCTGCAGAGGCAAAAACCACCTCAGATGAAGGTGGGGATGTGCATTTGGCTTCTTCTTCAAATACACATGTAGATCATGAGTCATGGTTGATTGACTCAGGTGCATCCTTTCACTTCACTCCCCATAGGGAGTGGTTCTGCGAGTATGAGAAATATGATGGTGGTGATGTCTTCCTAGGGGATGATAGGAAGGCTAGAATCGTCGGACGTGGAAAATTCAAGCTGAAGCTGCAAGGTGGAAGGATTAGAACACTTCCTGGTGTTCTGCATATACCTACATTAGCTAGAAATCTGATGTCTGTAAGCAAGATGGATGATGCAGGTGTAAAAACAGTGTTCGAGAAAGATGCCTGCAAGATGGTTTGGGGAGCACTGGTATTAATGCGAGGAGTTCGGACTGGAACTCTGTACAAGCTACAAGGTAGCACTGTTATTGATGGGTGTAATAGTTATGTGGTTCCTGAAAATGGAGCGGAAAGCTTAGCTGTCTCTGGAGAAAAGACCATGCTATGGCATCAAAGGCTTGGACATATTGGAGAGAAGGGCCTTCGGATACTACATAGAAATGGTATGGTAGAAGGTATGTCTAATTGCTCTCTTGATTTCAATTTCTGTGAACATTGTGTATAAGGGAAGCATAATCGAGTGAGTTTTCCTTCTGGTGCTAAGAGGGCGAACAAGATATTAGAACTTGTGCACGGTGATGTGTTTGGACCTGTGTCAGTTCCATCACTGGGAAATTCTGTGTACTATGTTTCATTCATAGATGACTTCTCAAGGAATACATGGATATATTTCTTGAGGAAGAAATCTGAAGTCTTTGACAAATTTAAAGAATTTAAGGCTCTGGTGGAAAACCAGACAGAGATGAAGATAAAGGCATTGAGGACAGATAATGGTGGGGAGTTCTGCAAGAAGGAATTTGAAGAGTTTTGTAAGAAGTGTGGTATAGCACGGTAGAAGACTACTCCATACACACCTCAGCAAAATGGAGTTGCAGAAAGAATGAACAGAACAATGATGGAAAAGGCAAGAAGCATGCTCAGTGGTACCGGGTTAGGACAAGAATTCTGGGCAGAGGCAGTGGAGACTGCATGTTACTTAGTTAATAGATCACCTTCATCGGCGTTGGAGGATAAGACTCCACATGAGGTATGGACTGGTAAGAAACCCTCTCTTTCACATCTAAGGGTATTTGGATGTGATGCATATGTACATGTTCCAAAGGAGAAAAGGACCAAGTTGGATAATAAATCTGAAAGGTGCATCTTTATTGGGTATAAGGATGGTTTAAGGGGTTACAAGCTTTGGAACCCAAAAACAAGGAAGGTTGTGTACAACCGAGATGTGGTGTTTAGAGAGGTGAAATATGTTGTTACACATGAAGTCCTACCAAAGGAACCTGAGAAGATAGAGTTTGAGCTAAAGGAGGATGAATCAGACTCTACAACAGAAGAAGACTCAGAAGGGGAAGAGCCACAAACTCCAACTGTGAGAAGATCAGCTCGGGAAAGAAGACAACCAGAAAGGTATAGTCCATCTGCTTTCTGTTCAAATTTTTCCTTAACTATAATTGATGATGATCCCAGAACTGTCAGGGAGGCAGTAGATTCAGAGGATGGAAAACTCTGGAAGGAGGCCATGGTTGATGAAATGGCATCCTTGCAAAAAAATGAGGCATGGGATCTGGTGGAGTTGCCAGCTAGAAGGAAGCCCATCGAGAGAAAATGGGTGTTTAAAAAGAAGATGAATGTAGAAGGCAAGGTGGAGAAATACAAAGCTCGGTTGGTAGCAAAAGGTTATTCCCGGGTGCCGGGAATTGATTTTGGTGATATTTTTTCTCCTGTTGCCAAAGTTACTTCTATTAGATTACTTTTATCTGTTGCTGCTGCATTTGATTTTGAGATAGAACAGATGGATGTGAAGACAACATTTCTTCACGGGGATCTAGAAGAGGAGATCTACATGAAGCAACTTGAAGGCTTCATGGTGAAGGGTAAGAAAGAACTGGTATGCAGGTTGAAGAAGTCTCTGTATGGGTTAAAACAGTCACCAAGGATGTGGTATCAGAAATTTGATACCTATATACGGGGACTTGGCTTCACAAGAAGCAAGGAGGATCACTGTGTTTATTTTAAATTAATTGGTGACCATGTTATTTATTTGGTCTTGTATGTGGATGATATGTTGTTGATTGGAAATGACAAAGAAATTATCCAAGATTTGAAGACCCAACTTTTCTCCAAATTCGACATGAAGGATCTTGGTGCTGCAAACTATATTTTGGGCATGGAAATTAAGAGAAATCGGACAAAGAGGAAGATCTGTTTAAACCAGAGGAAGTATGTTGAGACTATATTGCAGAGGTTCAATATGCAGGATAGTAAACCGGTGAGTGTTCCTATTCCTGTAGGTGCAAAGCTGTTTGCTGAACATTGTTCCAATACATAGGAAGAAGAGGAGGATATGTCCCGTGTTCCATAAGCAAGTGCAGTGGGTAGCCTGATGTATGCAATGGTTTGTACTAGACCAGACATTGCACATGCAGTGGGAGTATTGAGCAGGTTTATGTCAAACCCAGGGATGGAGCATTGGACAACAGTGAAGCGGGTTTTCAGATATTTACGTGGCACTAGTGATTATGGCTTGTGCTACCAGGGAAGACCAGGATTGGAAAGAATGTTGGACATTCGTGGTTTTGTTGATGCAGACTGGGCTGGAGATCTGGACCAAAGAAGATCTACAAGTAGGTATGTGTTTAGCCTATTTGGAGGCGCAGTCAGTTGGATGAGTAAAAGACAGTCTGTAGTGGCTCTTTCAACTACAGAGGCAGAATACATAGCAGCCACTCATGCAAGCAAGGAAGAAGTTTGGTTACAGAGATTGTGTTCAAGTATGGGGTTGGTACAACAAGCTATAAGGATAGGCTGTGATAGCCAAAGTGCAATTTTCTTGGCTAAGAACCCTGCTTATCATTCAAAGACAAAGCACATTGATGTTCAATATCACTTTGTTAGAGATATGGTTGAGGCTAAAAGGGTGTTACTGGTAAAGGTGGACACTTTGAAGAATGTTGCAGATGCATTGACGAAGTCTATGAGCACTCAGAAATTCTCTTGGTGTAGAGAAACAATGGGTGTTGAAGAATTGGCCAAATGACTAAGCTCTCCTGTGGCCCCCTGTGGAAAGAAAACAACAAGTGGGAGAATGTTGGGTTTGTGTTATATTCTTTCCACGACTAGCCCCATGCGTTGTATGTTGGGCCGGGCATAGCAGGGGGGTCACAGGGGGGCGGCAGCCCCCCCTGTCGGGGTCTGGGGCAGAGCCCCGGCGAAATTTTTTTTGGTATGCGGTCCCAATCATATGCGGACCCACCCATGTTTTGTGCATGAGTTTGCACATGGTTTTGGGGTACGATGGTTTTCGACCCCTGGTATTTTGTAGATCCGGTCAAGGGAACTACGGTTATGTTCTAATCTAGGGTTAATGGATTGGGGTTTATGTATGCTTTGGCATGTATATATATGCGTTGTAACACTAAAAGGAATATAATGAAAAATCAAGCTGGTCATCCCAATTTGGGATCCAGGGGAAAATCTCTGTGTTTATCCGTTTTATGTTTTATGCTCTTGCTATTGTTTATTTTCTGTTATAAGATTCGTGTGTAGATAATTTCTGTTCAGGGTTAAAACCTACATGCACACCAGCTGCAAACTAAAACCGAGACTATAGAGGACTTCCTTCTTCAATCCCACCAATATATTGATTATTATTTACCATCACAAATATTTTATATGTGCCCCACCTCACCCCAAGTACACACATATGAATCACCCCCCTCATAGGGAGTCCAAATCCCACTGCATCAACAAGGAAATATCCAAAAGGTCCTCAAGCGAGCCTTGGTTTTTTCTTCATGATGGTATCTTCTCAAGCTGTTACAGGGCTCCAGATTATGATATCCTAACCAACAACCTCCAAGGTACCAAATCTATTATAGGGATCCATAGATTCCATCCAAACCCATAGCCTCAAGGGACCCAAGTTGTTACAAGGCTCTAGAGACCTCTATCTCAACCCACATACTCCAGGAACCCAAGTTGTTACAGGAATCCAAGGATCTTATCTCAGCCCATAGCCTCCAAGGACCCCAAGTTGTTACAGAGCTCCAAAGACTAGTAACTCAATCCACAACCTCAAAGGCTAGAGAACCGATCCCCTTCTCTTCTCTTCCCATCAGTGTTTCCTGCTGGAATCTTCTACTGGAGGTTCAATTTCCATCCCCTCAACAATCTGCTTCCTCAAATGCAAGGGCCTTTGGTTCCCTTATGTGCAGATTTCGAATGGATCTCCTACTTTTAATTTTGTGTCTTGTTTGAATGGGTCTCTTTCCTCTTCGAATACCCCGTAAGTGGCCTACATTTATGTCAATGCTATTTACTATTTCGTCATTGTTGTTTTCAACCCTTCAAAAAAATTTGTCCTCTTTGATTTTTGTGTTCTCTCAAGAAATCATGGGCCTAATTAATTTTCCTCAAACCATTTAATTTTAGGAACCAACTCGTTGACTTCATGCACCAACTAGCCTTCAATGGTGGCCCTGCAAATTCATGTTTCTCATTTGCACAAGTAATCACAGTGTCCCAAGCAACAATCCTCCTCCCCCAACTCTAGAATCCTTGTCCCTTAGACTCAGTCCACTTTTTCTTTGATGTCAAATATTGCATAATATTTACATCACATTTATAATGTGGCTTATGTGGGAACCTTGGGTGTGGCTGTCACACAAACACACACACACACACACACACACATATTGTTAGAAATTGTAGCAAGAAAGGCTCAGTTTGACTTTTTTTGTAGTAAAATTGAGTAATTCGATTTTCCACATCAATGGGATGACTTGGATAGCAGTTAGCTAGAGTGACATGGCCTTCTCTACTAGTTAACTTAGTAAATTCGAGTTATAAGCTTGGAGTAGAGTTGTGCATGTAGTGTTTTCTAAAATTGAGAAATCTAGTTCACTTATTTTCAGTTGAACTAAGGTAATTGAGGTCAAGTAATTAGTTGAGTCAGTTGAAGTTCATTTGAGTAGTAAAATTGTTGTTAACTCAATGATCTCTCAGTTAAACTAGTCAATTAACTAAAAATAGCCTAGACATGCATGGAATTAAAATATCCTAGCTGGAGTGGAGGAAAAGGCACATTGTAATTATCAATTATATATTAGCTGAGTGTACATGCTTGGTAGTTATGTAGGTGAGTCATTCCTTGGGAATTGCGCAAGAAAATAGGAGGAAATTCCTATTTTTTAGGATCTAATTTCCTCAAGTATTGCACAAGGAAATAGGAGGAAGTTGGGGCATTGAATTGGCTAAGTATTGACCAAAGCAAGAAAAACAATAGGAGAATAGGTTTATAGTGCAGGGTGTGCTTCAGATTCAAATCAAGACATTGTAATATTTTTTTATTCTCGTTTTATTAATGAAAAGTAGTGGAGGGGTTTTTCCCAGTTGGTTTCCCCTATAAAATCATTGTGTTATTTTGGTTTTGATGGTTGCATGTCATTGCATGTGTTGCTAAATTGTGATTTCTATTCCACAAAATAGTAGAGGAAATTTGTAATCTCTTGATTTCAGTGTGATTTCATCAATATTAACAAATTTATATTAATTTTTACATGGTGTTAAAGTAGAAAATCACACTAGAAACCACTCAATATATATTATCCTTCAGATATTTCGACTTACATATTCTAGTAAAGTAGTTTTCTTCCATGCGGGAAAATGTTGTTCAACGAATTGAGATTGGATTATGCCCTGGAGGGAACCTTTAATTTCATAGCTTGGAGGGATAGGATGGAAATTTTACTTGATGATAAAAGAGTGTTGAAGTACACAAAACTGACATTCCAAAACTAGAAGTATAAGATGCACAACCGTTAGCCAAGTGGAAGAAGGATATCGCAAAATATAGGAGGATCATCCTGGAGGGTATGAGAGACCACATAGTTTCAAATATAGATGGCAATAAGACTCCCCTTTCTATGTAGAAGACCCTCACTGAGCTATTAGAAAATGGTAGTGATGTTAGGAAATTGGCATTGAGGGACAATCTCAAAAACATTTGCATGCATAAAAATGAAACCATTCCACATTACCTCTCCAGATTCACTCGGTGTATATATGAGCTTGGAGGAGTTGGAGAAAATATACCATCTTTGGAGCTAGTGAGAATATATATCCTAGGCCTTCCAGGAAGAAATTTGGAGAGAATTTTGTTCAATTTTGTGTAGGAAGAAATCCAAATGAACACTAGAGATGGAGTAACATCCAAACCTGAGGAGGAAGATAATTTTTCCTTGGCTGGGAAGGGTAAGAAAGATAAGGGAAATATGGCCCAAAGAAAGCCAAAATATTGCGAGAATGATGGCAAGAAGACCTAAGAATGATAAAATGTTTTCACTACCAAGAATATGGGTCACTATGCAATAGAGTGTCCATAGAAGAAGTCTAACAAGAAGCCTTTAGGAGGAGAAGGAGGTGAAGCACTTGCCTCACAATTCGAAATTAGACTTCACCTTAATTGCATGCATGGACAACACTATAATGGGGAGTTTGGTGGTACCTAGATTTAGGTTCCTCATTCCACATGACAGGATGCAAAGAATTCTTTAGTAGCCTAGAGTAGAAGGATCTCCATATGCACATAGAACTTGGGGATGATGGGTGATACAATACCAAAGGAATTGGAACTGTAACCTTTAAGAGGGAGTCAAATTCCTATCTTCATCTGAAAGACATCATGTATGTACTTGGGCTGAAGAATAACTTTATATTTGTATTTGTATTGGAGGATAGAGGTTATGATGTTTTTTTCGGTAAGGGGAAAGCGTTTCTAAGACATGTAGCTACTAGAAAAGTGAAACAAATTGGAGTTAGAGTGAAAACTATCTACAAACTTGAGGTGGAAGCTTAATTTGCATTGAGT
Source organism: Pinus albicaulis (assembly GCA_034641835.2). Lineage (NCBI taxonomy): Eukaryota > Viridiplantae > Streptophyta > Pinopsida > Pinales > Pinaceae > Pinus > Pinus albicaulis. Next base: position 345,074 of record JAXQQM020061684.1, on the reverse strand, counting down.
AGCAAGGAAGAAAAGGTGCCAAGTCGAGATGTTAGAGAACTATGGCATAGGTGAATGGGATACTTACACCATGGGGCCTTTCAAATCATGCAACAGATTATCGCCGATCTCCATAAATTCACCCTTGAACTACATGATGTCTTCAAGGGATTCACATTGGGGAAATATGTCAAATCCACCTTCCAGTTCTGAGATAGAATTTCTGGAGCAATATTGGATCAAGTCCACTTTGACGTATGTGGACCATTTTCTACAACCTCTACAACAAAACAAGGGTATCGTGTGATCTTTGTTGATGAATTTTCTAGAAAATGTTGGATCTTCTTCATGCAAAAGAAGAATGAAGTTTTCTCATAATTGTTTGAATTCAAAGCATTGGTTGAAAATGAGATTGGTCAGAAATTGAAAGCCCTGAGAAGTGAAAATGGAGGATAATTTTTTTCTAGCACCTTCAAGGAATTTTGTCCTAAATATGGTATTATAAGAGAACTAATAGGACCCCATAACCCAAAAAAAAATGGGGTCATTGAAAGGAAGAAAAAAATCAATGTGGTAGTAGCAAGAGCCATGTTGCATAATCAAGGGTTGCCATTACATATATGGGTAGAAGCATGTAACACCAAAATTTATTGTAGAACACGAGCCCTCATAGAATACTTGGCATGATCAAACTCGAAGAATATTTCTCTCGGATAAATACATATGTATCTCATTTTTGAATTTTTGGGGCTACTATGTATTGTCATGCATCCAAGGATAGCAGGAAGAAACTTGAGTTTACAGTTGAGATGGAAGTCTTTGTAGGATACATAAAGAAACCGCATAATTATTGGGTGTATTTTCCCTCAATCAGAGTAATAGTAGTGAGAAGAGATCTCAAAGTTAATGAGGAGAAGGCTATGAGATGCTCTCTAGAGTGAGATCTGAGTATCACACCAGTGGAGGAGCTTCTAGATCATAAGGAGGAGCCTCAGACAAAGCTTCAGGACGTTGTGGATCATCCACAAGTGGAGGAGCAGATACGAGGCCTAGTGGAGGCACCCACTCAACTAGAATATTCCAAAAAGGGGAGGAAGAGAACCAGAGAAGCTGACATATTGGTACAAGATTCATAGGAGCATGTGGGAGCTCCTACATCTTATGCAAGAAAAGGAGGTCACTAAATAAGTACATTGCATATATGGCCCTCATTACAGAAATCATTGAGTCAGAGCCTTCTTCATTTGAGGAAGAAGTTTCTCAACCAGTGTGGGTTGATGCCAAGGTGGATATATAAATTTGATAGAATTGCAACTACTCAAGAAATTTAATCTAAAATCAAGAGACACAATTCTAATCTATTGATCTGCGGAATGAAATTTGCAACTTAGAACAACATGCATAGAAATGCAATAAGAAAAACAAAAAATACACAGTGATTTCTAGGGGAACCCAACTGGGAAAAATCCCCCAAGCATATTTGCATTAATTATATGAATAGAGAATCTATTACAATTGCTAGCTCCAGCTCCGAGCTCAACTTGCAAAAGAATAATTGGTCTCTTTTCTCAATGAACAACTCTAGACAACACTTAACCAAATATCATCTCACCTAGCCTCCTATTTCCTTTCGCAAATCCTAAGGAAATTAGCCCCTATTCTTTAGGAAATTCCTCCAAATTTATTGTGTAATTCCCAAGGATTGATCACTGATTGCATGCAACACTTGTACACTCAAAACTAGTCTACAAATTATGTTACACTTCCTTGTCATCTCCATTTCAACTAAGGAACTCAAATTCTCTGCATGCACTAGCTATTTTAGGCTGATTGATTAGTTAAATAACATATTTTTGAGTTAGATTGTTGTCCCACTACAAAACTAACCTTCAACTAACTTTAACAATAGTTAGAGGCCAATTAATTGAATAGAACTGAAAATCACTAAACTAGATTACTAAAATTTAGCAATCAAACATGCATAACTGAACTCCGAGCCCTGTAACTTGAATTTACTGAGCTAACTGAGTGAAAATATCCATGTCACACTAGTTAACTACCTCCAAGTTGTTAGATTGATGTGGAAATTCGATTTAATCAATATTTCTAAGGATAAAGTCAAATTGAGCCTTTCTTGCTACATTCTTCTCAACACTCCATCTTAGCAAGATATGGATTTTCCACCACCCCTATCTTGCACCTGTGGAATTCGAATTTACCTCTTGATAATTCCTTTGTCAAGATGTCGATATCTTGCTCGTCAGTTGGAATGTATTGTAGAAACATAATTCTCCTCTACACACATTCCCGCAAATGAAGACTCACCGTCTATCAATGTGCTTGAACCTGTCACGAAATACCAGATTCTTAGATACACCTTAATGCAACTCTGATTATCACAATATATCACTGTCAGATCCATCTCCTGACTAAATAGTCCCACATGTATTTTCCTCATCTAGATTGCCTCACATTTTTCTTGACTTGTAGCCATGTATTCAACCTCTGCTGAGTTGAACACCACATACCTATGCTTCCTGCTATACCAGGAACTAGCTGCAGTACCAAAATTAAAGCTAACACTTGATGTATTTTTCCTCTCGGATGGAATTTCTGCCCAATATGCATCTGCGAAGCCTTGTAACTTCACTCCCTCTATTCGTCTATACCATAATTCATACTGGGTAGTGCCTCTAAGTTACCCTAACACATGCTTTTCAACCTTCCAATATAATTTGGTAGGCCTCACCATAGCTTGGCTGAGTTAGTTTACTACATAGAACATGTCGGGTCATGTGTTCACAAGATACATCAGTGAACCCACAAGAAGTCTCCAAATGGTAGCATCAACTTCCTCACCTGAAGAAGGATACTCCTTGTGAAAGATTAAAATTCTCCATGTGAAATCTCTGAAGTATCTCGGTAGCATACATTCCTTGACACACAAAAAATTCACCATCACCCTACCATACTTATATCCTGAGGAAGTAATGCATGAGGCCCATCTCTTTCATCTAAAATTCACTTGCAAGATCCTCTTTGCAAGAGCAGATCATCTATTCTTCACCATTTAACATTAAATCATCGATATACAAAACAAGAATAAGAAACTTACCATCTACCATAATGTGATAGAGATTTACATTTGCTTCACTATTGGTGAAGCCCAATCCAATGAGATAATTGTCGATTCGAGTGTACCATGCTCGGGGCGCCTATTATAGACCATAAAATGCTCTCCTGAGTCTGCACACATGTGACTCCTAATCATATGTTTCAAATACTTCTATCTACTCTAAGTAAATTTCCTCCTCAACAACATTGTTGAGAAAGGTGGTCTTCACATCCATCTGGTGGATTTTCCATCCCATTTGTGCATCCAATGCTAGAATGGATATAATTGAGGAATATCTTGCAACTAGTGCAAAATATTCATCATAATCCACTCCCTTTATCTGAGAAAATCCTTCAACCACAAATATGGCCTTGTACTTATCGATTCTCCCGTCCACTGCATACTTCAGTTTGTAGATCCATACAGAACCAAACACTAATTTCCCTTTTGGTCTCAACACCACCACCCATACTTTGTTGTACATGATGGATTCATATTCATCCACCATGGAATTGACCTAAATAGGTTAAGATATTTCTTCCTCAAATGAAGAAGGATTTATTTCAATGAGCTATATCATGAGAGCCATGTAACCAGTGTACCTATCAGGTGACCACCTCTGCCTACACTGTGATGTGGGGGATCCCACATTCTCCTATGCATACTGCAACAATCTATTAGTTTCATTGGTTCTATTTCTCCCCTCTCTGGAATATTCTGGTTGAGTGAGTGCCTCCACTCTACCTCCTTTTTTCTCCTCTGCATGTGGCTTCTCCACAACCTCCTGAATCTCATCCCGAGGCTCCTCCTTTGGAGCTAGAAGCTCCCGCTCCGGTGGGATACTTAGCTCCTGATCCAGAGAGCATATCATAGCCTTTTCCTCATCTAACTTTGTTACACTGAAAAATGTCACCTTGACATCTAGATGACTGTATGAGCTCATTGACACTCATACTTACCTCCTCTGCAAGTCTTACAACCTTTGTTCCTCATTCCATGCCCTGAAAATGAAGGAAAAACCCTAAAAAGCTCAAAAAACCTTGGGTACGCAGTTAATATGAAGCCTACCTGCGTTTTTAGCTAGGGTCCGCATGTAATGTGAAGATAAACTGCGTTCTAGAACGCACTTTTCTAGTGTAATGCATGCGGTACCCCTGTAAAGTCAAAAATGCGCGAAATTAAACCAAAAAAGTTGAATTTTGGTCAATTCTGGAAGGTTCTGGATGAGATTTTTTGGGGATGAGTACACTTTGGTAAGGTGCATGTATCCCACACCTTAAGGAACTAATCCCTTGATGTGAGGAGCCTATCCCTTTGAAGGAGGGTTCTATCCCTTTAATGGTGGAATCCTAACCTCCTCATCTGCTCTATAAAAAGAGGCATTGGGTAGCCTTTTGGGTTAAGTTTTGAGAAATTAAACTAATGGAGGATTGAAGAATATTTTGATGGGTAAAATATTTGAGTTGAAGTGCTGTTGAGATTTAGATTTCCTTCTGCTGAGCTTTTGAGAGGAAAGATCACATACCTCTTTATGCTTCTGGAGGAAGAGTGCAAGACTTATCAAAGTAGAGGAGATTCCTGCTTCGGACCCCGGGAAGGCCTTTCGAACATCAAGGCAAAGGTTGTAAGGTTCTTCTGTATATTTTAATATTAATACAATCAAGTTCTGTTTTCTCAATAAATTGTCGTTCGATTGTTTTAATAAGCTGTCGTTTGATCATTTATTTCATAGATTCCTTGATCACTATGATAGGTATGTTTTATAATTATTTGTTATACAGGTGCTATTGATATTTTCTTGTTTGTGATTGCAGATCAACGAAAGATGATACTTTTTTGTGAAAAAAGGGCCCTTGTTACGACGAAGGATTATTGATGCAACGGAAGCACTGCGACCGCAAATAAGCATTTGGATCTAAGGTAGGATCGACACCTTCATAGCATTTATTTGTAAAACGAATATATCTAGAGAAAGACAAACTTAGTTGTTCGTTTGTTGCTAGATTGTCTTCTGACACTAGGGAGATCGGTCTTGTCCGCAAGAATGATTTATCCGGCCAACAAATTGGCGACTCCGCTGGGGAAAGAAACTTGTTGTTTTTTGTTCTCTTTTATTTTGGTTTGAGGAAAAGTTTTTCCTGGTTTTTGATTGATGGATATCTGCCTGGGTAGCTTAGTTTTTCTTCTTTTTTTTAAAATTTTGAAATCTTTTATGTTTTTCTTGAAGTTTTCAGGGGACCGCACTTTGTCTTCACACACAGTGCGGGCATATCCGCACTTTCCTTAAGTAAAAAGTGCGGGACCGCACCTGTTACTTCTGGAGCCTGCGGACCCTGTTAAAATTTTTGAAAAACTTCTGATTTCTTCTTTCAGTTTAGTTTAGATTTGATTTAGGATTCTTAGCATCTACCCAGATCTGTATTTTTCTGTCAAAAATCTCTTGTTTCTGAATTTCTTTCAGCCATTCTTCATCTCATCAATCTCCATTAAGTTAATTGGGTGTTTTGAGTCTCTTTTTTGAGAAATTCTTAATTTGATTTCCTTTGGTCATTAATTGAAGGTTTGTCTTAGTCTTTTCACAATTTTGCATCGTATCAATTGTGTATGAGTGTTAATCGCCTTTGAGTGTTTTTTGATCTTTGGAACTCTCACCCGATTTTCTTGACTTCCACTTGATTGGTTCTTAGATTACATTAGAATCATCTTGTGTTTGAGAATTCTCTTGCATAGATCACATTTGCATAATTAGAATTCTCATTTTCGGAATATGAATGAAAAATGTGCATAGATTACATTTGCATACTTTTCATGTGAATTGTGCATAGATTACAATTGCATAGTTTACATTCTGAAAATCAATCGTAGATTTAGATTAGTTTTCTTTGATTTGAATTTAGATGTTTTTATGCTTGTTTTAAAAAAAAAAACACAAAAATAAAAAATTGGGATTGCTTTGCATTAGTTTTTCTTGATAAAATTAGTGCATTAGAGAATTTGTTATATTTTCTCTTAGTGATCAATCTTTACATTGTTGGAAGTGGATGGAAACTCTCTCCTTACTTTAGGTAGGATTCATCGAATTGAAAAGATTACATTATCATATTCGATTGCATTCAGTTTTGGTTCGGGTCATAACACCATTGGTTTCATATCCATTTACCCTTTTGAGTAATAACAGCCTAAATAACATAGCGCTTAATTAAAATTCATCTAGTAATTTTTACATTTTTAGGGCTCTTTCCACCAATATAGCTTAGGCTAGTGTCTTGGAATAGGTTTTAGTTAACTCTCCAAGACAGTAAAACAAACAAGTAGTTGATCTTGCGGTAGGAAAAATTTCAATTGTTGCATATATGCTCTGGGAAGCTCCTCCTAAAGGAGTCAAGCACGAGATCATCTCTAAACCAGTGAGGTAATCAATCCTTCCTCATTGGGAATGATAGCAGATATACACGTATTAAAAACGGTAAACCTCGGATTGACCATTGTCGAGGAGCCTGGGGTCACTTGTCGGTAAACCTTGGATTATGTCAAGGAGCCTTCAAGGGGATTGAGCTTTGTTACTCTGCCCTTGCGTGTGTATCAGATCATAGACCGTTCCCCCAGGTATATTTGTTTCTGTTGGTAACCTTAGTGGCCATAATCTATAGGATTCTTTCCTAAGGTGACGGTGGAAGGAAGATCCCACTGTACCTGGAGCAGACGTCGACTAGACTCACTTGGACTCTATGGGGGGTTCTCTTCACTCGAGATGGTTTTGTGAAGAAACTTGTGCCAGTCTGTTTCATTAAGCAGGTTGTCGGGGTAACTGTTCCAACCGCCCTTTCTGTATTAAATTCTACGATGTTGGATTTCATCACCAACTAGTGTTTTTAGTACATGAAGTTACTGTTTGTGTGTGGTTTGACTCCTAGATTTGATAGCGCGTGTTAATTTGTTTGTTTTTACTTTTAGAAACCATAGGCGTGAAACGTGAATTTTAATTGTTAGGTGTGAATTGTTAATTGTTAATTGTTAATTTTAGTTTTTAATTTGTTAATAAAATTCACTGAAGTTGAATATAATGGCAACTGTTCCGGAATTTACCAACCAAGGAACCCCTCTTAACGAGAATCCTAGTACTTTTCCTTGCTTTGGAAATGTTGGTCCTCCTTATATGGCTACATTGTCATTACCTGGATTTACAATAGGTTATCAATATGGTTATTTTCAACTTCGTTGGCCCTGAACACTCCAATTGTTTCACCTCAACCGGATGCTTCACCTAAGCAGAGTTCCGGAAACCTCCAACAGGCTGTAGTTTAGAAGTGTCGTTGAGGATAGTTCCTTGTACTGTGTCAACCTCGTTAAAAAATGAATCAGTGAGTGTGAGGAAAGTTCCTTGTACTGTGTCAACCTCGTTAAAAAATGAATCAGTGAGGAGTGAGGAGAGTTCCTTGTACTGTGTCAACCTCGTTAAAAAATGAATCAGTGTGTCTGAGGATAGTTCTTTTCCTGTGTCAACCTCATTAAAAAAATGAATCAGTTAGTCGAGAGCATAGTTCCTTTTCTTGTGTCAAGCTCGTTTAAAAAATGAAACAAGCTTCGTTGAGGATAGTTCCTTTTACTGTGTCAACCTCGTTAAAAAATGAATCAGTCGACGATGAGGACAATTCTTTTCCTGTGTCAACCTCATTAAAAAATGAAACAGTAGGTAGATTGTAGAGAGTAGATTGGTAGATTAGAAATAGGTAGTTTTTGAGGAAAGTTCCTTTTACTGTGTCAACCTCATTAAAAAATGAATCAGTGGTCTGAGGACGGTTCTTTTCCTGTGTCAACCTCGTTAAAAAATGAATCAGTTGGTCTGAGGATAGTTCCTGTTACTAAGTCAACCTCGTTAAAAAATGAATCAGGTCTGAGGACAGTTCTTTTCCTGTGTCAACCTCGTTAAAAAATGAATCAGTTGTTCAGAGGACAGTTCCTGTTACTGAGTCAACCTCATTAAAAAATGAATCAGGTATGAGGATAGTTCTTTTCCTGTGTCAACCTCCTTAAAAAATGAATCATTTGGTCATGAGGATAGTTCCTGTTACTGAATCAACCTCATTAAAAAATGAATCAGGTCTGAGGACAGTTCTTTTCCTGTGTCAACCTCATTAAAAAAATGAATCAGTAGGTTATGTAGGTAGATTAGAAATAGGTAGATTGTAGAAGAGGAAAGTTCCTTTTATTGTGTCAACCTCGTTAAAAAATGAAACACGTTGTCATGAGCATAGTTCTTTTCCTGTGTCAAGCTCATTAAAAAATGAAACAAATCCTCCCCTAATTGAGTCGAGTCTTTGACTAGATCTCGTAGATGTTAGGTCATATATTTAGGTTAGTTTTTAGGTCGAGTCTTTCATATGATCTCGTAAATGAACCTTCATTCCATCCAGCTAATTACTAGCAGTGTACTTAGTTGAATGAAATGAAGCTGGGGGGGCATGCGCTCTAGCAGTTACGCTTAGGGGGCATCAAGCACAGTTTTCTTTCTGTTTCAAGCTTGCGAAAAAATGAAACCACTCTGAAGCATAGTTTTTCTCTGTTTCAAGATTTTGTAAAAATGAAACCTATCTGGAGTTAATTTTGGTTATTTTCAAGACTCATTAAACTCATGAAAATCCCGAGATTATTTTGCTATCTTTCATTCTCGTAAAACACATGAAAATGCCGAGTTATTTCCGTCTTTTCCTGCTCGTAAATTAAATTGAAAGTCGGCCACATGAGTACATTTTTATCCCTTTTTCGAACTCGTTAAAACTTACGAAAAAGTGAAAACCATGAGTACATTTTTATCCATTTTTCGAACTCGTTAAAACTTACTGAAAAAGCGAAACTCTAGAGTCCTCTTTTAAGCCCTTTTCAGACTCTCTAAACATGAAAAGATTGCCGAGTACTTGATTATTCGAACTCGTTAAAGTAAATGAATGATCGTCCCTTCAGTATAAGTTTACCCCTTTTACGGACTGAAATGGACTATTTACGAAAAAGGTATACGTTGACTAATTATGGTCAATAGAGTTCTCTCCCGCATTATTTTATCCTTTTCGGGCTCGAGAGACTAAATTTACGAAAAAGTACACCCATGGAGTTTTCTTAAGTTTTTTCTTCTGACTCCCTAAAATTGAAAAACACCAAGTTTCTCCTATACTGGACTCGTTAAAATTTAACAGTAAAGGACCTGTTTAATTTTCAACAGGGACGAACCACTCCTTCTTAGGGTTCGAATCTTAAACTAAGTTGGACTCATCCGAAGGATGAGCTTATAAACAAGAAAATGTTATCCTCCTCAAGCTTGTCAAAAATAAAGAGGTACTTGCCAGAAATGGTGGGGGAAAAGAGAGAAAAACGAACTTGTTTGTTACATTTTGATTATTCGGAAAACCATTAACCACTCTTGAACACGACACTTTTTTTTCACCTCAGTTGGGAAATACTTTGCCTAACAGTTAATCAAACCATATTGAAAGTCTTCAGCTAGTTTCTGGGTATTAGCTTTGGGTCAATTGTCACCAAACCATCTGCAATGTCGTTATGTGTTCAAGAGGACAGTTCAAATAAACCATTCATCTGCAAAATATATGTCATCCATTTTGACCATCCCTGAGTCAGTCCTTGCCAATATATTTATTCAAAACTTGATCTATGATTTCGTGTTGTGGGCTTGCCTACGATAGATCACTTTCTATCGACGACAGCTCATTATCTAGGAAGTTGATCTAGAAATCGTCAGTACCTTGAAATCTGCATGCCTTAATGGCAGGTTTCTCGCCTTCGACGACAGGTTACATCATTGACCTTCGATCGAATGATTCCGTGAGATGTTCGACTTCAGCTCATTCATTCACATTTCATGGATTGTACTGGGTACTTTGAGAGCCATTGACATTACTGGTGGTTTCTCTCACACTTGTTAACAGTTTTCATCATTGACTGGTAATCAAGTGGTTTCTACCATGTTCGACTTCAACACATTTAATCGCATGGATAGAATCGTACTAGTTCGGGAAGCGGAAATCAAGACCCTGGATCTAGTTTCTACCATCCAGGCTGCGAGGAATTTTGTTATCATTAATACAATGGACTATTCATATACAGATGGCTGCGTCCATGCTGTGTCTACATATGTCTATACTGTTATGTATTCAAAATCATTCCTGTATCAGAACAATTTAGAGTTAGTTTCTAGTTAGTTTTGATCTGAGTATGGGAATGCCTACCTCAGCGATGATATGATTACATATATATATATTTTGCATTGAATGTTTTTACAGGTTCCGACTGGGGTGTCCACAGGATGATCCTTGAAATGATAAAGTGCTTCACTCTTCATATATGACAGACTTCATCTTCATCTATTTCAGACTTCGCACTTTAGGGGGCAATCTGTTACACTGAAAAATGTCACCTTGACATCTAGATGACTGTATGAGCTCATTGACACTCATACTTACCTCCTCTGCAAGTCTTATAACCTTTTTTCCTCATTCCATGCCCTGAAAATGGAGGAAAAACCCTAAAAAGCTCAAAAAACCTTGGGTACGCAGTTGATATGAGGCTTACCTGCGTTTTTAGCTAGGGTACGCAGGTAAGCTGAAGATAAACTGCGTTCTAGAACGCATTTTTCCAGTGTTATAGGTGCGGTACCCCTGTAAAGTTAAAAATGCGCGAAATTAAACCAAAAAAGTTGAATTTTGGTCAATTCTAGAAGGTTCTGGATGAGATTTTTTGGGGATGAGTACGCTTTGGTAAGGTGCATGTATCCCACACCTTAAGGAACTAATCCCTTGATGTGAGGAGCCTATCCCTTTGAAGGAGGGTTCTATCCCTTTAATGGTGGAATCCTAACCTCCTCATCTGCTCTATAAAAGGAGGCATTGGGTAGCCTTTTGGGGTTAAGTCAAAAAGTTTGGAGAAGTTAAACTAATGGAGGATTGAAGAATATTTTGATGGGTAAAATATTTGAGTTGAAGTGCTGTTGAGATTTAGATTTCCTTCTGCTGAGCTTTTGAGAGGAAAGATCACATACCTCTTTATGCTTCTGGAGGAAGAGTGCAAGACTTATCAAAGTAGAGGAGATTCCTGCTTCGGACCCCGGGAAGACCTTTCGAACATCAAGGCTAAGGTTGTAAGGTTCTTCTGTATATTTTAAGATTAATACAATCAAGTTCTGTTTTTCTCAATAAATTGTCATTCGATTGTTTATTTCAATAAGTTGTCGTTTGATCATTTATTTCATAGATTCCTTGATCACTATGATAGGTATGTTTTATAATTATTTGTTATACAGGTGCTATTGATATTTTCTTGTTTGTGATTGCAGATCAACGAAAGATGATACTTTATTGTGACAAAAGGGCCCTTGTTATGACGAAGGATTATTGATGCAATGGAAGCACTGCGACCGCAAATAAGCATTTGGATCTAAGGTAGGATCAACACCTTCATAACATTTAATTGCAAAACGAATATATCTAGAGAAAGACAAACTTAGTTGTTCGTTTGTTGCTAGATTGTCTTCTGACACTAGGGAGATCGGTCTTGTCCGCAAGAACGATTTATCCGGCCAACAAACTTGACTTCTCTCCTTACAACTATCATCCTCAGTGAAGAAAAATAAACCTGATAATTGTGTGGAGTTTTAGTGCATCCTACAAAAACTCCCAACTCTGTTGTAGGATCAAGTTTCTTCCTCGAATCCTTGGAGACATGATATTAAACATAAGCTCCAAAAATTCTCAAATGAGACACATCAAGCTTTTTCCCAAAGAAATATTCCCTTACTGTGATCATACCAAGTATCCTATGAGGACTTCGGTTTTGCAAGTAGACTATGGTGATGCATGATTCTTCCCATAGATGTAATGAAAACCCCTAATCATGCAACATGGCCATTTTTGCTCCCACTATGCTCATGTTCTTCCTCTCAGCTACCCCATTCTGCTGTGGGTTTTGGGGTGTTGTTAGTTCTCTTCTAATACCTTCTTTCACACATAAATCCTTGAAGGAATGCAAAACAAATTCACCTCCATTGTCACTCCTGAGAGCCTTCACCTTCTTCCTAGTCTCTATCTCAACTAATTCTTTGAACTCAAAAAATTTCTAGAAAATTGCATCATTCTTCCCCGTGAAGAAGATCTAACATTTTCTAGAGAAATCATCAATAAAAACAACATAGTAATTATGTCTTGCTGTGGAGGCCGTAGAAAAGGGTCCACAAACATCAAAGTGGACTTACTCATGATTGCATCTTCTCTACTTTCTCGGTCATGGAAAGTGGGTTTGACATATTTCCCTAATGTGCAAACCTTGTAGACTTCCTGTTTGTCAAGGGAGCCTTTGGGGAGACATTGGTAATTTGTTGCATGTTCTTTAAGGCACCATGGTGTAGATGACCCAATCTCATGTGCTAGATTTCTCCAACATCACGACTCTGCACTTGTTTTATCCTTGTTGCTCAATGCAGTTCAATATCCCACCTCAAGTTTGTATAGGTTCTTCACTCGAACCCTGATATTCTTCAATTTCTCGATAGCTATGTGTCTCAGAAAGGCTTTCCCTTGATTCAAGATAACATCATATCCACGATCCTCTAATACTACTACAGAGATTAGGTTCTTCTTAAGCCCAGGTACAAACATATCATCTTTTAGGTGAAGAGGAGAGGATTTCTCCCTATCAAAGGTAATAATACCAATTATTGTAGCACTATACCACCCATCATCATCCATTTTGATATGCATCTGGATATCCTTCTCCTCCAGGCTAATGAAAAAATCCTTGCATCGTATCACATGGAACGAGTTACAAGAATCAAGGTATGACTCACTCCCTATGACAGTGTTGGCCATGCATGCTATTAGGGTGAAGTATAATTTGAGTTATGAAGACGGTGATTCAACTGCTGCTCCTCTTGAAGTCTTCTTGTTAGAATTTTTGTGCCAACATTTTGTTGCATAGTGCCTGAATTCATGGAAGTGGAAGCATTTTATCTTTCTTGTTTCTTTCTTCTTGCCATTATTTTGGATGGACTTAGATTTTCTCTAGGTATTCTTCCATTTTCCCTTCTTCCCCTTTCCAAACACTGAAAAATTATCTTCATCCTCAAATTTGTATGATGTTCCATCCCGTTTATTTCCATTGAACTCTTCTTGTACCAAATCAAACCACAACCTTTCCCAATTCAGTAATTTTTCCCTTCCATTCACAGAGTCCTAGTAGCTCTGCCACGATTTTGGAAGGCCTATAAGAGCTAGACTCACCAGGTAATCTTCTACAACATTCACGCCAACCCCTCCAATATCATCTCGAACTTTTGTAAATTTGGAGAGATACTACGAAATAGTATCATTCTTCTGCATCTTAATGTTTCGAAATTTGTCTTTCAGGGCCAATTTTCTATGGTCATTGCTATTTTCGAATAAATCAGTGAGTTCCTTCTACATAGAAAATGGTGCTTCTTTTCCATGGAGATTTGAGACCACATGGTTTTACACACCTTCTTGAAGAATTCTACCGGTCTTTGCAACATCCTTCTTCCATTGGGATAATTTTTGTGCATCCGATTGTGGAGGTTTTGCAATGTCAGTTTTAGCATATTCTAACACACCACTACCATCGAGCACTACTTCCATTCTATCCTTCTAGGTTATGAAATTCGATCTACACTTCCTTGTCAGCTCCACTTCAACTAAGGAACTAGAATTATCTACATGCACTAGCTATTTTAGGTTGATTGATAAATTAACAAATAGATCTCTAAGTTAGACTATGTTCCCACTACAAAACTGACTTTAACAATAGTTAGAGGCTAGCTAACTGAATATAACTAAAAATAACTAAACTGGATTGCTAAAATTTAGCAATCACACATGCATAATTGAACTCCAAGCCCTCTAGATCGAATATACTGAGATAAATGGGTGACAAGATCCATTTCATACTACTATACTACATCCAAGTTGTCCTGTTGATGTGGAAATTTGACTTACTCAATTTGATCAAGGCTAAAGTCAAATTGAGCCTTAGTTGCTACATTTTTTCAACAGTGGAGGAGTATGTCTCCATCATGAAGAATAATGTATGGGAGGTGGTGTCGAGACCAGAGAACAAGTTAATGGTTGGTTCCATATGGATTTACAAAGTGAAGCATGCAGCTCATGAGAGCATCGAGAAGTACAAGGCCAAATGTGTGGCCAAATGCTTCCCTCTAGTAGAGGGAATGGACTATGAGGAAAGGTTTGCCCCAATGGCAAGATATTCCTCGATCATATCCAATATAGCATTAGCTACACAGGTGGGGTGGAAGATCCATCAGATGGATGTGAATATCGCTTTCCTCAATGGTGTTGTTGAGGAAGAAATTTACATAGAGAAGTCAAAGGGATTTGAGAGGTATGACAAGGAGACACATGTGTGTAGACTTAGGAGAGCCATGTATTGTCTCAAATAGGCGCCCTGAGCATGGTAAACTTGGATCGACGCATACCTCAGTGGATTGGTATTAACCAAAAGTGAAGAAGATGCCAATATATATCATATTGTGGTAGATGGCAAGTTACTTATCTTGGTATTGTATGTTGATGACTTGATACTTACAAGGGATGAAAATTTTATCTGCTCTTGCAAAGAGGACCTTTAAAGATAATTTGAGATGAATGACATGGGCTTGATGCATTTCTTCCTTGAGCTGGAAGTATGGTAGGGTGATGGTGAGCTATTTGTGAGTCAAGGAAAGTATTCCTCTAAAATACTTCAAAGATTTCACACAGATAACTACAAGTCTATGAAAACACCTTTAGCTAAAAACATGAGGAAGGAGAGTGCTTCTACAGGAGAGGCAGTATATGCCACCATCTACATCAAACTTGTGAGATCCTTGATGTATCTGGTGAACATAAGGCCCTACATACGCTATGTAGTTAATCAGTTGAGTCAAGCCATGGTGAAGCTTACCAAATTGTATTGGAAGGAAACAAAGCATGTGATGAGATAGATCAGAGGCAAAACCAAGTATGGGTTATGGTACATGAGGATAGAAAGATTGAAGCTCCAAGGCTTCACTAGTGAAGATTGGGAAGGGAGCCCATCAGACAGGAAACACACTTTAGGTGCTATATTCAGTGTTGGGTCTACAACTATTTCCTAGTATAGCTAGAAATAGAGTTTTTTGGCACTCAAATCAACAAAGGCCGAATGCATAGCTGCAAGTCAAGAAACATGTGAGGCCATATGGATGAGGAAAATACTTATATATATTTTCAGTCAGGAGACATATCCAACAATGCTTTATTATGATAATAAGAGTTGTAGCAAACTCTCTGAGAATCCAATATTTCATGACATATCCAAGCACATTGATATCAGGTACCATCACTTGCAGGATTGTGTGAAGAGGAGAATCATGATGCTACAATACATTCAACTGAGAAGTAGGATGAAAATATCTTGAGAATAGAATAGTCAAGAGGAAAATTTGAATTCCATAGATGTAGGATAGGGGTGATGCAAAATCCATTTCTTGCTAAGAGGGAGTGTTAGAAATTGTAGCAAGAAAGGTTTAATTTGACTTTTTCCTTAGTAAATTGAGTAATTCGATTTTCCACATCAGCGGGGTGACTTGGATGGCATTTAGATAGAGTGGCATGGCCTTGTATTCTAGTTAATTCAGTAAATTCAAGTTATAGGCTTGAAGTATAGGTGCACATGTTGTGATTGCTAAAATTTAGGAATCTAGTTCAGTTATTTTCAGTTGAACTCAGTTAACTGAGCTCAAGTCATTAGTTGAGTCAGTTGAAGGTCATTTGAGTAGTAGAATTTTTGTTAACTTAGTGATCAAATAGTTAAACTAGTCAATCAGCTAAAAATATCCAAGACATGCATGGAATTCGAATTTCCTAGCAGGAGTGGAGGAAAAGGCATATTGTAATTATCAATTGTATACTAGTTGAGTGAACATGCTTGGTGGTTAATAAGGTGAATCATTCCTTGGGAATTGCGCAAGAAAATAGGAGGAAAATTCTATCTTTTGGGAGTTAATTTCCTCAAGGATTGCGCAAGGAAATGAGAGAAATTTTGGGCCTTGAATTGGCTAAGTGTTGGCCATAGCAAGAAAATCAACAAGAGAACATGTTTACATTGCAGGGTGTGTTTCATATTCGAAGTAAGACATTGTAATAGTTTCTAATTCTCATTTGATTAACGAAAAACAATGGAGGGGTTTTTCCCAATTGGGTTCCCTTGTAAAATCATTGTGTTCTTGTGTTTTTTATGGTTGCATGCCATTGCATGTGTTTCTAAATTGTGAATTCCATTTCATAGAATAGTAGAGGAAATTTGTATTCTCTGTATTTCAGTTTGATTTCATCAATAGTATCAAATACACACACACACACACACATATATATGCCCTAAAACTATTTATGCTTGGCCAAAAGATATTCTTCCTCAGATATAAGGAAATAGGTTAATGGCCCAAAGCCCAAATACATCTAGCAGGAGTGAAATCCTACCTCCTTACAGACCATAAGCGAGTCATTCCAAGTGGTGCGCGTAGGAGACATGTATTGGAAATTAAAATGAACTTTCTTAAGATATCTCTCGAAGAATGATGTACAATGTGTACATATTAATACAATATGAAAACCGTTGATTTAGTTTCCAGGTTTTCTTGGACTCTAATAACTAATATCAATAACACATACTATTTACCAAACTATAATCCCAAGGATTAGGTGTCTAACATTCCCCCTTAATCTAAAGGGATGTATCAAAGTCCAAAAATGAGAGCTAAAAATGAAAAAATGTGTCACAACCAATGATTTAATAAGCTCTCTAGTGGTTTTTAAGAGAAAACCACAAACGATACAAAAATGTAGGAACTCAAGGTCTCAACCAATGATGGTTCAAAGCCTAAACAATACCACCAACTATGGAAATATCATAGAAGTTCCTCAAACAAAGCAACCGTTTGGAACTATCAAATCAGTTCTTGGAACAATTCCTATTCTGGCATCTTCTGCTAGTGGAAGCACTCCTTCAAAAATATCCACATGCCAAAAGCATGAAATCATGCTCATAGAGTATAATTCTCATGGAGAATAAATCAAAACAAATTTGTCTACAACTCTGAGTCTAATTCTGAACTCAAACTCTAGGCTGTAGCATTAAACTCCGATTATCTTTATCTGAGGCTCGCTTGAAAAATCTTTGAACGTCTAGCAGACCATCAAAGCCATCAATTCCCCCCTTGTTAGATACAGGGTGAGAATATGAAGTACTCTTCACTACAAGGATGTTCAATACTCTTGAACATAACCTATGGTATGACTTGTAAATCTTCTGCATTTTTAGACCAATTCCAAGAAGAAATCCATCCAAAATTAATTTTCTTTCTTGCAGTAGTCTTATGCTTAAAACATTTGTTTGAATGATGATTCGAATGATGATTCTTCTTTCCACAATTTTTACAAGGATGAAGATCATAACAATGATCTTTCTCATGTCCAACTTTGTCACAATGTTTCCATTTAACAATTTGTTAGGGGAGAACATCATGCATAAATCCAACACTACAAAACTCTATAGGTTTTGAAAAATAAGGAACATGAAAAGAAACATCTTTATTATATCCTACACCAGTTCTGTCTTTGTTGTGCACAATTGATTCCCAAAGTCTAATGAATGTTTTGGGAATTGTAGTTTTCACATTAGGACTTTCAGCTGCATCCAAATTTTCTCCCAAAATGGTTTGATCCATATCTGACTGGTGATGGGAGTCAAAATTAAACAATGAGTTGTTCTGAACAAAAACTAGTTCAAATCACAATTCTTTTTCTGAAGTTCATCTTGCTGTAACTGTGACTCAAGTTCCAAAAACTCAATCTTGCTTTGAACATTTTACAAACATATTCGGATGTCATTGAGTGTATCCTTGTTGATTTGAACTGTGTCATGGGAAATAGATGGTATTAGAGTGTTCAGTAACTCTAATAATCCCTCAATTTTGTCCATTTTGTTTGCAATCAACTTAAAAAAAATGGTGTCGACTACCACCGAAAGTGCACCCACTTACAAAGAAATTTCAACAAGTAAAAATTGTTGGTAAAATATTCAAATAAGAAGAGATGAAGGGAAAGCCTTCAAGTACACAAAGCTAATGACACTACTTGCTTCCTCATAAACCACTTCTCAAAGACTTTCACCAATATTAGAAAATATGCCACATAAAAAATAATTTCTCATCACAATTTACTCAACAAAAAAAAATACTACTTTAAAATCCCATGAGAGGCCAATGTGATTTATAAGTAAACAAAATCCAACCTGACCATGTGAGAGTGCCTTGGAGTTGATGACAAGTTGTTGCAAAACGTACAAGGAAAAGAGGACATGACATCAAAAAATATATACACATGAACTCACATAGTTTGTTCTTTCATATACCAAGCAACCCAAAAAAATCAAGTGCGTTGTAATATGATCCCTCTCTTTCAGATGAATTCGAGAAGTCACTTTGAACCTTTGACAATTAGATGTTGTTCCCACCAAATCACTCTGACAACTATTCAGTGAGATGAACCCTAAAATGTTGACCTTGAAAAGGGTTCATTATGTACAAAAGCATTAAAAACACAAAGTAAAAACACCAGACACCACGTCTCAAAGCACCCCCTTCATTTGAACTCATTATCAAATAAATTCCTGTTTCTTTGAATCTTCGCTAGCAATATAGGGAACTAATGTTTACTATTTTTGGGAACCATGTGACATTTGCACATGGTCAAAATCAATAATTCTTACTCCTACTTTCTTCTTCCATTGCACTAGGTACACAAACTTGGTTTAACAGTCGCGGGTCCACCACAATCCCATAGAAGCACATCCTTCTTTAAAGCCAATGGCTCATAATATTGGGCTTCCTCATAATACCTCAAAATCATAGTGTTGGCTTTTGTCACCTTCGTATAGATAACTAAC
This sequence comes from Pinus albicaulis, assembly GCA_034641835.2. NCBI lineage: Eukaryota > Viridiplantae > Streptophyta > Pinopsida > Pinales > Pinaceae > Pinus > Pinus albicaulis. The sequence continues at coordinate 325,984 of JAXQQM020061684.1, read as the reverse complement.
CACCATACGCACTAAAGTTTCCATCTCTGAACTTGACTTGCAGAGGGTGTGGGCTCCAAAAATTCATTCAAACCATTTTTTCAACACCAAAGTTCATGACAGATTAGTTAATGGAAATCGGGGGCAAGAGGGCACTCATTGCAACCCCAGATACCTGATCAACAACGTGGCGGCCCCATACCTTTTCACTGCGGGTCACACTTGGTGGCTATTGGCAAGGAGCATTTCCATGAGGTTCTCACAAAAGAGCTCAGAGATTTCCTATGTTTATTTATTGTGGTGCTTTACTCATGAAAAAAATTCAAGGCGAATATTTTACCACTAGCCACGAACATTGGTTATAGCTTATGTCGTTGCCAAGTTTCTAGCGATGAATGGAACATACTCATGCCTCGTTATTTGACTGGGCAGAAAATTGGTTTCTGATTGTAGTAGTCTCGTGGCAACCAACAACAAATCGGACCTTTTCGACCTCACAAGAAAGCATCGTCGCCTTCTAACATCATATAAACATACTTGTTATTTTTGCTTTGTTTGAATGCATCAATCACCAACGCGCACAACGAGGAGTCAAAGACATGTCTGTTCTACCACAATGCATTGGCCGATAATCTCCTCCAAGATCTCTTTCCCAATGCTCTCGATGGCCAAAAAACTAATGGCTCATTCTATTTGATAGAGCAAATTAACCGTGCTCCGATATTCCTCGAACCAATGCTCTTATACCACTGTAGGAGACATGAATTGGAAAATGACCTCAAATTTATTAAGATGTCTCTCAAAGAATGATGTATAATGTGTACATATTAATACAATATGAAAACCGTTGGTTCAATTTCCAAGTTTTCTTGGAATTTAATAACTAATCTCAATAACGCACACTAACCTGAACTATAATCTTGAGGATTAGGTGTCTAACAATGCGGTTTTCCTTTTCTTTTAATAATGGTCATGAATCAGTTTGAATTTGCATGATAACAACCAGAGATAGTTATCCTCACTACTAATTTAACAACTAGATTAAAATATATTTTCCACTATTAAATATATATATTAAATTTGCTAATGTAAAATCTATTATAAAAAGTTACAATATATATGAAAAGAGATAAATAAATGAATATATATAGCGAGTGTAATAATGTAAGCTAGCAATTGCACCATATGTTGCAAAAGAAACGTCGTAAGCCAATAGCATAGGAAAGAGTAGCCTATAAGAAATAAGAAGGCAATAGTAAAGGAAAGAGTAGCCTAGAAGAAATAAGATGTTGCAGAGAACAAGTCATTGTGAAGGAATGAAAGGAAAAATTTGCTTCCATGGAAGCTAGTCATGGAGGTTTCAAAGATATTGATGATAAGAGTTATCAACCCAAAAAAATTGTTATAGATTTTGAAATAGGCAATTTGAGGTGAAAACATAAATGTAAACCAAGATAATATGTTCACATATATACAAATTTTGTTATAGATATTCAAATAGGAAATTGAGGGTGAAAATCCTTTGGTGATTAATAATCTAGCGCGTAACTCAAATAAGATATTTTAAATACATTCAAGTACAATCTATCTAGCATAGATGTAAATAAAGAGAATTTTTATTAACAAAAATAGAGTTTACTTCAAGTTCATCTACAAATCTGAGCCCCAATTGCAAGCTTATCAGAAATTGTATATGAAGAACAATAGTCTTGGTATACAATGAATGTCATTTTAATATGGAAACATTTTTGGAAGGAGATATTGTTCTTTATGTTATGGTTTATTTTCTTAACTCCAAACTTGGTTTATTCTTTCTCTATGTACATAAGAAAAAAATACAAAGTAAATTCACAAATTTAAGTTATAGTTTTATATTTCATAATTACAAATCTAGTTTCTTATTAAAATATTTTACACATCCTAGGTTATTCTAAATTGATCAAGAGTATAGAATTATTAGGGTGGTTTTCTATGTGCACTAAAATTCCCATGAGGTCCATCACAATGTATGGGGTTCATTGAAACCTTGGATATATTCTGTGACTTTTTTGATTTTTTGCTTGTGGCTACAACTTAGTTTTGGTTTTCACCTACTTATCATGAATCAAAACTTTCTTATCATCTTAGATCCTTATAGCATTATATATATTATGTGAGCTAATGCGATGTTTTTTTTGTCACAATGATTCAAAAATTAGTTATTATACCACAATATTGACTTTCTTGGTGTCTGTTTTGTTTATCTTATTAAAATATTCTACACATCCTAGGTTATTCTAAACTGATCAAGAGTATAGAATTATTCGGGTAGTGTTCTTCGTGCACTAAAATTCCCATGAGGTCCATCACAATGTATGAGGTTCATTGCAACCTTGGATATATTCTATGAGTTGTTGTGATTTTTTGCTTGTGGCTACAACTTAGTTTTGATTTTCACCTAGTTATCATGATTCAAAACTTTGTTATCATCTTAGATCCTTATAGCATTATATATATTATGTGAGCTAATGTGATGTTTTGTTTGTCACAATGATTCAAAAATCAGTTATCATACCACAATATTGACTTTCTTGTTGTCTGTTTTGTTTATGAACCCCTTAAAAAAACTAGAGGAACATTTGATTTTATAGTGTGATCTCCCCAGCATCAATGGGGGTTTCAAAAATTGGAGAGTAAATTGAGTGGTTATTGTTAGAAATTGCTATATAAGATGGGAAACTTGGATGGTTTGTAGACATGTCATACCATATATCTTTTTTGAATTTTTTAGTGTCTCTGGCCACCATGCATCTAGTAGGATCCATTTCAACTAAGAACATCAATACATCATTGTGTGAATGATAACTTGTGACATCCATAGCCATTTTCTTTTATTATGGATCAAGTTATAAACTAATAACTTGTGATATCCCTAGCCATTTTCTTTGATTGTGGATCAAGTTATAAACTAGAATATACTTTCTCTTGGGGAGACTCTACATTATATATTGGATGGAGGGAAAGGTTATGATAAAAATTGTGAAAAAACCCCTTAAGGTTGTCTCAACTTACTCTATTGTTAATCACATAGTGTTAATTTTGTAAAACTATAATCTACAATAAGGACTAAGTGGGTTTTTTCTTTTATAAGTTTTGTTTGGAATTGAAAATTAAAAAAAAACAAATTATAAAAGATAAAATTATATAGTGAGAAACATTGTTTAAAATTTCAGAATAAAAAGTTGAGTAAGTTTGACATCATATAATATGAAAATTGTTTATGATTATAAAGTAAAAAACATGTAAGATTTTTTAAGCTAAAATTAGGTAATTAAAGATATGTATATATATATTTTTTAAACGGAAGAAAGAGAATGTATGTAGTTACAAACTGTTATATAGTTATAAACTATTACAATTAAGTAATTAAAAGTAAATTTAGTGTTATTTAAGAAATGAGAATTATGAACATTCATCATTATTGCTCAAGATAAATCATGTCTTATGAAATAATTTGGAAATTTAAAAAGATCACATACTTAAAAAAAAATCATTATTAATTTAATTTTTTAAATATTAAGAAATACTACTCATCAATAATAAAACAATTGTAACATAAATAATATATAACATAAAAAACCATGTATTTTTGGAATAATAAAATAATTGTAACAAAAAAAAATATAGAACAAGAAAAACTATGTATATTTGGATGTATAAAAACTTAGATACATTTTATTAAGTGAAATTTTAAAAGAATAATGGTTATAAACATTAAAAAATAATTTTATTAAATAATTAGTTTAGATCTATATTATTGATGAAAAGGATCAATGAAGTTTGCATATCAAGACATTTGATCCTTCTTCGCTTTTGGTAGATCCAAAGTTAGGCCATTTTAATTTCCCCCTTTAGATAAACCACATTCCACACGAATACCATGAGTCAATACCATGGGTTGTTTTTATAGTTTAGTAACTAATTTTATTAAATAATTAGTTTAGATCTATATTCTTGATGAAAGGGATCAATGATGTTTGCATATCAAGACATTTGATCCCTTTTGGCTTTCGGTAGATCTAGAGTTAGACCATCTTAATTCCCCCCTTTAAATAAACCACATTCCACATGAATACCATGAGTCAATACCATGGGTTTTTTTATATAGTTTAGTGTTATTTTTATTTTTTATTTGACCCAGTTAAAATGTTCATTACAATATGTCAATATTTTTATTTAATTTATTTTTATTTTTATTTTTGTGTAATTTGATAAAGTCACAAAAACCTAAATTCAATCAATTATTAAAAAAAAAATTAACATTATAAAAAAAATATATGAAACTTTTACTTGTGAATTTAATGGCCTAAAACATTTCAATCGTCTAACATTTGATCCAATGACTCAGACATTGACAAAGTAACACCTAGGTGAGTTGTTTTTAAATAAAAAAGCCTTACGATATAAATATATTATAAAAAAATATATGAAGACAAATAAATAACTTGTTTTTTCCACACATAACCCTACAGGCCAGTGGCCACCATCTTTTTACATCCCACGGTACGAAACACATTTTGTCAAGGAGGCAGGTAAATTTGGAGCCTTCTGGACCACTGATCAGAATCACATAATCTGCAACATGTGATTTGACATTGATCTATAATTTTGGGCAGAGAAGAGGCACCTGGTTCAGCTTGTGGAAGTTCTTGATCACCACTACACCTAACTATTCGAAGTCAGTGCTGCATGCTGAAGGCTATTTCAATGGAACCAACTTAATTAGTTGTTCCTAAAATAACATAATCCAGGCAAATTCCTTATACCCATTTCATTTCATCACAGTCATATCTGTCTTACCAAAAGAGACAATGGATTGGAGCGTAGAATATTTCACAGCATCAATAGGGCTGGCTATATTGGTGATACTTTTATTCAAATTGAAATGGTGTGGTGAACTGTGCCCTCCTGTGGCTGCAACCATGATTGCTCACATCATCAATTTCAAACGCGTACATGACTTTCTCTGTGATCATCACAAACGCTACAAAACTTACAGAATAGCTTATCCTACTCACAGTTATGTTTTTACCACTGATCCTGCAAATGTGGAGCACATCCTTAGATTTAATTTTGCAAACTACGTCAAGGTCAGCTTCTGTTACATAGAAGAAATTGGTTCTGTTATATGGAGTCATATATTTATATGTATGATGTTGTGATTTATGTAGCTTTGAAAAATTCACAGGGAAAGTTCAACCATGATATTATAGAAGACCTTCTTGGGGATGGCATTTTCAACATTGATGGTGAGCAGTGGCGACAACAGCGAAAATTAGCTAGTTTTCAGTTCTCCACTAAAGTGTTGAAGGACTTCAGCAGTGTTGTTTTCCGAGAGAATGCAGTGAAACTTTCCAAAATTCTTTTGGAAGCTTGTGGAACAAAGCAAACAGTAGAGATGCAGGCATGATAAATCCTTTACCTATTATCTCATTATTGCATTTATTTTTCTCTTTTTTTAATTTATATCCTTCATATAAGTGAACAAACTCAATTTTTAAAATTTATCTCCTTCATATAAGTGAACAAACTCAATTGTTTTTAGTTGTTTGTTTCATTATTAATAAATAGGTAAACCCCAATTTTTTTTTTTTTGTGATTTCATCTTTATTGTATATCAAATATCAAATTATGTGTATGTACTATGAAGTATTCAAAGTGAGAAAGCTGTGGTTTTGGTTTTCTGGAGGGATACCTGAATTCAATGGCAGCCACTTTTTTGGTGGTTTCATCTTTGTTTTATATCAAATTCTTGTGTACGAAGTATTCAAAGTGAAGAATCTAGTACCTTACCAGCACCTTGTGGCTTGTATTCACTGCCAACCACGATAGCAGCTAGTAAACCTGTAGGTTCTTGTGACAACGTGGCTTGTTCTAGTGACAATGTGGCTGGTATTCACTGCCAGCCACAATATCAACTAGTGAAGCTGCAGGTCCTAGTGACAATGGGTTCCATGACTTCCTGGAGAATTACACCATAGTGGAAAGGGTTGAACCAGCCAAATTATCCCTAGGATCTATACAAATATATTAAAGGCTAGCCCCAAGGATGGAGTAGCATAATTAATTGCCATTCCTAGGTTGTTGATGCAGAGGTCTTAGATCACAAGTTTAAATCTAATCAAATCCACTGGTATTAAAAACACTGATTGTGATTGATGATTGAGCTACTCTCTATTTAAATATTCAGAAAATTAGAATATCCCCTAAACCTTTCTTATATATATAAATGAAATTGCAATTTCAAAACTGATTGACAATTCAATATATATATATATATATATGAAATTGCAATTTCAAGAGTTATTAACAAGTAATCAATGACTTATGAAATTGCAATTTCAAGACTTCTTAACAAGTAATCAATGACTTTTGTGTTAATGGTTGCCATATAAGAAAACGATTACTGATATCATCCCCTAGGGCCCTCTTGGGATTGCAGTTGTTATCCATGTGATGGATTACAAACTATTGCTAGAGGGCATATCCCCTAGAATGGGATTTCTTTTCACATGTATTTCTCTCTGTATTTCTTAAATAGTATGGTGCAGAATCATAATCTGACATGGATACATGCCAATAGGGTCTTTTACTGAAATCAACAATGGATGCAATCTGCAAACTGGGCTTTGGGGTGGAGATCAACAGCTTATCAAATGCCAACTCCGGAGCAGAGGCATCTTTTGCAGAGGCCTTTGATACTGCAAATGCTCTGATTCTGTGGCGTTACGTTGATCTTTCTTGGAAATTAAAGAGATACTTCAATATTGGGTCAGAAGTCACCTTGAAGGAAAGCATCAAAACAGTGGATGATTTTGTCTACAAGGTCATTCAGAAGAGGAGACAGGAAATTTCAGTCCAAAATAATTATGTAAGAGAATGCTCACGCCAGTATTAGTAACTTATGTCACAAGCAGACTATCTAATTGTTCTTTTCACATTTTCTCTGACTAGTTTATTGCTGGTATTCATGACCTTGTTTCTATGTCACTGGCTTCAAATATTTTTACAGGTAAAACCAGATATACTGTCTCGCTTTGTAGCATTAAATGAGAAACACCCGGAGGATTACTCGGACAAGTATCTCCGAGATATTTTTCTGAATTTCATGATAGCTGGCCGGGACACAACTGCAGTTACCCTTTGTTGGTTTTTGCATTTGCTTTGCAATAATCCAGATGTTGAAGGAAAAGTTCTCCAAGAAATTCGTGACCTGGTCAAGGAGAATGAGTGTATGTCAATTGAAGAATCTATAAGTATGTTTTCTCAAAATCTGACGCACACAGTATTGGATAGCATGCACTATCTTCAAGCAGCTTTATCAGAAGCCTTGCGCTTACACCCAGCTGTTCCTGTGGTAAGACGCGTATATTTCTTCGGTCATTTGGGTATCTCCAACATTCTTTTGACTGAGCATTGTCCATCAATAATTGTGTCTTGTTAGCCTTGTTTCTCCTCTTATTAGAATGCACTGGAATTCTGTCAGTTTGGATAGAGGATATATGACATATTATTATATCCATATTTTCATTGCATTTGTGGGTTTACGGTTTGCCCAAACCATTGCAAAAATATGGATAAGGTCATTTGAATTTTGGGTTCCTATGTTTGAATTAGAAGTACATATATCCTTTTGAATAAAATGCCTCCTATATTGATCATCCATCCTTCTCCATTTAGTATTGATTCTGAAGTGTATGGTTCATCACAAATTGACAAAACACAATTTGCAGGATGCAATTAGTATTGATTTCTGAAGAGTATGGCTCATCACAAATTGACAAAACAACATTTGCAGGATGGAAAGTATGTAGTTTCTGATGACATCCTTCCTGATGGATTCAAAATCAAGAAAGGTGATCTGATCAACTATGTCCCTTACTCAATGGGAAGAATGACATACCTCTGGGGCAGTGATGCAGAGGAGTTTAGGCCTGAGAGATGGCTTGAGAAAGGAGTTTTTAAGTCCCAGTCACCATTCAAATTCACTGCATTTCAGGTAAGTGCCCTAACCCTGATAGTTAATCTTTTGAAAAAGTACCGATGATAATGCCTTCAAATCGATAAGGTGTGTGCTTGACTTACAGGCAGGGCCTCGCATTTGTCTTGGGAAGGACTTTGCATACATGCAAATGAAGATTTTTGCTGCTGTGCTTGTACGTTTCTTCAAATTTGAAGTTGTTGAAGGTAAGGAAGTGAAATATCGTCCCTCACTGACACTCCATATGACTGAAGATGGATTAAATCTTCGTGTCAAGCCTAGATTAGATTGCTGAGCACAGCTTTACTTCACAATAAGGTACAGTTACATAGAAAGCTTTTATATGTTGTAAGTGTTTTAAGATATTCTCATTTTGTCTAGTTGAAGGCATCTGTTATGCTTAGTCATAACGCAATTTCAAAACCCCCTTGGGTGATGAAAACATTGTTTGAATAAACTATGTTGAATGAGCCAGACAAGTAGAACACACACTAGGCACACTAGGCACAGAGCAGTGCTTCACAAATATAAGTTATATCATCTCATGTAATCTCAGGTGCTGATCTGTGACACCAAATTTCTTGTTTGTCTAATAAGAACTTTATATTATTCTTTTGAAGAAATGTTCAATAAAATAATAAGAATTACATAAAACCCTGATTTATGGATCTTGATGTTTGTGACTCTAGCTGTGTGAGCTGAAAGGCTTGATTTATGATTTTTTTAATGGCAGACGAATTTTTATTAGTCATACTGTATGGCCAAATGGCAATTTTGGATTATTTTTTGTAGCGAGGTCTTTCCTGTAATCTGCTTTGGACTACCCTGGTAGCAGATACCAAATGGTTTCTTCTTTTAATATAAGATGCCCATAATGTGCTGTTTATATAGATAGTCAAAGGAAACATTCTATTTAAAAAAAATTAGAAAACAAGGGGGGTGACTTTTTCCTATCACACTATACTAATTACTATCTGTAGTATATAATAAATGTAATGCAGCTTACATTAAGTAAGTAAGTAAGCTTTTTAGTTCTATAGTCTCATTAATGTCGTTGGACAATATATGTTCACTATTAGATTTAAACAAAATTAAATTGAATGATGGACATATATTTTTTTTTCCAGAAAGAAGAAAGAAAAAAACGCTGTATTAATTAACAGTTCATAAGTCAAACATTACATCCTCATCTAGTGATATCAGGACAGCTTCTAAGAAGAAAGAAGTCAAAACAAAGACCATGACGGAATCACAATTACTGAGAGCAATTAGCCACACCATTCAATATTCCAGTCCATATATGCTGTTATGTACCAATTGAACATTATATTCCTGTAGAACCTGATCCTCCTATTCTGTGGGACAGATAGATCTAAGAGAATCATCTTAATCTAAACCAATCAGACTTATATACCTTCCTATCCAAACCCAGCAGAAGAGTAGATTGTACTAATTCAGGTTCGCTTGATGTATCAGCGATGCAGTTGAATGAGAATTGATGACTGCTGTTTGAGAAAAAATAATAAGCTGGCTCGCTTGATTGAATCAAAATTCTGGCTCGCTTCATTGAATGATGGACATATATTACTCAAGCACATTAATGAAACTGTAGCTTAGAAAATAATAATCACCCCACTCAATAACATTTAAAACTATTATTTATTGACATTCAAAACTGTTATTAATTGATAAAGATCCAAACCAAAAACTCTATAATGCTGTTATTAATTGATGAAGATCCCAACCAAAAACTCTAGTGTTTTGTTTTTATTTTTAATTTTAATCACTTTCGTAAATTGTTTTCATTTTTAATTGTTATTCATCTGCATCTCCATCACTACCTCGGAATCCTCAGTGGTATGGCTCAGTATCCGCCATAGGTTAAGAAATATTTCCTCCACAATTTTCTTGATGGTTTGGTTTAATAAACATAGTGCTTTAAAAATGGGATTAGTACCCATGTAAATTCGATTTAGTTTATTGAAAACAATAGATAAACAATGCTTATAAGCTACATGATTACGATGGTTATTTTGTTGTTTTAATGCGAAAGAAGTTTTACATTGAATTGCTTCTGAATTAAAAAACCAGCAAAAGTTGGGTTGGGTTAATTCAATTTACCGTAGCACATTTATAACTGGGCATTTAATTTTATGTGCATGTGTTAAAATCCCCTCGATGCAATGTTGTTCACTGGATTGGATGGCCACAAATCGGATGGTTCGAGATGAACCGTGGTTTATTCAGAATTTATTTGAGGAGTGTTCAATGAAATCGTTTGTTGTACTATCATTAATGAATTCAAAAACCAAAATTGGGTTGGGTTAATTTAATTTACTTAATGAAATGAAAGATTAAAAATAATTTATGGGATTATGAGTTTTTTGTTTTTAGCTTTTGGCATTTCAGTTATTTTCTGAAAAGACAAAGACAATATCAAGAAACTAATGTTGACATATTTTTATAAATTTCTTAGATTTTTGAAAGGCATCACTTTCCAAAATGATATATTTTTTCAATTGTACATGTACACATTAGTTTTCCCAAACTTCTTTAGATTTTTTCCACTTCCTATTTCATACCTAAATTAATGTGGTTTAAAACTAAGCATTTAATTTTATACTCGTGTTAAAATCCCCTGGATGCGATGCAATGTTGTTCGCTGGATTGGATGGCCACAAATCGTATGGTTGGAGATGAACCGTGGTTAATTCAGAATTTATGGAGAGTGTTCAAGGAATCGTTTGTTGTGGGCTACCGCTCCAACACAAGTCTCCCAACGAGTCTTCGTATAATTTAACAACCAGCAACAATGAATTACCAGGTAAATTGTGGAGACCAGTATGGCAGAGAGTCATAGGCATAATGGGGAATCTAGTATGTGAAATTTGTTTTTGTTTTTTTTTAAATTTTGCAGCTTTATCATTTTCTATATATCAAAAAAACAGATTGCTATACATATATTATGTATGTGGTGGCCTCAACCTGCTCGAAGGAAACCAGGGTCTGCTTCTTAATGCATCCTCTCATCATGTTTCATTTCTATTTGATGCTCTATTAAGACCTTTGTGTGGAGTGTTGAGGTGACCTCTGTATTTGCATTGTCATTTGTGTGGAAATTCTTTGTGGGAATGATAGAGGACTTCTGGGATGGGTGATCTCTAGGGAAGTACTGGTTACAGGGTGCAATTCATTTTACTAGTTTCAATGTCATTTTTTCATCCGATGCAATGAGTGCTAAGTGGACTATTCAAAAGTCATGAGAAATTGGCCAATTAGAGCTACCTCTCGTGGAAATGGTCATAGATGAATGACTTACTTAACGCAGTGTGATATCAAATTTCCAATGAAATCTAGTTTGTCAACATTGGATTTTGGAAGTATTTTAAAGAAACCTAATGTATTTGTTTAGTAAAGGGATAATGTGTAATGTAATGTAAGAAGGTTTGTAAATATTTTTACATATTTGTTTAATATGTTGAATTTATATTAATATATCCAATTTATAATACGGTAAACATTTACATCTCAGTTAAAATTAATATAGAGATTGTAGTGTCAATAAAAATAATAAAATTCAAATTTGTTATATTGTAATTTTGTTTTTATTAATAAAACTACGAATAACTTTTTGAATAATAAAAAAAAAAAAATGTAAGTAGCAACAATAAGTTAAGATCCATCTTACTTTATATAATAGAATAATTATTATGTAACCATATTTAAATTTAACCAGCCTAGATCCATCTTAACTCCGGATCTATCAAGTGCCGAGAAGGATCAAATCTCTCGAGGTGCAAACCTTTTTTTTGAGTGCAAAACTTGAGGAAAGGTTTGCACCTCCAGAGATTTGATCCCTCTCGGTGCTTGATAGATCCGGAGTTAAGATGGATCTAGGCTGGTTTCAGTCGTGTGCTGCCAAAGAAAATCTATCGAAAATATGATTAATTTTATCAATAATATATAAATATATAAAATATTAATATATCATTTTAAATATGCTAAATATTTTTGAGATTAACTTTAATTTTAAATCTTCTGAGTTACCTCAGTTCGTTGAGATGATAAATATTGTTAATAACTATAATGATGAAAAATGATGAAATATTTTTTTTGAATGCAAAGTGACAATAATAGTGTTGAAATATAGAAAATGTGAATAATAAGAATGTACTCATGTTACAAATAGTCTTCATTGTGATCAATCTCAAACTATTTTCTTCTACTATTCTTATTGCCACCCTTGTTAGTTTTGTTATCTTTTCATATGGATTATATGAAAAAGAAAATTTAAATCATAAACCATTTAAATCTTTAGCTCGAACTGTTGTAGTAAACACGATACCTTGTCTCTCTTGCTCTCCAATATTAATAGGTTAAATTACTATAACACAAAAATCAAAGTAGATTGTCAATAACTTTTTGTGCTTACACTAAAATCAATGGATATTGTTAATCCAATCACTTTAAAATTAATGTACTGTCATATATCCAATTAAATCAAATCATAAATCAACATATACATTGAAATCAATGCATTTAATGCAAGCAATCAAATAAGATTAGAAAATAACTTCTACATTAAAATCAATGCACCTAATGCAAACAATCAAATAATATTAGAAACCAACATCTACACTGAAATCAATGCATTTACTCAAAGAAATCAAATAGGATTAGAAATCGCCATCTACACTGAAATCAATGCATTTAGTGCAAACAATCAAATAGGATTAGAAATAATATACATTGAAATCAATGCATCTAGTGCAAGCAATCAAATATAATTATAAATCGACGTCTAAATTGAAATCAACACAACCAGTGCAAGCAATCAAATAGTATTAGAAGTCACCACCTACACTGAAATCAATGCATCTAGTGCAAGTAATCAAATATCATTAGAAATAAATATCCACACTAAAATCGATGCATCTAGTGCAAATAATCAAATAGGATTATAAATCACCATCTCCACTTAAATCAATCCATCTAGTGCAAGAAATATTCTTCCCTTTCTCCACCCTCCATCTCTTGTTTTTTGTCTCTCTATCTCACTCCCCTAAACACACACACTCTCGCACTCCATATATATCATTCTCTTTGTCAATCACCCCCTCTCCCCATCTCTCTCTTCTTCCCTCTCTTCACCTTCCATCTATATCTCTATCTTCCCCTTCTCTCCCTCTCCCCCACTAATATCTCTCTTTCCTCCTTTTTTCCTCTCTCCCTCTCTCTCCATTTTCCTTATCATTCACTCTCTCTCTCTAGAAACCAACATCTACACTGAAATCAATGCATTTACTCAAAGAAATCAAATAGGATTAGAAATCGCCATCTACACTGAAATCAATGCATTTAGTGCAAACAATCAAATAGGATTAGAAGTCATCTACATTGAAATTAAGTCATCTAGTGCAAGTATTCAAATATAATTATAAATTGACATCTAAATTGAAATCAACACATTCAGTGCAAGCAATCAAATTGTATTAGAAATCACCACCTACACTGAAATCAATGCATCTAGTGCAAGTAATCAAATATCATTAGAAATAAATATCCATACTAAAATCGATGCATCTAGTGCAAATAATCAAATAGGATTAGAAAGCACCATCTCCACTTATATCAATCCATCTAGTGCGAGAAATATTCCTCCCTCTCTCCACCCTCCATCCATATCTATATCCCCCTCCATCTATTCTTTTTTTAATCTCTATCTCACCCCCTAAACACACACGCTCTTGCACTCCATATATATCAATCTCTTTTTCAATCACCCCCTCTCCCCATCTCTCTTCTTCCCTATCTTCACCTTCCATCTATATCTCTATCTTCCCCTTCTCTCCCTCTACCATGCTAATATCTCTCTTTCCTCCTTTTGTCCTCTCTCCCTCTCTCTCCATCTTCCTTATCACTCAATCTCTCTCTAGAAACCAACATCTACACTGAAATCAATGCATTCACGCAAAGAAATCAAATAGGATTAGAAATCGCCATTTACACTGAAATCAAAGCATTTAGTGCAAACAATCAAATAGGATTATAAATCATCTACATTGAAATCAATTCATCTAGTGCAAGCAATCAAATATAATTATAAATCGACATCTAAATTGAAATCAACACATTCAGTGCAAGCAATCAAATTGTATTAGAAATCATCACCTCCATTGAAATCAATGCATCTAGTGCAAGTAATCAAATATGATTAGAAATAAATATCTACACTAAAATCGATGCATATAGTGCAAATAATCAAATAGGATTATAAATCACCATCTCCACTTATATCAATCCATCTAGTGTGAGAAATATTCTTCCCTCTCTCCACCCTCCATCCATATCTATATCCCCCTCCATCTCTTCTTTTTTGTCTCTCTATCTTACCCCCCTAAACACACACACTCTCGCACTCCATATATATCAATCGCTTTGTCAATCCCCTCCTATCCCCATCTCTCTATTCTTCCCTCTCTTCACCTTCCATCTATATCTCTATCTTCCCCGTCTCTACCTCTCCCTCGCTAATATCTCTCTTTCCTCCTTTTGTCCTCTCTCCCTCTCTCTCCATCTTCCTTATCACTCACTCACTCTCTCTCTGTCTCTACCTTTCTCTCTCTATGTCTTTCTTCTTGCCTTCCTCTCCCTCCCCTTCCAAGTCCATCTCTCTTTCCCTCCCTCTCTCCACTCTCTCACATCCTCTCTCTTCCTTCCTCTCTTTCCCTTTCTCTCGCATCTCTCTCTCCCTCTCTCTCTCTCTCTCTCCACCCACCAACTATGTTACTATATCCCTCCCTCTCTCCTTATATCTCCTTCTCTCCCCCCTTATCTCCATCTCTCCTTATTTGTCTCTTTATCTCAGCCCCAAACATACACGCCCTCTCTCTGTCTCTCCCTTGTCACTCCTTCTCTCTCTCCACTTCTCACTCTTTATATTTCTTATTTCCTACATCTCTCCCCCTCCAATTCCATCTCTCTATCGATCCCTCTCTCTTCCTCTCTCTCAAGTCCTCTCTCTCATCCTTCCTCTCTCTCTGTCCTAACTCCCTCTCTCTTCCCTAATCTCTCTCTCTCTCTCTCTATCTCCAATACTCTCTCTTCCCCCATCACTCTCCTCCTCTCTCTCATCCTTCCTCTCCTACCTCCCTCTCTCTTTTCCCTCCAATCCTTTCTCTTCCCCCATCTCTCTCTTTCTCTCTCTAATCCTCTCTCTTCCCCCATCTCCCTTTCTTTCTCTCTCTCTTTCCGCCCCTCTCTCTCTCCAACTACATTACTATATCCCTCCCTCTCTCCTTCTCTCTTCTTCTCTCCCCCCTTCTTTCTATACATCCTACTTTGTCTCTTTATCTCACCCCTAAACATACACAATCTCTCTCCATCTCTCCCTTATCACTCTCTCTCTCTCTATTTCATCTTAGTTATGTAAACTAATGAACATAAATATCCTTAAATATAAAGCAGATTATCCAGTAAATATGAAAAGAGGTTTTATTTACTTACCATACCTCTAATTTATTTATATTTTTATTTATTTACCATGCCTCTTTTATTTACTATGGTATTTGGCCCATAGGCTTGTTATATAATTAGATTTTTATTTATAATCCAATTTGATATATTGTCATTTATTTACCTTACCTCTTTATACCTCTTTTATATTTATTTATTTACTATACTTATTTTATAAATATGGTATTTGGCCCATGGTATTTAGCCCATGGTATCAATATTAATTTGTCCCATGGTATTAGTCCCATAGGCTTCATCTAAATAAAACCTCTTTTTAAAGTTTTTTTAAATATAAAAAGGATTATGGAGTAAATATAAAAAGAATTTTTATTTATTTACCATACATCTAGTTTATATATATTTTTATTTATTTACCATAGCTCTGGAGTAAGTATAAAAATAAGTTTTATTTATTTACAATACCTCATGTTTATTTATATTTATATTTATTTAAATTTTAAAATATTGCAACTTTGATGGGGAAATATTTATGTTTTTAAATATTTTAATTTATCCATAGAATATGGGTTTTCTTTTTAAAGATTCATTTTACAAATATTTAATTAAAATAAATATTAAAAGATTTTGGATTTTGATTGTTTGTGTTGAATTAACTCTTTTCCTTTGATTTAGGAAATGGTATTGACTTTACTAAAGAGTAAAGATGTTTAAAATTTTACTTAATTTGGAAATTCAATGTGGTAAACTTTTTTGTTAAAGGTAAATTTATGATCCATTCAAATTCAAGTTATATATAATTTAAATATTCAAGTTATATAAAATTCAAGATTAGGTTAATGCTTCGACATTAGAAAAAGTAAAATTTATTATTTTTTGAGAACGTGACATACCCGACATCGAGGTCATACTGGGCTGTAAAAAAACACATAAACTTACAATATAGCAATATGTTTAACTATGGATTCTGTCCATTTTGTCATAGATATTTTTAACTTGTAAATAGAGTTTGTTACAATACCATGGACCAATACCATGATTCATCAATACAACATGCCCAAAAATCATCTCTCATTTAACACTCAAAATATTTTATAAATATTTGATTTGAATTTAATTTTATAGCATTTTCTTACTAAATTTAAAAGAAAAAATATTATAATTACTTTTGAGATATATCTACACCTTTATCACATGAAAATATATAAGATATAAATAACAATAATAATAATTATTATTATCCTCTAATTTGATTTCCCCTCTGGAACCTGTGACCTCTTAGGAGGAAACACATGCTCTTAACCATTAGGCTCACTCAAGTTGTATAATCTTGTAACCACATTTAAATTTCATTAATAAGAGAAAAAATACCTAATACTTACAATATAACAAGATTTTTAACCATGGATATTCACCACCACTTTACCATGGATATTGTTAACCATATCATACTATAGGCCAATATAATTACCCATCAATACCAAATGCTCAAAAACCATCCCTCATTTCACAATGAAAATAATACTTACAATTAACAAGACTTTTAACCATGGATACTCACCCCACTTTATCATGGATATATTTTTTAATTTTATTTTATTACATTTTTGGGCAAGAGACACTCCCCATTCCACTCGTGGTAATGTCCAGTTATATTATGTGATTTAAACATTTTGACTTGAGTCAAATTACATAAAAATACAAAACAAAATTAGCCATTTGTACATCTACTTAAACTAAACGTGTTGAATTCTTAATTAAACTGAGAGGTGGGGGGGGTGAATCAATTTAACACATACATGAGCTTTTTAAATTTTTCATCAGCTTATTTACAGCTTACTTTTATAATCAACCTGAGTATATAAATAGTCTTAATATGTTGCAGCAAGTATTAAATTAATGTGACATCAAACTTATTATGAGAGCAGCAAACATTAAGCAGATTTGGTAAATCATCTCAGTACACAGGCAACACAGATAGAGACAACAGATATAAGTGGAAACCCATAAAGGGAGAAAACCACATCTTATTATTGTTGTGATGCAAAGGCGAGCTCCAAATCCATCTCACCACTGTTTTTCTGCAGGCACCAACCTACAGGAGGTTCCAACCTCAATTTCGCAAGCTACAACTTGCAAGGAAGCTCCAACTCCCTTCAATTTTCTGCAGGCACCAACCTACAGGAGGCTCCAACCTTAGTCAGCTACAACTGACAGCTATCAAGCTTCAACTTGATAGGGAAGCTCCAACTTCCTCAATTTATTAAAAGAAATGTTTTCTGATTTACCGCAGATATCAGCTTTGTTCTGTAGCATCTCTTCCTGCTTCTCTCTTCCTTATCTTCTCTGCCTCAATCTTCTATGCTTTTCATTCTCTATCCTTACTCTCTCTAACCTCTTTTATGCATATCAAGTTGAAATTATATATAGAGTTCCTCACATGACTGCTTTTATTTCACAAGGAATTTGGAGTGAATAGCCATGACTCTTTGGCTTCTGTCTTCTCATTCCTTTATCCAACTCATTTTAAAATTATAAAAATATGTACAAATTTCCATGCTACAGTGGGATTTTTCTTTTCCTTAGGATACTTGCCTTTGCATCACAAACAATATAAAAAAATATTTACATTTTCAGTTACACATTTCAATTTCACTCAGCTCCTTTTCTGGACTTTGGCTTTACTGGATTTGTCTTTTCTGCTGTTGTTGAGTGACTGTTCTGTATATTTTGGTTCACCTATGTGTCTTTTCATCTGTTCACTGTACTTGTGTGCACCAACTACATATATAACTGCTTTTCAGGTTTTATGCTCAAATACATATGAATCTGGGCGATGTCTGTTCATTACCAATCTCTGTTCTCGGGCTGCCTGCTTACATTCTCTGATCTGGGCAGTTTTGATACTCTGTTTACTAAACTGGAAATTAAACAACTGAATCTGAAATCTTTAGCATCTCAAATCTGAGATTTGAGATGTTAATCAAATCCTCTTGCATATATAACCACCTGCCTACACCTTTGTACTTAGTCCCGCTTAAACCTGGCAATTATTCTAGCTGTAGGAACCTCCTTCAAATATTGTAAAAGCCCCTAGGTCTATGCAATTAAACAACCACGCCACATAGAGCCCTTACACATATCCAAAACGATGTCATCCAACTCATATACAATGCTATATAAATCTATGGTCACGGCCTCCATTCAATGTTAGATACATTGTCTCTCATCCTACTCTGTCCTCGTCGTCTTAGTGCAAATTCTATATATATATTGTCACTTATGTTCTTTGATTATACACACGCAATCATATAAATATAGTTGTCTTCTTATGCTTACTCGAATGTTTGGACCTTGGAAATCTTAAATATATATATATATATATATCCCGAGCTTTACATCAACTAAACCACTTATAATGAACCTCTGGCTCCGGGCCCACATATATAAGTAATGGCTCAATTAAATACGTGCACCATACCTTGGGTTATCCTTCGAGCTACTTCTGAATGCGATCACCGTTCAATGAGCCTTCCTCCAGATCAATGGTGTTCGTTGATATCGCGCTGCCTCCTCAGTCGAACGTTAATGCGCGATGGGGTGGTTTTGAAAATCCGTCGCATGCCACGTGTCCTCCAGTCTATGGAATCGCTCCGAATTTTCAATTACTGCTCATCCCACAAAGGTGGTGCGATTAAAACCGCTTCCAACCTTTGTACAGTGAATTTGACCAGGGGTTACGTTGGGGTTACGCTATCCTTTTGATTCACTCTGATTCTCAACTCAGGTTCGAACTTTAGAACAACTATTTCTTTTCGGGCGGGGTTTTCACTTCAGTTGACTCACTGTACTGTGGAATTCCAACGATTCGGCCACACAATTCTAAGCTGATATCAAGGTTACAATAATTAGTTTGGTTTCTCACAGGGGTGCACGTAAATAAAGCACTCAGGGGACTCAAGATAGAATATGCTCAATCATGGACAGAGAGAAGCTTTCGAAGGTTCAACACAACAATTCTTCATTGAATATCACAAATATGGAAGCTCAAATATATCGGACTCAAGCTAATGCAAACACGGAGATAGTATATCTACCATTGAACAAAATATAAGACAATGGAAACTTATGTGAGATTTAGTTTCAAAGGGTTTTCTATGGTTCTGCATTAGCAAAAGAACTTTATGCACAGAGACTGATGCTTTTGATTACAATCCAGAACCTCAAATATGAGCCATTATCACAGGATTTATCCAAAATTTAACTCCATCTAAAGCCCGAAACAGAGTCTTCTTTCATACATGATACACAGAATTCGATTACAGTTCTCAGCGCATTCAAGCCCAATATCGATATGAAGTCCACCGACACACAGAGGGCAATTTAGCTTCGCATTGCTCATACATTTATCTACTGAAATTCAAAGCCTATTCCTGTAGATAGACTCTTAAACCGATTTCCAGAGTCCTCTACATATAGGGTTTGCTCGAAATTTCATGAGCCAAATAGATTCCAAGGAATAAATTTATTCTTTACACTTAGATTAACACTCTAATTGCCATCAATTCAACCAGGACCATATCCGAACATCAGGTATATTAATTACTCTGTCTCTCCAAATCTGCTATAAATGGCCCTCTTCTACTGTCATCTGTCTCCTGCTGCCTCCTCTCTGCTACCTCTGTTCCCTCTCTTTTTGCTGCCCTGTCTCTGTAAATGTACTTTCCCTCTGTTCTTCTCTGCTATCCTTTGCCATCAATGACAACATTTCCAACAGTCTCCCCCTTTGGCATTTATGGTAATATACTTCCTCTATTTCCTTTTTAGGATCCTTCCTTCTAATAGCTCTTCCTCCCCCTTTGACATCAATGGCAAGGGGTTGCATATATCTTAGTGTAGATTATATCCTTTGATCCTTTCTTTTTATCCTTTTTCAATATTTCTTGCATTTCCTCTCTCTGAGATCTTCTGACTTTGTACCCTGCTGCTTCAAACTTTGGATTAAATCTAAAATACTAACCCTTTAGTCTTTTCATTGATTCTTTTATGCTAGATGTATTCTTTCCATAGTCCTTTGATCCCGAGGACCTGTTTCATGCTTCCCTTGTTGGCTGATCTCTCCCTGGAATGATATTTTCATTTTTGTTCTCCCCCTGAAATTGTGCTTTCTCTTTATATCAGAGAGTAGCATCTACAGATACTACCCCTAGTCTATCTCTCAAATATTCAAATGGTTCTCTAGCAAGAGGTTTGGTAAATATATCTACTGTCTGTTCTTTTGTTGGTACATACTCCAATTTTACTATCTTCTGAGCCACTTGTTCTCGGAGAAAATGATACTTGATTGGGATATGTTTGGTTTTTGAGTGAAGCACAGGATTTTTAGATATACTTATAGCACTTGTATTATCACATTTGATTGAGATAGGTTCATCAATGCTTACCTTCATGTCTTGGAGAGTTTGCTTCATCCACATGACTTGTGTACAACATGCTGCTGCTGCTATATATTCTGCTTCTGCTGTAGATAGAGAGATAGATGTTTGTTTCTTGCTTAACCATGCCACCAGACTTTCTCCTAAATAGAAAGCACCTCCACTTGTGCTTTTCTTGTCATCCACACAGCTGGCCCAATCTGCATCTGTGTATGCTGTCAAGGTGAAGCTTTTGCCTTTAGGATACCAAAGTCCATACTGTGTTGTTCCTTGTAGATATCTAAATATTCTTTTGACTGCCAGAAGGTGGTTTTGTTTAGGTGCTGCTTGATATCTAGCCACTAGTCCTACTGCTAGCATGATGTCTGGTCTTGATGCTGTAAGATAAAACAGACTTCCTATCATGGATCTGTAGAGTTTTTGATCTATATCAATAGATCCATCATCAGTATACAGCATGCATCCCATGATCATGGGAGTTGACACAGGTTTGCAGTCCTCCATTTTGAATTTTTTCAACATTTCTTTTAAGTATTTTTCCTGTGAGATGAATGTGCCTGTGTTCTTTTGCTGAATTTGAAGTCCTAAGTAGAAACTGAGTTCTCCAATCATGGACATCTCAAACTCTAATTTCATCTCCTCAGCAAACCCTTTTGCTAGTTCATCTCTGTTGCTTCCAAACATAATGTCATCAACATACACTACAACAATCAGGGGTTCATTTTCATGGGCTTTTATGTATAGATCGTTGTCTACTCTGCCTCTCTTAAAGCCTTCTTTCTGCAAATACTTATCCAGTCTTGAGTACCAAGAACGAGGAGCCTATTTCAGTCCATATAGAGCCTTCTTTAGTTTGCACACATAGTCTTCTTTGTCTGTTAAATAGAAACCTTCTGGCTGTTCCATGTAGACTTCTTCTTCTAGATCTCCATTCAGAAATGCAAATTTCACATCCATTTGATATACCTTGAAGTCTTGGTAGCATGCAAAGGCCAGAAACATTCTGATGGCTTCCATTCTGGCTACAGGAGCAAATGTTTCATCATAATCAAGTCCTTCGATTTGTGAATATCCTTTGCAGACAAGTCTGGCTTTATTCCTGATTACCTGTCCTTCCTCATTCATTTTATTTTTGAATACCCATTTTGAGCCTATGACATTTTTCTCAGTGGGTCTAGGAACTAGTTCCTAGGTATTATTTTTCTCAATTTGGTTCAATTCTTCATTCATAGCATTCACCCAAGACTTGTCCTTGCTGGCTTCTTCAAATTTCTTTGGCTCTATTTGTGATAACATGGCTATGTATACCTCTTCTATCATTCGGTTAGCTACCTTCTTGTACGGACCCCTTTTTCTCTTGTCTCCTATGATCGATCTTCGGGATGGTTCTTACGAGTGTATACAGACAAGGCTTTTTGAAGCTCGGTTCTTCATCTTTTGTTGTCTGCTTGTTTCATCATCATCTTGATCTTCTTCTTCATGGATCTGCAGGATTCTGGCACGTGTGTATCTTTTCCTATTTTTGGAAGTTCTTCATCGAATCTCACATCAATGCTTTCTACTATTTTTCGAAGAGTCTTGTTGTAACACCTGTACCCTTTACTTTTGGAAGCATATCCTAGAAATATCCCTTCATCTTCTCTTGCATCAAATTTCCCAATATTTTCATCATTATTCTTTATGTAACATTTTCTTCCAAAGATTCTAAAATTTTTGATTGAAGCTTGTTTCCCATGCCATAGTTCATAGGGAGTCTTGTCACTGCTTGGCCTTAAGTGAGCTTTGTTAAGGATATGCACGTCTGTGTGTACTGCTTCTGCCCAGAAGGTTTGAGGAATATTACTCTCTTGCATCATGGCTCTGGCCATTTGCTGTACAGATATGTTTTGTCTCTCTGCTACTCCATTCTGCTTAGGTGTCCCTGCAATAGTAAATTGTTGCTTTATCCCATGTTCATTGCATAGGTCAGCAAAGTCATAGTCTGTGAATTCACCTCCTCTGTCTGATCTGATGCATTTTAGTTTGCATCCTGTTTGATTTTCTTATAATGCTTTGAATATCTTAAATTTTTCCAGAGCTTCCGATTTATTCTTGAGGAATGCCACCCGTGTCATTCTAGAGAAGTCGTCAATTATTAGCATGAAGTAGGATTCTCCACTTGGAGTTTTAGTTCTTGCAGGTCCACACAGGTCCATGTGCAAAAGCTGGAGTGGTCTTCTTGTTGATAACTCATCTTTGGCCTTAAATGATGTGCAAGTCTCTTTTCCCAATTGACAAGATTTGCATATGATATTTGAAGGTCTTTTTATTTCTGGCATGTCTCTGATAACTTTCTTCCTGTTTAGTCTGATGATGTGATCGAAGCTGAGATGTCCCAACCTTTTATGCCATAACCATGACTCCTCAATTTTTCTAAGATGACATGCTTCATATTCCTCTTTCACAATGTAAACATTACTCTCTGTTCGAACTCCTTTGAGCAGAGTCTTACCTGTGGTGCTTGATCTGACTTCATAATCTTGTGCTCTAAAAATAACTTCACACCCTTTATCACACGTTTGACTAACACTCAACAAATTAGCTTTCAGCCCATCTACAGATAGTACATCTTGGGCCTTTCCTCTGCCATTATCTAGACTGACTGAGCCTTTTCCTTTTATTTTTCCTGATTTATCATTGCCAAAAGTAACATTGCCATATTTCTTTTCATCAAGAGTAATAAACTTACTTCTGTCTCCAGTCATGTGTTTTGAGAAGCCACTGTCCAAATACCACTGGCTTTTCAGGTCTTGAGCAGTTAGAGCCAAGTCACATTTATTCACCTTCTTTATCCATTGGAAGAATCCTTTCGTTTGGTATCTTTTGTGAGATGATGATCTGCTTCTTCTGAGAGGACATTTGGAAGGCATGTGTCCAACTTGATTGCATACACAACATTTGATTATAATTTTTTCAGAATTGTAAGTATGAGCAAAATTTCATTGATTCATAAACGCCCTTGGGGTGTTGAACATCACTCTTTGTCCATACTTTATACACTCAATGATCTTATGGCCAAATTCCTTACAATAAAAATAGTAACCATATAAATTATTTGCATACCTAATGTAAGGTTGTCTTCTCCATTTGTTTGTTTGAGATAGTCTCTTCACTGTTTGCATCTTTTGCTGGTTTAAATTACTCCTCCTTGCATGAAAATATGCAGCAATGTGTCCCTACTTGTGGCAGACATAACAAGTGGCATTCTTCATAGGAGGGAATAATCTCCTTTGATGGCTTTCAAATTTGACATACTCAGGGGCATATAATCCTTTTTTTGTTGTCTTAGTATTTATTGCCTTCTTTGTTACTAGAGGTTTCTGCTTATCTCTGTCTTCCTTATTACATGTTTTTTCTTTTGTAGGAATTGTCTGAGCTGCTTCATCATTCTTCTTTGATTTTACAAAAATAATCTCTCTGTTTTCCTTTTCTTTGCTTTTACTTGATTCTCCTTCATAGCCTATTCCTTTTTTTATCATAGGAGATCTTTGAGCATCCAGAATTTCGTTCAACTTACTAGAGCTTGTTGTTTGAGAGGGATTTGTAGACACTTTCCTCTGAGCATTTTCTAATTTCTTCCTCGGACATACAACTTCTTCTTCTAGCCTCTCTTGTTCTCGGGTTTTATCCTTGATTTGCTGAAGTAACATGTCTTCTATCTTCTTGGCTTCTTCAAGCTCTACCTTCAGCTGCATGAGGGCTTCTGAATTCTTCTCTTCTCTCACATGTGAGAAATTTCCTTTTGTTGCACTTTGGTTTGGTACGTCTATCTCCTCAGGTACTTCTTAGCTCCCCCTCAAGGTTGATTTCACCTTCTTCTTCTACATCTTCTAGTAGGAGTCCTTCAAGTTCTTCTAT
The DNA here is from genome assembly GCA_034641835.2 of Pinus albicaulis. NCBI lineage: Eukaryota > Viridiplantae > Streptophyta > Pinopsida > Pinales > Pinaceae > Pinus > Pinus albicaulis. The sequence goes on along the minus strand of JAXQQM020061684.1, from coordinate 301,180 downwards.
GGCCATCAATAAAAATTCAGAGTTTCCTTCTTCACTTGAGGGTTCATCTGACTCTTCAGATGTACTGCTGTCTTGTTGAGCATAGAAGGATTTTCTGCTGAAATTCTTTCCTTTCTGCCAGTTCTTTGATGTATTTTTCTCTGATTCTTGGGCTTGATTCCTTACTTTCTTGAGAGGACATTTAGCTGCATAGTGTCCAACTCTTCCACAGTTAAAGAATTTGAAAGGAAGTTTACCTTTGTAATTACCTGAGCCTCTATCTAGTTTCTTGACGAATTTTACTTCTTCTTCATCTGAGCAAGAACATATGTCTTCCTCTTCTTCTTTCTTCTTTTCTGTTTTAAAGGATGCCTCCCTCGTAGTTGGCTTCTTCTGTGGGAGCCTCATTTCATATGCTGTTAGATTTCCAAGTAGCTGGTTCATGGTCAAGGTTTCCCAATCAGTTGTTTCTTCGTGAGACACCTTGGGATTAAATCGAGGTGGAAGAGATCTTAGAATCTTTTGTACAATTACAACTTCTTTTATGGTTTCACACAGAGCCTTCATGTTATTTACTATTTACTTGCAACCACTTAGAAAGAAGTTAGCAATGTCTTCATCATCATTAATTTTTTAAGTTTTCAAAGTTTGGGCTCTATAGCCCTTTCGTTTGGAGTCTTTACCGCTTCTTTTCTCCCTCATGGATGTTCTCCAGAGTATCCCACATTTCTTTGGCAGTGTCTTTGTGCATTACTTTGATAAAATCTGCTTCACACAATCCATTTAAGATGGAATTCATGGCTTTTGCATTAGCTACAAAATCTTGTTTGGTTTCTTTCTCTGAGTCAGTTTCCTTTGGGGCATATCCTAATTCCACAGCAACCCAAACTTCTATACCTAGAGAAATTATGTATGTCCTCATTTTGATTTTCCAGATATCATAATTCTCACCTGTAAAGAAAGGGGCTTTATTGGGTCAACATCCTTCTTTACTAGCCATCCTGAGAACCTAGGATCTCCTTTCAGTTGTTAAACTGGTACAAAGGAAATTGGCTGTGATACCAATTGTTGAATTCTTAGTTAAACTGAGAGGGGGAGGGTGAATCAGTTTAACACAGACTTGAGCTTTTTAAAATTTTCATTAGCTTATTTACAAATTACTTTTATAATCAACCTTAGTATATGAAATAGTCTTAATATGTTGCAGCAAGTATTAAATTAATGTGACAACAAACTTATTATGAGAGCAACAAACATTAAGCAGATTTGGTAAATCATCTCAGTACACAGGCAACACAGATAGAGACAACAAATATAAGTGGAAACCCATAAAGGGAGAAAACCACATCTTATTATTGTTGTGATGCAAAGGCAAGCTCCAACTCCCTCTCACCACTGTTTTCTGTAGGCACCAACCTACAGAAGGCTCCAACCTCAATTCTGCAAGCTACAACTTGCAAGGAAGCTCCAACTCCCTTCAATTTTCTGCAGGCACCAACCTACAGGAGGCTCCAACCTCAGTCAGCTACAACTGACAGCTATCAAGCTTCAACTTGATAGGGAAGCTCCAACTTCCTCAATTTAAGAAATTTTTTTCTGATTTACCTCAGATATCAGCTCTGTTCTGTAGCATCTCTTTCTGCTCCTCTCTTCCTTATCCTCTCTGCCTCAATCTTCTATGTTTTTCATTCTCTATCCTTACTCTCTCTCTCACACTTAATGCATATCAAGTTGATATTATATATAGAGTTCCTCACATGACTGTTTGTATTTCACAAGGAATTTGGAGTGAACAACCGCGACTCTTTGGCTTCTGTCTTCTCATTCCTTTATCCAACTCATTTTAAAATTATAACAATATGTATAAATTTCCATGCTACAGTGGAATTTTTTTCTTTTCCTTAGGATACTTGCCTTGCATCACAAACAATATAAAACAAAAAAAATATTTACATTTTTAGTTACACATTTCAATTCCACTTAGCTCCTTTTCTGGACTTTGGCTTTACTGAATTTGTATTTTCTGCTACTGTTGAGTGACTATTCTGTATAATTTGATTCACCTCTGTGTCTATTCAGCTGTTCACTGTACTTGTGTGCACCAGCTATATATATAACTGCTTTTTAGGTTTTATGCTCAAATACGTATGAATCTGGGTGATGTCTGTTCATTACCAGTCTCTGTTCTCCGGTTGCCTGTTTACATTCTCTGATTTGGGCAGTTTTGATACTCTGTTTACTGGACTGGCAATTAGACAAATTAATTTGAAATCTTTAGCATCTCAAATCTGAGATTTGAGATGTTAATAAAATCCTCTTGCATATATAACCACCTGCCTACACCTTTGTACTCAGTCCCGCTTAAACCTGGAAATTCTTCTAACTGTAGGAACCTCCTTCAAAGATTGTAAAAGCCCCCAGGTCTATGCAGTAAAACAAATATGCCACATAGAACCCTTACACATATCCAAAACGATGTCATCCAACTCACATACGATGCTATATCAAACTATGATCACGACCTCCGTTCAATGTTAGATACACTGTTTCTCATCCTACTCTGTCCTCGTTGTCTTAGTGCAAATTCTATAGATATATTGTCACTTATGTTCTTTGATTATACGCACGCAGTCATATAAATATAACTATCTTCTTATGCTTACTCGAATGTTTGGACATTGGAAATTTTAAATATTTATATATATCAAGCTTTAATTCAACTAAACCACTTATAATGAACCTCTGGCTCTGGGCCCACATATATAAGTGATGGCTCAATTAAATACGTGCACCATACCTTGGGTTATCCTTCGGGCTAGTTTCGAATGCGATCGCCGTTCAATGGGCCTTCCTCCAGATCGACGATGTTCGTTGATATCGCACTGCCTCCTAAGTCGAATGTTAGTGCGCGATGGGGCGATTTTGAAAATTCATCACATGCCACGTGTCCTCCAGTCTATTGAATCACTCTGAATTCACAATTACGCTCGTCCCACAAAGGTGGTGCGATTAAAACCGGAAACCCGCCTTTACTGTTCCTTCACGGTTCCGCTTCTGCTCACAATTCCATTCTTTTATACGTTGACCCTTTGGTTCATCGGTATTTTATCACGGTGCTTTCATCTGTTACGATGCATGGCTCCATTCACACTGCGCATTTAACTATGGTTCCGCATTTCCTTTTGTGACATCGATCCTTCCGGTGATCGATAAGACCTTAGTCCATATGACCCTTCAGATATATATGTGCAAAATCTCGAATGAACCCTTATTTCAGAGTTATTCGATCAATACAACACATCTAATTTCAGAACATAGGATCTTCATATATCTATACTAACCCTTATTTCATTCAATTCAAACGATACAACATATATCCTCAGCGCATCAGAATTGTTTATAAATCAAACCATTTTCTTTAAACCTTAAGACAGAGCTTTATCATGCGTTTCTCATATATTTTCTTATTGAACTCAAGGCCCACCACATAGAGGTTAAATCAATAATAGAGGCAATTTGGGAAATCGGTCACTCTGTGATCGATTCACAGAAACTTACAATCACTGCTTCAAATTTTAACACAAAGCTTCAATATGCACTTCTTATATGCTCTCTCTCTGGGACTTAAGGCACTCCTCACGCAGAGTTTCTTGATTCTGGCTAGATCTATAGCCCTTCTCTAACTCTGCCTCTGAACAAGATATGGATTTTCTTCATTTATTTGCAGAATTCCACAAAACCCTCACCACAGAGTTTATTTATTCTACACACACCACACCTCATAATTGCACACCACAGCATCATAGACCCGTTTAGACCCCAATTACAAAGTCTCATGTAATGCAAAACTTCTTCTTCACTACTCTGCACCTTGAATAGCTCTCTACTTCAATTCACTGCTTTTGATTCCTCTGCTCCTTGACTGATGCCGTTCCTTCTCTTTTTGCTGCCTGTGTTCTCCGCTACTTTGCTTCTCTCTTTTCCTTGTTGCTGTTTCAGGTGTTCCTTCTTTGCCATCTCCTTTGCCATCAATGACAAGATTTCCAACATGTCTATGCTGGAGTAGAGATGACAGTCCTCTGACCCATCTTACAGTCCCTAGAATCACTGGAGTGACAGACTGAAGAAGGCAAATACTAATTTTATTTTTCTTGTAGGATTTTTGCGTGCAGTATATCCTCACAGACGCGCAGGGTGTGCTTTCAACTCTGACCTGCGTGTAGGAAAGCGCACCTGTTAAGGATTTTTGCGCGCAAATGGCAGAATGAGATTTTTCTCCCTATATTCTGCATTTTTCTGCTTGTAGTGTACTGGGCAGCCCCTAATGTATTTGCCAGCACTTGTGTTTATACCCCACAACTTCTGAGAACTCACTTTTGCTGCTTTCTGTAGGCATAGAGTTAGTTTCTCTTTAAGTTGATTTTTTGCAAAAAATCTTCACATAGTTTAAGTAGGGGGCGAATTCACCATTGCTTTCTGAACGATTTATGTTTTGCAAATTCTGGTATGCACACTTAGATTAACTAGTCCAAGTAAGCTAGTTTTATTTTCTAGTGTATAAATTGTTTAGCTTAATTCAATTTTTGCATTTAGGAAATTGTGGGACTAGGTCTGAATTGCCGATTAGAGAAAGTAATATCTGCTGCCTTTGGACACTTCGGTGATCCTAGGCAAGCATATGAACACTCTATTTTTGCGATTCGCCATATCCCTTTAGTTAGTCACATAGATTAACTAGGAAGATTTGAAAGCGACCCATTCTCCGCACACGTTTTCCATTTTGAGCCAGGAACAAGATAACGTAGTTTAACTAGGGTTTTTTTGTAAAGGATCACCGATATCCAAATGTTCAAAATATGAGATTTTTCACCTTATGCTCACACACACTCACCCACTAAGAAAATAAAGCCACCTAAAACTAACTTAAACCAACTCATTAAATTCTCCCCACAGGGGCCACAAGAGAATTTATAGATTAAGTTAGGATCAAGGGGGTAGGCTTCCAATAAGCCTCCTTGATCACACTTCATATTGAAACATAGAAGTTGTGTATTTAGGGAGCTTCAAAATCCACCTATCAGCCCAGGGAAAAGAAAACCCGAGCGCGACAGAGACCCGATTTAGAGGGGGTTAGGCTTAGGCGTAGTGCGTGCGTTATCAATTGGGGCTACTTGACCCAGATGATACTCGGTACTGTTAGTTGACTACCAAGAAGCCCAAGACTCGAACGCTCATATGGGATGGTGGTTCTTAGTGGCCAAAAACTAGGGCATCCTTTACCCTATAGGTGACGGTCCAGGCAAGCGCCAAACCCTCTACCCTTACCTTAGTGGATTCTCTTCGGCTGACTGGGGGCGTCGCCAGCTCTTTCGGGATATTGTGCCAGAAATCACAAGAAATATTCTCAAGGCCCAGTTACTTTTGAGTGTGTGAGGATGCATAGGTCTTCTAGGATTTTGAGTATCATGCGCAAAACAAACAAAAACCATATTTTTGCTTGATTGATCACATAGATTAAGTTAAAGGGAAAATCATTTTATTTTCGATTTGTTTTATGTATGTGGCCATAATTTTTCTTTGACCTAGAATCTATCCCCTCAAATTTTTCCAAAAACCTAACCTGGTCGACACCCAAACGGTCCCAACGGAACCTCGTCGATCCAGGCATCTTTTGGACCTCCCCCCATTACAGGGAGGGGTTCCAGGTCTTTCGCCATTTAGGCATAAAAGATGGAACACTGCCACCATCATTGGTTCATCCTTCATTGGAGCAACCATAGTTGAGAACCCTAGTTAGTCTCCCAACACCACAACGCACACCACTCCCCCCTCTACCCCTAGGGGGTAGAGGAGTGTGTCCCATTCGGGAAGCCAAATGAATACACATCAGGGTACATCACAAACTAACCCTCTTTCTAACTAGAACTTTGTGTCTTCACACGTTGCCATGGCGTCAACCTCTCAGTCACCCTTCTTAGCTGTGTTAAATCTACCCGATTTAACCAAGCTCACAAATGACCCCATCGCACATGATCCTTCATGGCCTCCCATGCCCACGAAGCTCCCTTCGGATATACCAAAGTTCGAAGGCAAGTAAGCGAAAGACCCAGGTAATCATATAATGACCTTTCACTTGTGGTGATCATCGAATAGTATCATCGATGAAACTATTCGATTGAGGCTATTTCAACACACTCTTATGGGAGTGGCCGTGAAATGGTACGTGGAGCAACCTCTTTCTTCACATGGAACCTTTAGCACCCTTGCTACCGCATTCCTCACTTATTTTTAGATACACATTCACCATGATTCGGGAATGGAGTTACTGAATCATTTTAGAAAAATCCCCGCCATCCATATCTTTGACCATCTTCATGAGTGGAGGCAGCGTCGTAGTTTATGCAAAGCTAAACTCGACGGTCGGGTCCTATTAGATTTATTCTTGAAAACTCTGATGGTGGAGATTTCAAAGGATGTGGTGCAACAATACCCCACATTCGAAGAGTACTCAATCAGTAAATCCCAGAAGCTTGAACTCATTTTCAAGCAGTCAGGATACATTTACAATATCCTGCCTAACACCCCGCACCTACAAACTTATCAAGAATTGCAAGGTGCGTCAAACTCTACATATGGACTAATTGGGTCAATGACCCAAGGGTACCTAGGTAGTAGTAGTTCCAATCCCGGTTATGCACAAAATTCTACCGAGAACATGTCTCAACCCGGATTTCAAAGTCATCACATGCATCAGCAAGATTTGACTAATAGGGCACAAGCGTATCACCAGGGAGGACCCTATCCTTCAGCCGAGGGGACCCAGTACGCAGGAAGAAACACTGATGGAAGAGCTCCCCCCCAACGGCCAGGTGCAAACAAGGGACAGCGTTATGCTCAGTCCCAAGCACATGACACACCTACGCAAACCAATGTACAGGTGAACTTTGTGCAGATGTCTGAGAATCAACCACACCAGTATAACTAGGAGAACTACCCTCTTAATGTGGTTAATAAAAAATCAAAAAACAAGCCCAAAGGGAACCATAGACAGGGGGGCAGCAACCAACAGTGCCCATCGCGATCCCAGGCTGGAGGTACCTCCAACCGGAATCAAAACCAGGAGCCAAGCAATGCCTAACTACAAGGCAAAAGGCCACCTCTGTGAACAAACCATTATTTTTCAATATGTGGTGAGTACGGGCATTATACTCACCACTGTCCTGATCTCCCTGAGCTAAAAAAGCTTCAGAGTAACCAAGGACAAGGAGGATCTTCCTAGCAACCTGCTATTATGAAAGAACCTTTCCCCCACCAAGGGATGGTCAGCACTCAGCAACAAAACCCAGAGGATTTCGGGAAAAATAGCCATGAAATTTACATGACTGGGGAAGAAATGTTTTTTCCAAACACGGAATCACAGTTACGACACCCCACAAGACTCCACTACATCAGGGGCTAGTACTAGTGCACCGACTGCACCTTTGACCATTTCAAAGATTCCTATAGAACCGTTGCCAAAGATGGCAAAGGGACCTAATAGGTGAGCAGGTAACTACTCCAAAGCGGCCCATAATTATAGCATCGTGGATGATTTAGCTCAATCACCCACTGCTATGTTCGCATTGGATGTACTGTAGTTGTGCCCAAAGCAACAAAAAGCCCTACTTTTCGCATTAGGCGCTATCGACCCTGCCGATACGCGCATGATGGCTTTTGATTTAGACAAAGCCACCCCTAGGCTTCCTTCCATGGTCGCATTCCAGATACCAGTATCGGTACAAAATATCACTATTCACCGATGTGTCATAGATGAGGGTGCATCGACATGCATCATGTCAAAAAATGTTTGGCAGAAGTTGGGTTCTCCCGAACTAAAACCCTCAATCATAACGCTTCGAGCCTACGACAGTCGTCCCTCGACCCTTGTCGGCCTCTAACAAAATGTCCCGTTCTGTTTAGCCGAAAAGACGGTCCACATAGAAATCGAATTCTTGGACACTCACTTGGATTACAATATACTCCTTGGGCGGAGTTATATGTACGCCATGTCTGCCATAGCCTCCTTTGTCTTTCGCATTATGGTGTTCCCCCACGAGGATCACATCATTACTGTCAACCAAATGATGCACAGCGAGAAGCGTCCCCTAACCAACATGGATGTAATTATACCCTATGTAGAGATAGCCGCAGATGGTCTTTCACAGTACCAAGAATATGGCCCCGACAAATTCAAACCGTTTTTCTTCCTAGGGTCATTCCTAGGAGATCCTCCCATTATCCCTGAGGTATCACCCGATGCCAGAGGGGCTCCGGTGTGCATGATGTCCACATCAAACACCGATGTCAGTTAGGATACAGACTCAAGAAGTAATGACACTGAGGGATCAGCCATGGTAGCCTCTCTAGCCTACACCACCTCCCAAACCCCTTTCCTCTACCCCCCAGCTGGCTTCGTCTCCCAGCGGGTTTTGGCAACACTGGTGTTATCCTACATATCGTTGGCATTCCCAAATTGGTACCTCGTTCCCCCTTCTGGAATAGGATCCACCAACGTTACTGCCATAGGGTTAAAGCCCCTTAGCCCCGAGGAACCCAAACCAACCCGAGAAACGGTCGAGACCGCCCCTGCAAAGGAAGTTCCCATTACGAAACCGATTATCACAACCAAGAAAACCACAAACAGAGGGCAGAAGATGGTGACCCCCTCCATTCAAAGGGAATCACTAGTATGCAACACATGCGATGTCATAGGCCATCCGACCCACATATGCCCAGAGTTGGACGAGTTAAAACCACTCCTTAGCTCCGAAGCAGATGCCTCAACGCCGCGTTCCCGTAAAAAGGAACTTACCACCACAGGTAAAGGAAAAAAGTTGCGTACCGATCACGCATGCTCTCTCTGTGGCACCTATGGGCACTATACCCATCATTGTCCAGAGATACCATGGTACAGGGACGCCTTACATGCGGTCAGCGATCCTATCAAGAGGATCCCTTCACCCAGTTGGTCAACGACGAGCCTCACACCATCCTATACTTATAAGAGGAACATAGGATTGTAGAACGACCCCCAGTAATGTCCATTATACGTTGTATGCTATGCGATGAACGTGGCCACTACATCGAAGAGTGCGCAGCCTTGGAACTCATTCGTAGATGGTATCCAATAGAAAGGGTTTACTACGTAGGGCTACGAGCGACGCAATTCACATGCCTGTTATGTGCCTACAATCACCTTTTTGAGGATTGTCACTACATATCTCGCTTCCGGCTAGCCCTTTCCAACCTCCGCTCAGCCATAGTTTTCCTTTCCCAAGAAGAATATATGGACGCCAATTCCACTAGCAGCTCCATGACCCAAGTAGATGAGATGAGCAGATCTATTATGTTCATGACAGCTAAAGAACGGCCTAGCAAGGAACCCCTCGTTACCCCCAACGGTACTTTGCAGCAACGACTAGCGTGTATGTTATGTAAAAAGATGGACCATGTAGTCGTCCATTGCCCTGATTTAGCAACCTTCTGGCACTGGTTCACCATTAGAACTCGAACTTAAGTCAAAAAAACTTTCATATCAAGGATATTCTGCCTGATATGTTAGGGTAATCATTACGACTGAAATTGTACTTATGCCTCGCAGATTCATCCCACTATCGACATGATTAATGCCATAGAGAAGAGACAAGATGATCTCTAGGAATGGCATAAAAAGTACATCGCCGGATCAATGTCCCCAACTCCGCAATGGTGTGTCAAGCCTAACAAGACAACTCACCACCAAAGAGAAACCCCGGCCAAGACTAGGATAAAATGAGGCCTATGTGATCTAAACGACCACCGAGTCAACCAAAGTAGAGAACTCAAGCCCTTAGAAAAAAATCTCTGCATAGTCTCTTCTCTCCCCCAGAAACTTATATCCAAGCAAGAGAAGATCACACACACTTATCGCCGAATTTGCTCACAATTTCACCATACGTTTGAGTGTATACATCTCCCCAAGCTGAGAGCGGCACGAGCTACGTTGAGTCTACACTCCACTAAAGAGGACGACAAGTCTAAGCCAGCAACACAGAAATGGAGACATAAGACAACCTCATCTACGTCTGACCCTTTCCAAGCATCCACATCAGGAACAACAAGTAGAATAGAATCACACACTATCTACTCCGTTGTGTCAGTAACGCCATGCAGCATTTGCACTGGAATGAATCATGCACCAGAGACGTGCCCGTTAATGGAAACAGTTAGGCACCTTTATGGTAGGAAAAATTTCCACCTACTAGAAATCGACTATCCTAATGGGGAACCTAACTTTGAGCCCATACAGAATCCCATTATAGAGATTCTTCCCCCACCAAATGCCGATGATACAATCCACCATATACGATTTGTATCCGCTCATATTGGTGAAAGGATTACTGCCTCAACCTCGCCCTATGATTTCCATCATAATCCTGTCACGAAAAACCAAGGCACCTTGCGCTTTTGCATTGATTTCCGCAAAATCCAAAACCTGCATGCCACCATCAAAATCCTTGATGACATCTAGCCTCTAGAACAACTCCTAGTACAACTAGAGCTAGTTAACGAAAGTTGAAAACAATCGCTGCAACACAAAGAGGTCCATAAGAAAAGGGTAAAAGAATCATTCGACGGCCACATCAACCCTCGATCATTCACCAAGGGAGAATTAGTCCTTCACTATGATGTTGCAAAAGAGGCCTTAGGGCCAAGAAAGTTTGAAACCCTGTGGAAAGGACCCTACATCATCAAACACTGCCTTTGACAGGGGGCATACATATTGACGGAACCGGACGGGACCGACCTCATTAACCCCGTCAATGGCCTTCTACCCATAAGGGCCCCAAAGGCCCTTCCCCTAGAGTGAAAGTACACAAAACCCAATCACTAAAATATTTTTGACTCGAAGACTTACATTAAAAACACACTCAAAGTGCCAACATGGATCACCAAATTGAACCATATTTCGGATTTTCTGATGGAGCATCGTGATGGTCTCAAAAATTAGCTGCAGCAGCCTGGGTAATCTACCACCCCGATCGATCACCGCTGTGTTCAAACGACGTGTTCATCGGATCAACAACAAAAAATTAGGCATAATATGACACCGTCATTAGACTTATGTGCGATGCCCTCCATCGGGGCATTCACCGTATGCATATCTACCTCGATTCCCAGTAAGTAGTATCACAGCTAAACTGAACATTTGTGACTAGAGACACACACCTGTTTAGAAAATATTTGTGTGCCAAAAGATTAAGCAGGCAATTTGATTACATTACATTTTCACATGTATCAAGGATCAAAACCAAACAGCTGATCGCATAGCTAACAATATCCTAGACTGGAATGTATCTCGAATAAACCATCATCCATAAAAAAACAAAAACATAGATATCCATCAGCATAACACAAAATATATAAACCGAAATAAATAGCACACCATGTAGAGCCACAAAAAGATATCTCATATATATATAAAAAAATATGTGTATCTGAGTACAAAAAAAAGTATCGCTGGCCCACTGGCCAACTAGAAGATACATAAGTCATCAAAAATAAGGGAAGAATCCTCATAATGGGTGCTTTCCCTATGTACAAAACCACTCTAGGGTGGTTCCCCCTCAAGAGAAGCACTTGGACCCACCACCGCTCCTGGTGCCACCACCGGAGCTATTGATGCCACTGCAATAGTGACCCGATGTAGAGTATACTGATAATCCCTCTCGCAGGCCATCACCATCTCTAACCAGACCTCCTTGAAGTCGTCCATAAAACCTCGAGCAGGCATATCCTAGGTCAAGTGGTCCACTCGACCTCGGAAGTCTTCAAGAATGGTCACCTGAGCCGTAAGTACTGCAATGCGTGTGTTATCACAAAATCTAACCCTGATAGGCTGCTAATCAAGTAGATTCTGAGTAACTCTTTTAAACCAAACTTTTGGCTGAGGCTTAGCCTCCTCAACCTGAGAGGGCTCTCTCAATAGGTTTAATATTTTTAATTGATGATTAGATGGCTAACTCTAGAAATAAAATGGACAAAAATGTGTAACTGGTTGAATTACAGATTAGAAAACATCTATTGGGCCATGGAGTCAAAGTAGTCTTCAACAACACATCATAATCAGCTAAACATGGAAGTCAAGGCACTTGGAGTTTAGGTTTATAAGTTGAAAAGTAACATAGTGAATAAACATAGTCTACAAGCACGTGAAGGAAGTTAGAGAATTATCCAATGAATTCTAAGTAACACATGCTCATACCACTGCAAATAGGTAATTGAAAAATTCCATAGAAATATCAAACACATAAACCCCTTGTGAATCTTGAGTAGTAAAACCAATCTCTATATTAAGTTGAAACAACACACAGTCTGCTAAATAACACAGTTTCTTTTGCTAATAAAAAATGCCAACATTTAATGAATTCGACCTAATGCTTCATATATAGCCTTTACAATCTTGGATTCCATAATCCATCACTAGGAGAATTCGAATTCCCATACATGACACCTAATCTAACCATCAAACAGACTTTTAATTACAAAATGGCAAGTAAACAGTCTTTGAAGAGTCGTAATCCAAATAGGAGTGAAACTCCTAAATATGCTTGCAAAAACCTTATCTAAAATTTAATGCTTCCTTTTCCAGCTACAATCCCATGAGGTTGAATTTGGATGATGTCTCCACCTTTGATGTATTCATGTTGATCAACAAAAACTGCCGTAAAAATCAGGAGACAGATTTCCTGTTTTTTAGCCCTTATCTTCCATGTTTATCTTCAAGTAGCTTGTTAACATCGATGACTGTTTTGTATGTGTCACATGTGCTAATATACCATTGAAACTTCAATCTTCCACCTGTGAAAAAACAAATATTCAAAAAAGTGTAAAAGGAGATGAGATATGACTGCGCTACGAAAATAGCCTGTTTTCGTAGCGCAGTTTTTTATCACTATAAAACACTTCTTTTAACCATTCTTTCTTCTACTTTGCAATCTGATTCTTCATCTGTGATATTCATATTTCCATCAGCAACATCAAAACTTGAAACCCAAAAATCCTCAAAATTGGTCTTCTTCTTAATTACAAACCGATTTAAGATTTATCATTTTCTGCATTTGTTCCATTTCCCTGTTTTACTGTTTTTACCTGAAAAATAGGTGTTGAGACAGAGCTTGTATCTCCTCATAAAAAAATTATTTTACAAAACTGAAGGACAATTTTGGCGATCAATCTGTATTGAACAAAAACCTCTCTTATTTTTTTAAAATACCTCTCCTACTGCCCAGAAAATGTCTTTGAACAACATGTGTAAAACTGGAAAATTCTAATTTCTGAAAATATGGCTTCAAAGAGAGCCTTGTATCTCCCAAATGGTAACACTTATGAGAAACGTGAGATAGGTTATTGTATCTGGAGATTTTATGAAGAGAAACCTCCTTCATAATTCTAAAAGACCTTTTCTTGTGGCCAAAAACTGATCTTGAAGTGAACTACTAAAACCAGAAAGCAGAGTTTTTCTCTCAATGACTTTCAGCAGTTTCGTAGTGCAAGTTGAGTAATAAATTTATCCCACCTCATAAGGAATTGGAAGAAATGGAAAGAGGTTTTTGTAGTTAGGTATGTTAGGAATAAAAACCTATTTTAGTTTTCAGACATTCGTTTTCAGTTTCCCATAAACCTCCTTGGAAAATTACTACTAAAACCAGAAAACATAGTTTTTTGATGAAAAAGGTTGCTTCAGTAGTTTTGTAGAGTGCTACGAAAATATCTTGTTTTCGTAGCGCAAATCACCTTTTTTGAACTAGCTGCGCTATGAAACTGCGTATTCTTGAATGATTGCAAAAATTAGACTCCAAAAGGTTAAAAAATAACTTCTAAATTAATGATGGGACTTTTTAATCATGGAGTGGACCTAAAAGACTTTATTTGGAAATGAAAATGACATTTTGAGACTTCTAACCCTATCACTTACCCTTTTAAGAATGAAATGACTCAAGACCTATTTAACATCATGACTAAAACAAGGTAAAATTTCAGATTTTATTGATCATGGAGTGGACTTATAACCTTTAAAACTTATAAAACTATGACCTACACTTTACCAAGATTTAAAATGACTTTTAGACCTCCTTGAAATCATGACCAAAAGCAGAGTTGTCACAATGATGTTTTGAAAATTTTTGGGTGATAAAAGTGGCTCCACTTGGGATAGTGTGCCCCTGTGGTACACTAAGAACCTGTAGCTCCAGTGCTGCTATCCATCCTTTTAAAAAAAATTATGAGATGTTGCTAAGTTTCCCATCAAAATTTTAATGGTCTTCACCTCGGGCTTAAGCTTGATGATTTCTGCAAGAAGCACTCAAACTGTACCTACTGAAAAATGCTCAGTCAACCTTGAGCTTATTTGCACATTCCTAACTACCCTATCAGCTGCAATCTCCATTTGTAGCTCAAGGAACATGAAACTTCCAATGAAGCCAGTCATTGATCTGATCTGACACTTGAATATGTTGACTGTGCTTGAAGCAAAAATAAACATAATAATGAAATAACTGAGGCAACATGAGATGTAACTGATCTTCAAGATGAAAATATAACTAGAAATCTGAATAGTAAATCTTTTCCATGTAGTTAGTAATAGAACCATAAAAGACATAATCTGTTTGGAGCTTCTCATGACAGTCTGCAATTGTGGACCACATATACATGCTTTGATCAACCAGATAAGACATCAGTTGTGTGCTCTCAAACTGCATTTCAAACTGATTTTCAAAAATAATGCATTCTTCCTCAATCTCAAAGGAGAAAGGTAGAAACACTCTCTCTTTGTGTTTTGCCATGGAAAGCTTTTGAAAAGAATGATCATGATCATGAAGACTATATGATTGAATTTGACCTTGTAAATCTTCAATGTCTTTCTCAATTTTCTTGGCAACTTCATCCAAAAATTTAATCTTATCTTCTGTTTTACACCCAAATGATTTTAGATAAGAAGACAAGAAAAAAGAAAAATTTTCATCTATTTCTCCATTAATATGATCATCATTCCATTGTTTGAAACCTTGAATTGAAGGAGAGTTTTCCACCAACTCTGTTCTGTCTATCCATTCCTCCAAAAACATAAGCCAAAATTTTGCAAATTACTTAATTGATCTGACAGGAAAACTTTCAATGCATTGTTTAAATTTCCCTTGAAATGAATCATAGAACAACATAATGCAAAAATTTTCATGTTTGACTCTAAGAAGCTCAGTAAAATCATAGAAATCTGATATATGCTTCAAATTCAAACTCAAATCTTCTCCATTGAATTTTGGACCATTCCTTAAAAAATATGTATCCTTGGGAAAATGATTTGGGAAACCATGAATTCCTGAAATTTTTTATACATGCATACCTTGAAACAAGAATGGTAGCATCTGAGTTCTTCATAAGTCCAGTGGAATCACCAAGAATCTATGAATTTTGAATTCTTCAACAATGGAGTTGCCAAGGTAGTTTTGCAGCCTCAAAAATATTTCTGAGCTCCTGATACCTTCAAGAGTTTAGCTTCATGATTTTTCGGGAGATGTATATCTTCAGACTCCCAGCAGACGCACCAAAATGTTATCAAAAAATCTGACCCTGATAGGCTGCTGATCAAGTAGAATCTGAGTAACTCTTTCAAACCAAACTTTTGGCCTAGGCTTAGCCTCCTTAACCTGAGAGGGCTCTCTCAATAGGTTTAATATTTTTAATTGATGATTAGATGGCTAAATTTAGAAATAAAATGGACAAAAATGTATAACTGGTTGAATTACTGATTAGCAAAAATATATTGGGCCATGGAGTCAAAGTAGTCTTCAAAAAAACATCATAATCAGTTAAACATGGAAGTCAAGGCACTTGGAGTTTAGGTTTATAAGCGAAACAATAACACAGTGAATAAACATAGTCTACAAGCATGTGAAGGAAGTTAGAGCATTATCCAATGAATTCTAAGTAACACGTGCTCATACCACTGCAAATAGGTAATTGAAAAAGGCCATAGAAATATCAAACACATAAACCCCTTGTGAATCTTGAGTAGTAAAACCAATCTCTGTATTAAGTTGAAACAACACACGGTCTGCTCAATAACACAGTTTCTTTTACTAATAAAAAAGGCCAACCTTTAACGAATTCGACCTAATGCTTCATATAGAGCCTTTAAAATCTTGGATTCCATGATCCACCACTAGGATAATTTGAATTCCCATACATGACACCTAATCTAACCATCAAACAGACTTTTAATTACAAAATGACAAGTAAACAGTCTTTGAAGAGTCCTAATCCAAATAGGAGTGAAACTCCTAAATATGCTTGCAAAAACCTTATCTAAAATTTAATGCTTCCTTTTCCAGCTGCAATCCCATGAGGTCAAATTTGGATGATTTCTCCACCCTTGATGTATGCATGCTGATCATGACAAAAACTACCCTAAAAATCAGGAGAAAGATTTCCTGTTTTTTAGCCCTTATCTTCCATGTTTATCTTCAAGAAGCTTGTTAACATTAATGACTGTTTTGTATGTGTCACATGTGCTAATATACCATTGAAACTTCAATATTCCACCTATGCAAAAATAAATATTCGAAAAAGTGTAAAAGGAGATGAAATATGATTGCGCTACGAAAATAGCCTATTTTCGTAGCACAATTTTTATATCACTGTAAAACACTTCTTTTAACCATTCTTTCTTCTGCTTTGCAATCTGATTCTTCATCTGTGATCCTCAAATTTCCACCAGCAGCATCAAAAATTGAAACCCAACAATCCTCAAAATTGGTCTTCTTCTTAGTTACAAACTGATTTAAGATTTATCATTTTCTGCACTTGTTCCATTTCCCTGTCTTACTATTTTTACCTGAAAAATAGGTGTTGAGACAGAGCTTGTATCTCCTCATACAAAATGTATTTTGATAAAATGAAGGAGGCTTTTGGAAAAAAATATGTCTTGAACAAAAACCTTTCTTAGTGTTTTGAAATACCTCTCCTACTACCTAGAAACTGTCTTTGAACAACATGTGTAAAACTGGAAAATTCTGATTTCTGAAAATATGGCTTCAAATAAAGCCTTGTATATCCCAACTGGTAACACTTGTGAGAAATGTGAGATAGGTTATTGTAGCTGGAGATTTTAGGAAGAGAAACCTCCTTCAGAATTCCACAATACCTTTCCTTGTGGCTAGAAACTGATATTGAAGTGAACTACTAAAACCAGAAAGAAAAGTTTTTCTCTTAATGACTTTCAGCAGTTTCGTAGTGCATGTTGAGTCATAAATTTATCTTACCTCATAATTAATTTGAAAAAAATAAAAGTGGTTTTTGTATTTAGTTATGTTAGGAAGAAAAACCTCTTTCAATTTTCAAAAATTCGTTTTCCGTTTCCCATAAACCTCCTTGGAAAATTACTACTAAAACCAGAAAACATAGTTTTTTGATTAAAAATGCTGCTTCAGCAGTTTCGTAGCGCGCTACGAAAATAACTTGTTTTCGTAGTGAAAATCACCTTTTTTGAACTAGCTGCGCTACGAAACTATAGATTCTTGTATGATTGAAAAAATTTAACTCCAAAAGGTTAAAACATATTTTCTAAACGAATGATGGGACTTTTTAATCATGGAGTGGACCTAAAAGACTTTATTTGGAAATGAAAATGACATTTTGAGACTTCTAACCCTATCACCTACCCTTTTAAGAATGAAATGACTCAAGACCTATTTAACACCATGAATAAAACAAGGTAAACTTTCAGAGTTTATTGATCATGAAGTGGAATTATGACCTTTAAAACTTATAAAACTATGACCTACCCTTTACCAAACTTGAAATGACTTTTAGACCTCCTTGAAATCATGACCAAAAGCAGAGTTGACAAAATGATGTTTTGAAAATTTTTGGGTGATAACAAGGTGCCTCAGCCACATCTACATGAGCTCTCTCGACCACAATCTCTGCTATAGTCGAGCTACTACATGCCCTCACTAGAAAGGTCAGCACCATCTCCACGAGGTCCACCGGCACCACCACCCAGTCCACTTGCATCACCTCCTCCTTGACCACCTCGAGGTCGTAGCAGAGGGTTGTGCCCCACCAATTGGGCCACGGGGTGACCTACCTCGCTAGCATCTACACGAGTAACCAAAATAATTTCAGTGTCAAGAACAAAACACGTAAGAACATAAATAATCGAACAAATGCAGAAAAAATATAATGCATACTTTTAGGCCCCCAAACATAACCGAAAGGGAGACCCATGTCTGGGTCACCCTGAAAGTCCATCCCCGCATACGAGTATGGCAAGAACATCTGTGGGTTGGTCTCAAACCAGGCCTCTGTCATGTCATTCCAATAACGACCCACCATCCCACCACCACCTCGCGGCATCACCGGAGCCCACCTCCTCATGTGTGGCTCTCATGGCCCCCCAGTGGGCACCACCACCACTGGCCTCAGCAGCACCACCCTCTCGTACATAATGCTGCATAGGGTGCTAGCGTACACAAATGAATTAGATCCACGTTGGACCTTGTTCAATTGTGACGCCATCCCATAAAAAAAGAGAGGGTGAAATCGAAAAAGTGTCTGCCCTTCAGTCGGTGTAAAACTCCAACCTGTGGGCCCGATGCCAGATGTGGAGAAACCGAACCCGCCAGTCGCACAATAACTGCCAGAGTACACCGCTCTACCACATCTGTCACTGATGCAATGTTGATGCACCCCACAGTAAGAGGTGCACCACCGCAATGACGCCTTTGGAATCTGTCTAGGTTCACCCTCCCAACAGAGAGTGGTTACCTCAGAGCCTCACCCTAAGGCAGTAACCCGGTCATAGAGTATATATCCGTTTCCAGATGGATAATCAGGTTCGTCCCCCGTAGTACAAACATGTTGCGCCTCCAGCACCAATGCTGTATAATGTAACGCAGTAGTTGGTCTTGAGACCAAAGGAAGTAGTTCTTAGTGAACTTCAGAAGGTCCCATGCGGCCAACTGATGACGCACCCCAGCATTAGCAGCTAGAGCGGTTCGGATCTCGAGCCAATCCTGCTCTCTCCACACTAACCTGCCAAGCAACATAGACACCCATCAGTACAAAGAAAAACATCAAAAACAGGTAAGAAACCAAATTTCTTGTCACTATGGCCTTTGCGCGCCTATTTTCTTTACAGGCACGCCTTTGCATGAAAAAAGTAGGGAACAACGTGCCCTCATGCGCCTGTCCCTCGGAATTGCACACAAGAAAGGCGCGCTTTTGCCTAGATCGCTTGAGAAATCTAGGGAAAAAGTTGCTCAGAGGCCGTACAAACCTAATTTTTACAACTCCCGGCACCATCAAACTGAAGAAATTACAATGTAGGACATCATGAAAGTTACCTCGACATAGTATCGCTAATCCCCGGTACACGGGCTGACCACAATGGAAAGAAAGGCTCTGCAAGCACCTCTGATCTCCCAAAACTTAGCAAGTACAAATGAATAGGATTAGGGCCATAATCCCATATTTATCACCCTTTTCCATAACTTCGAAGGTCCATAACAGGAGATCAGAAGGTCCATTCTACAAACCGTAAGTTGCACCATCATTAGTATGCCATGACTAATGAAAGAGATGCCACACATTCGCTCTCCAAGAAAAATATTTTTTTTAGCGCTGACAGGTATGCCCTCTCCCATCTTCTTTTTTAAAGCTCTTGTCTTTCAAATAATATTTGATGAAAAGAAGATGCTTTCACTTGAGGTAGTTTTTTTTGCAGGAAGAACCCGCAACCTGCTTACAACACCATCCACTGGAAATCCAAGAGCAGGTATCATTCTACCCCCAGCATGATAGAGTCCCATAAAACTTTACATATCCTGACATAATTTATCCATCAGAAATAAAACATAGGGTCCTCATACTCGACCGCGTTTATCATCACCTAACCTTACACATGATAAACATCTGTGTTGGTCGATAGAGCCTCCCCTCCATGGCGCTCATCACCCAAAGTAGATCATACATCACATCTCAAGTGACGCCATGGCCATACCATTTCAGTCTGGGAAGGACCTCGTGCCCATCCATTCATCATGCATAAGGTCAATTTTACCATTCAAACTAGAAGTCCCCTTCCTGGACGATCAAGTTATATAATCAGATTGAAAGCGCACCTCCGCGCATCGCATTTGTCCCACCATACCTCCATCAACATAATCCCATCTGTGACACTTCTTCATTCAATTCATCAACCTCACACATGAGACCAACCAATGGGACCCCCAACCCCAGCAAAATACCGTCCTCACACCTTCAGTGAGTGAACCCTTTCATGTTTTGGGGTACCCGTCTCTATGTTTTGTACAAACCAAACCTCATTATTTTATTCTTTTGGTAAGTGTACAAAGGCCGCCAATGATGCCCTTCACCTCTTCATCCTCATATGTCATCTTTTCCCCCCATGGCAGCAGTCCCTCATCCCCCTTGGTCAGACTATTTCACCCCCATGCATGCACCATCATGACATTCATAGCTGGTTAACACTCGCCCTGGAAGTCCTATCGACTCCAGGGATTTTCCCTTCAGAAATACCTATGACTGCTGTCAAGCTGCTAAAGTATACTCCAACCTTGGGCCACTAAATCCCCATCATCCGTTTTCAGTCACCTCTCACCAACATGCCTATGTTAAACCCATCACATCTAGGTCCCCGAACCCTCAGGTCGGAAACCCATGGTTCGGTTAAGGCTTCCTTTTTTTTGATCTCAACACCTCTTTTCCAAAAAGGAAGTAGTACCTTGGATCACCCCTCCCCATGCAAAGGGGTATCCTTGGGTGGCACCGTGGGAGAAATCATTGTCCACAGATGTCATCGATCCTCCTGAAATTCGACTACAAAAAAAGCTTTCATATCACGATAGTATCGTACCTTACAACCATTGCACTTTGATCATATATGTCAAAGACCCATGCCCCCATAAGCGTCTCTGTCAACAATTCTTACACAGGAAGGTCCCAACCAGTACATATGTAGTTTACGCATATGGGTACCACATTCCACCTATCTCCAAAGAAAAAATGCCCATGAGGGCATCAGCATTCGTCGTCAACAACCGCTAGCATCACTACCACAATAGTGACACGGACAACACATGTATCTGTCAATTTTGTTTAACTAGCCATAGCATCACGAGCATGGGACATGCTCGCCTCGTTGAAATTTTGTATATATGTTGTATATTTTATTTGCTTTTAGGGGTCCCTTAGGCCATGTTCATCTCGGAAACGGTGCAAGGTGTTGTCAATTCCAAGATTCACGCATGCCTCTCTCTCTCTCTCTGTGCACGATACATAAAAGAAACTATCATGTATTTCAGCTATACAGTTCTTCCTAGACCTCACACATTAGGGGGAAAATATTAACATTGGAAAATTGTACAGCAGAAGATGGCATTAATTAATGTCAAGCCTGAGGATTTATAGGGCAGGAACACGTTATGGAATCAAGAAAGTATTTAAAATATCTAAGGTTTTGAGAAAATCAGATTTGAACTAGTCATAAATCCTGGATTGTGCGCTTAATCCTTCGAGAAGAGCGCCTTCTGCACACCTTTTTTTCCTGATAAGCGCGCATTCCTGAAAATGGAAAAATGTCGCTTTCCGGGACAGTTACTCCTTATATGAAGCCACCTAAGGACAGCCACCAGCACCTCCTTAGACACTACGTGAGCACACAAAGGAATATTTGAGCACACAATGGAATCATACCTCTCCCTTGGGTCACTATCCATCATGTACCAAGGGAGGGAAGGAGGATTTGAAACTCCCCTATATAAAGCCACCAAGAGATGAAGAAATGGTGATCACATTGTTATGCTGGTCAAATTTTCCCAAGAAACACTAGCAGTGTGTGACCTGAAGCTGGAGCTGAAGAGGACTCGATCGTTGGCCACCCAAAAATCCTAGTCCACCACGATAGAGAGAGAGGGAGACTGCATCATAGGCAGAGCTTGGAAGGCAACATCCTTGCATCGGGACCTAGAGCCATTGGCTTGGTGCCCTTTGGCAAGTGGGTAAAATTTATTCTCCGTTTCAAACGTTTAATAAGAAGAGGCCTTTGAGCCGTCGTTGGTATTATTATAGTTTTTAATCTCTTTGATAGCTTATGTATATTTGTGTTTTAGTTTTAGTTTACTTAGAGCATACATTTGCATACTTTTTTCACTAAATTGTGTGTTTTTGAGCTCCACCACTTTTTGCCTGTTACCAATAGTTTAAAGAGTAGACCACACTCTTTAAGCCGGTGCGATTTCGTACACCCGTGTGAGTAATCCACCACAACACTATGCATTGTGTAGTCTCGGTAGCCAAGGGTGAGGCTTGAGCCCTGAAACTGCACAATGTACAAATGGCAAAGCCAATGACTATGCATTGCACAGTATTACAGGCTAAGCATGAGGCTAGAGACTTGGAGTTGTGAAATGCACATTCGAACATGGTAAATGTTGGCCAAGTAAAGGTCATATATGCCCGGGAAGGGAATGAAAAAGTAGAATATCTGAGTGATAGTGAAATTAAGGGTGCAGATCCGAATAAGGAAAGATAGATCAGTGAAAACCAAGTGCAGGAAATCAAAATGTAAAAGGAAAAACAACATGCACAAGAAAGTGCCGAAAAGGCGACCATTGGTGGGAAAATATAAGAAGCTGATGTGACACTTGTAAAAAGTGAAAATAAGACTAAACCAAAACTTGTACAAGCCAATATAAGTTAAAATTCCAAAAAATACGAAAATAAACAAGAAAAACAACATTCACAAAAGTGAAACAATAAAAAGTGACAGAAAAAGTGACAAAAGACAACAAAAGCAAAAATCAATCCAAAAAGCACTACAAACTCCACCGAAGGCTCCTTGATCTCCTTGGGAAAGCTAGAGCTCAAAGGTAAAATGCGCAAATGAGCTCTAGGGGTGTCTATTATATATATCTAGGCTGTCTAGGGTTTATAACATGAATGCCTAAAATCAAGGAAAAAATGACACTTTGTTGAAAGTAAAAAATAACAACTACTGCCACTCTTTGGGAAACTAATTATCCACTTCCTATTTTCTAGGAATTTCTTTTTCATTTTTGTCTTTTGATTTTTTTGAGAAACTAGTCATTCACAATGCCATGAAAAATTGCACAATTCTGAGGGAAGGGGAAGATTTTGTGCAATTTTTGAGCTCAAGGTTGGTCTACCTCTCAGGATTATGCAATTTATAAGCTCAAGGATGACCTTCCACTCAGGACTGCACAATTCATATCCTTAAGGCTTGCTTGCCTTGGAAATATTGTGTAATTTCTGAAGGGAAGATTGATAATGTTGCAAAGTCAAGACAAGAGATGGCTTGTGTTTAGAAAGGCTCAGATTGGGATCAAAACAAGACATCACAAGCACTACATGAATGATAAGTATTTAACATAGCATGTTATGCAACCAGCTCACAAAACAAAAGACGAGATAGATCAACTACTTATAAATTATCCTGTTCGAGGGGGAAACCTCCTTTACATTACACAAATGAACAATTCTTGGATGATACAAATGACAATACCTCCTTTGTATATATAGGAGTCTAAGGTGTCACAATATAATCAGAGCCTAAATGACACTAATAATGTAAGGGAACAACAATAACAATAATGGGCTTCTATGGGGCACAATAATAACAACAAGGGGGATACACTAGTATTATAGGGACCTAACATGCCCCTCTCCTTCAAAAAAGTGTCTTCCTCAATGCTTGAGTAGTTATGGATGCTTATGTATAAAATTCTCATCCTCCCATGTGGAATATTCAGAGGGGAAGTTCTTTTGCTTAATGAGATACCCTCAAATTGATCGATTTTGTAGCTATTGGGTTCTTATTTCTGTGACTGCTTCTAGCTCCAATATGATTTTTCGTTATTAATAAAGTTCTGGAAACACTATTTGAACTGGAATCTTTTCACCGATAAACTTATTTAAGCATGAAACATGGAAAACTAGTTGTACTAGGGAAGATGCAGGCAACTCTAATTTGTATTCCACAATACCAATATTTTGCAACAACTTGTAAGGACTGTAGTATTTGGGTGATAATTTATTATCCTTCTTAGCTTTCTTCAGAGATATTTGTTTGTATGGTAGTCGCTGTTATCAGAGATATATTTCAGTATTAAGAGAACAGTGAAGTGGATATTCTACAAGAATAGTTAAGAGATGCTAGAATCAAAATTACTTTTTGAGGAATTGAAGGAGGATATATCAAAGCAACTTGATTTTTATAATAAGGTTGCAGATGAATCCAGAAAAATGTTAAAGAGAACACTGAATTTGTATAGAATGATGAAGCACATGTGCAAGAGGAACAAATGGTTACAAGCAGACAGGAGAAGGTTGTGGGGGAAAGTCAGAGCTTTAGAAACACAAATTGAAATTATCCAAGTTGAGCTTTTGAAGAAGGGTCTCAAGATTATTGTTGAAATTTATGGCACTCCATGAATATGGTAACATCATAAATTTTTTATTATGCTATGTATAATCAATATTTTTAGTAATATACAGGCTTGTATAGGCTATTAAAAATGACTTAGAGGTGGAAGAAATCTTGAAAAGACAAAATCTCATAAAGTTGACAGTTTCGTAGCAACTCCCCATATTGAAGGTGAATATTTGCTACAAATTTGCTGTAGCTTTTCATGGAGGAAAAAATAAAGTTTAAACCTCAGTTTAGGGAGTGCTCAAGGCATGTGATTATCTCATAAATACTCATGAAGACCCCATAATTGTCAGAAAGATCAGATAGCTTGCATAAAGGTGTTTTTTGGCTACCAAAGTTTGCTGCAAAACTGCCTATACTCTGTTTTTTTTCCTATGTAATGAAGTTTTTGATCAGTTATTGGGCAATCAAACAACAAGGTAGTGGATAAAAAACATGCACTAGAAAATTTGGCCCAATTTCCGATGGCCACTTCGTCGCTATTCCGACACATAGTCGTCACAAGAGTGACAGTTCGAGGACGGATAAAACGTGGTTCACCATGACGTCGTAATTCCGACTCCTTGACAAAGTGTCGCAATACCGACACTTTTTCCGTCGCTTCCAAACAAGTGTTTCTCTTCTGATGTTTCCCAAACTGTCGCTCTTCCAACCTTTGTAAACTATCGCAATTCCGACGAAATGTGGCCTGACGTTTTGAACGTCGCTCTTCCGATATTTTTAAACTATCTCAATTACGACGAAATGTGGTCCGACGTTTTTAACGTTTCTCTTCCAACGTTTTTAAGCTGTCACAATTCCGACGCCGCACAAAAGTGTCGCAAGACCGACGCTTTCCAGAAGCATCGCAATACAGATGCATTCCAAAAGCGTCGCAATACTGACGGACGTCACAAGACCGACGAAAATGGAAATCGTTCAAAATGTCGGAAGACCGACGCTTACAAAGCATCGGTATACCGATGGCGGGTTCAATTTAAAAAAAAAAATGAAACTTTAAAACATAACAGTAAATCTACAATATTTGTTATGAATTGTGGGCATTCCAATTGTTATGAACATAATTCGACCGTGCAATATTAATATAATAAACCACCCCGCAGTGCTTCGACTATAAACAATCATATAAACATGGCTCTGTATTTCAAAAAACAGGTTTAAAATAGAAATAGGGCAACATTTTTTTTTTCCAATTGTTATGAACATAATTCGACCATGAAATATTAATATAATAAACCACCCCACAGCGCTTCGACTATAAACAATCATATAAACATGGCTCTGTATTTCAAAAAGCAGGTTTAATATAGAAATAGGGCAACATTTTTTTTTCCAATTGTTATGAACATAATTCGACCGTGAAATATTAACATAATAAACAACCCCACAGCGCTTCGACTATAAACAATCATATAAAAATGGTTTTGTATTTCAAAAAACAGGTTTAAAATAGAAACAGGGCAACATTTTTTTTTTCCTAAGTAAAGTTAATCTATTAACAGTGGGAATAAAATTACAGCATAACTAAAGTCAAAAACATTGCCCAGACTTATGGCAAATTTGTCATCAAAAAATAAAAAAAGAAGACTGCCCTCATACGGGGAAACTAGTCTTGAACGTTTACAGAATTCAAAAATATTACAGAGGTCCAGCACAGACGTAATATAAGCAAAAACATGCCCAATTAAGTGGGCCGCGAAGCAAGAAAACCAAATTAACCAAAGAGAACAAGCTACTCCTCCGGTGGTTCTTCGACGATTCGACACCATCCTTCGAAAGGTCCAGGATTGCCAGGTACTATCTCCACATTCACGCCACCGCTCCCCTCCTGAAGGCCTGAATGCTGGCCGGCTTTTTCTGAGCTCAGACCCGCCGGACGGGTGCATTGTTCCTCCACTTGGGCCTCCTCACAAAAAACCACGGTGATTGAAGCTGTGATTCGTGGGCGGTTCAGAGAGAAATTAAAGGAAAAAATCACAGTGCGCGTCGTGGGAGAAGGTGAAGCGGTGGGGAAATGAGGAGCAGGGGAGCCCATACGGTGGCCAGATCCTAGAACCCGACCCCGCCCACTTCTAGTGTCTGGATAGCGACCTGCGTAATAATCACTGGACTGGGAAGACGACTCAGTTGAGGGGCTGGAGGGAGCGCGCAGGGGTTGACCTCTAGTGCTCCCCCTGTGGCAATGCATCCTTTGACGCAGGCGAGGCATGGGTGCAGTCTCAGTAGTGGGCACAGGACGAGACGAAGAAGCAGGATTCCAAGAAACCGAGGAAGACAGACACAGACCAGACCGAGAGAAATGCGGATTTGCACCAAGGTCTAAGCAGCAGTTTAGCTGGCTTCTCCTTCTCGTCACAGTGAGCAGGCAGTGTAACCCAACAACCAGAGAGCATCTGTAATTCAAAGGTTGCAGCTCATCTGAAAAACCATAGCAAAACGCCATTTTATCGACCCAACTGCAATGGCATCGAATAACGCCCGTCATAAATCTCTCATTGATGAGAGCCGAAGGCCGGAGCATATTGGAGCATGCAGAATTGCTAACAGGAGTGGAGGTCTGATCTTGAACAACATTAAAACTTAATGCGATTTGATGTGAAAACCTTGGAACTTAAATATCAGCTGATTGAACAATGTTAAAACTTAATGTAATTGATATGAAATCGCCACATCCATGTCCCATCGCCTTAAACGCCATCGAATGCACCCGCATCCGGGAACAGGGCAACTTTTGGTTGAGAACATGTGGCATAAATTGATTGGAGCGGATCTTTGTTTGGGCTGCTCGTGCAGTGGAAATCCGGACCCGAAAAAGATTAGGGCGAATTTGATAAGAAATTCGTGTCACAACTCTCTCTCCGTACGCCAGCCCAACTTTGGACCTGAAAAAAATTAGGGTAGAATTCATTTGGTTTTCACGTCACAAAATTGGCCGACGTCAGCAGGCTATTTTGGAACGTGAATTTGGTTTGAATTATGGTTTATCACCGTTTGAAGTCCAGCGGGCTCCACGGCTAAAGGGTTCGTTTGAAATTTTGACAAAGGTTTTGTTATATGTTTTATATAACGCGCGGCAGAATAGTTTTATTGTTTGTTAAGGTCCCACATAGTGATCAAATTTGAAGGGCAAGTCTGAATTTGAATTAGAAGGGCATATATCTATGTCGCCCTTCCATAATGAAAAGCTTTAAAAAAAAACTTTTCAATTGACCACAATAAATTATTTTTACACTTCATTTTCAGAAAGACAAAACCATCAATATTTATATTAATAAAAGACTGTTACATATACAACAATGAAGAAGGCTCCATATTTCATTGCTTAAATATCTCATTGGCAATGTCAACATAAGTCTTGAAGACACTATTATAAGATTTTGGATACATACCACCGGGATATAGGAGATTCTTATGTGTCAGATTGTGTAATGCAATTTTGACTTTGTCTCACAAGGAGCAGCAGCATGGAGGTCTGGATTTTTCTTATAAAACTTTATTATTATTATTTGAAACATTGTTTATAGATATGAAGACAATAATGAAATTATGAGCATGGTGGACAATTAGTCAAGCTCATGATGCCAAACCATGATGATGTAAGTTTGGAATTTAACATTTTTACATGTTAAAGACAAATAGTCAAATCACTGACAACTTAGTATGCCATAATTAATAATCATTCCCTATTCACTTTTGTTAATAGGTTTATGTCACACGATGATCTCTCTTCTTTGGCATTTACTTGTATTGAAGATCAATATTCTAGGAATAAGGAGTTATTTTCTCCAAAAATAACCCTAGCCAAACATTCACAATGCATCAAGGATATCTTTCTATGCTTCATAAGTACATATGTTCTACTTCTAAATCATGTCTTGGAAGTGGTTGTTTTGCTGGAAATTATTCACCAGTTGTTTTCATACCAAAGTCTTTTTCACATTTTCAGCATCCAATACATGAAAAAGATAATGGTTTAAAACAACATAAATATTTGAAATTTTGCAAGAATTATCTGGCACACTTTGAATATGAATTTTGAAGTCAAGTGCATGATGCTATATAGGATCAAGTGTCATTTTGAATACCAAATGTTTCACAAGAAACTTCTCAACATGCTACCCTGCAGTAAGGATTAAATGACAATATTTCATCAACTATTTCCATAATAAAAGTGCACCTCAGCCATAAGACTAAACAACTACAAATGTTGTAGATCTAACAAGACCACACAATGAAATGTATTCCACAAGGCCAATACTATATGAAAAATGAAAAGAAGTTTGCAACCAAAAATACCTTAGGCAACTAATTCAATTAGATACACCAAACTATCAGCAAAAAGGAAAACCAACCTACTCAAAAGGCAAGCGTTTACCTCCTTTGAAAAAATTTTGAGTTCCGAAACAAGGGCCTTTATTGTCTTGTCAATGCCCCTAGTAATTTGAACGGGGTTTTCACCTGCTGCAACAACCTAAACAAAAAGGTTTTATTTCAAATTATTTTCCACAAATTTAAGATACAACCATTGTCAGTTTTGTATTTCCTAACAAGCTCATAAATTTTGACAAAATAACCAAAATTTTTTAATACCTGATAGCAATTTTTTCACTCAAAAACTATCTTAGACTCAATAAGCCCAACCCAAAACTAAAAAACCAAACACCATAAGACCCTACAAAAATGAATAGATGATCTTAATCGAGTACTATCGACAAAAAGTTACCTTTACACCCTCACTTATTAAACCCTGTGCAAGAACAACAGATGTTGTGGTTCCATCCCCAGCTAAATCATTTGTCTTTGCTGCAGCTTGCCTTACCAACTTGGCCCCAATATTTTCAATTGGGTCCTCTAATTCAACCAATAAAAAGGCCAAAACCATAGCATTGAGATACATTTCATTACACTGTCAATAACAATAAAATTTGACTCAGCCATAACCCTTTCCTTTTATTGTTGTGAAAATATTTATACATTACTCTAATGTGGCTAGTCCATAGGCCAAGTAGACCACTGGGTAACAAATATGTTTCCTTTCACCTTTGAGTTTTCAAATTATGCCTACCAAATCTAAGACATTTAAGAGGGGGAACTAATACAACGTTAAAAAGAAAAACAGAGAGCACATCTACAAATTACCTCCTTAGCTACTGTCACACCATCATTAACTATTTTCGGAGAACCATGCTTGCTCTCCAAGACAACATTTTGCCCTTCCCCCCAAGGGTGACTCCAACAAGATCAGCAAGTTTGTTCACATCACCTGCAAGACAAATTGACAATGCTTTCAGTAAGTGTGCAATTGAATTCCAGACCATATGCCAAAACAACCCTCCATGAAAAATTAAAATAACACATTAAAATCGAATATAAGTGGACAAGGAAAGATCCACCGCAGTGAAGTTTCACGTGCATGTGACCTTCCTTTAAACATAATTTTTTCTCTGACCTGCAATTTTTTTGTCATTGAGCCATCCTTGTTGAAGTACAACTCCTTTTCCATAGCTCTTGTATTAACTACCTTCTCTCTGTCGCGTAATATCAGAGTCCCTCTTCTGCTTGAGCGATTAAAGGAAATGGGTGAAAAAACTGAAAGAGAAGACAAGTGTCTGCCATAATTATCAAACATTGCACCCAACTTCTTCCCCTTTCCATTGTTACCCAATGAGGTAGATGTGGAAATTGTTGTCATACTGCCCAAATCAGAGGCCATCTTCTCTTATCTTGAATATAGAATTACAAGATCTTCATATTAGTATGAACCTTAAAAAACATGACTCCCATTGCTAAAAACCACTTTTAAGTTGTAACAGGAAAACTAAACAACTATTGCAACTTTTGGCAACTTCTGGAGCATTAAGAGAGAAACAACCAAAGAGAAATACAACCAAAATCCTCATTTTAATGAGACCGGACTATATATTTGCATTAAGATAATAGAAAGAAATCACGACTATATTAAGGCCAACACAAAACAATCTTTAACCGGTGTCTCTCGCGGCCTTCAGGTTGCCATGCTAGAGGTTGCATATTTTTAATTTAAATTCTTGACCTCTCGTGCCCATCTATGAATGCATCCAATGGGATATCTACATCTAATGCTCCTTTATATCCCCAAAAACAAATTCCCTACTACAAGAGCACCAGTATTGATGGATCACCCCACCATCCCACCAGAAACGGTGAAAAGAAACCCGGAAAACTACATGAGAAATATCTCAAGGTATTCTCTGGGTGGTTCTTATAGACAAACAACATTAGATAATATCATCAATCAAACCATGAGTATTAACAGAATATTCAAGAAGGCACTCAATCGAATTTCTAAAGCTATGTTAGAAACCCCTAAACTCTCACAAAAAATAAAGCTCTCACTGAAATAACAAAGATGATCACACAGACAACCACAGACATGGGAGGTGATGAGTCCAATGGAATCTTAATGAACTATTGCCTGCTTCAGAGGCTCTTCTTCGTGGACAGGTACTATTTTGGATGTTGGATTCCCACGATCCTAATGAGACAGGTGCTTGACTCGATTACTTGTTCACAAAGAGGGTGCCATAGTCATTCATGTGTCTGCGGAAAGTGAATTCACCGAGCATTACATGCAGGGGTATTCATTTTTTGTTGCATTGGCCTCGTTGTTATGCAGTTCTATTACAAGTGTAGGTATTGAAAAGGACGGACAAATTTAGTTCAAATATTGTGAAATTGCCTCGAGAAATTCACCTATAAAGGCAAATACTACGAAGGGCTTTTTGAATGTGATTGATAATCGATAATTGCAAGCAAGGCTAATCCCCTTGTGAAACCCAAATTTCTGAGCATTTTCTAAAACCTGATGACAGATTCATTGTAATGAACAAGCGCCTAGGTCCATATTACGTCCAAATCTACCAAGCACCAAGATCTATAAAAAAAATCCACAGTATCTGCTAACTAAGAAGAAGAGGCAGAAAATGTATTCTGCTTACTTATTCGAATAGTGGTTGAGGTTTACCACGGCAAAAAATTGACAAAGCCCATGTAGCATTTCTTATCATTGAAATTTTGGTAGTATCATTCAACTGGGAAAGCACCCACCTCAGAGCTCCATGACTGAAGGAAAGATCCCTAAATGTTGTAGAGTCTCCAGCAATATTTCCCAAAGCTCAAACAGCCTTACATGAACACCAGTTGAACTCAAAGTTTGGTACTAGTTTTTTAAATCAAATTCCAAAATTACAGACCTATAAAGATAGTTGGGAAGAACAATTTTATGCCTCTAAAATAAACGTGCTACCTGTTCTCAAACATTATCATTCCCAGAGGTAAGAAGTTCCACAAATATAGGCAGTGCCCCTTAATCAATCACAACCTTTGTATTCTCAGAGGTTCCTGAGACTATATTAGTCAAAGCCAAAGCTGCTTCAAATTGCATTATCAATCACAAGGTATCACCATCAAAGCTATAATTTTAAGATAAAAATTTATCTACCATTGAAACTATAATTTTAAAATAGATACACCTAGTGATATAAACACCTAGTGAGAGTAGAGGTTAGGAAATTATAATAAGAATTATTACAAGATATCACTCACAGTGCAGTTGATTGTTCATTGTCTGTTGTAACTATAATTTTAAAGAAGACACACTTAGTGATATAGAAAAAACGAAGTGAGAGCAGAGGTTATGAAATTATAATGAGAATTATTTCAAGATATCATATTACTCATAGTACAGTTAATTGTTTATTGTTTGGTGTAATAATTGTTTATTATTTATAAACACAATCAAACATATTATGAGGGACGGTGATGAAATTGACAATGATCTCATAACAAACCATAACGGGCAGAACAAGATCTAGAGCGGCATCTGTAACCCCTAAAGCAACACATCTCTCTGCAAGACGAATCGCTACATCTTTCATATGTAGTCTAGCAAATTTTCTGAGCTCATCACGAGAAAGAGGATCAAATACAACTATCTCATCAAGTATATTCAATAGCTCTGGCCTGAAATGTCTTCTAACCTGCAAAAATATTCAAAGGCATGTCAAACACTGCAGCCAACTTCATGATAAAATTATATGAAAAATATGCATACACAGAGTCCAGGAGAATGAAACGGCAGGTGTATTGGCAGCTTCCGAAATGCAGCAACTAAAACGGCAGGTGTATTGGCAGTTGCCGAAATGCAGCAACTAAAACGGTAGGTGTATTGGCAGTTGCGGAAATGCAGCTACTAAAACGGCAGGTCTGTCGACGGTTGCAGTTGTGTGGATTGTTGCTGGTATTTTCAGACCGATTCCATGGAAATATACCAGAAACCAGTGGTATGTCAAACCTAGAAGGTAACCCAAGAGACTGTGACCGTCAGATTAAACAAGTAACATGTGTCATGCCTAGATAAGAAGTGTTGACGAAAAAAAATTGATCTCTTTCATAACAGAAGGCCTATCAGCCTAAAAATCTAGGACATGTGGCACTCCATGATAAAGACACATGGTGTGTGGATTTGAGTTTTTCAGGTGGTCAAGTGGGCCGAAAATAGGTGAAATGTGGCACCACTCAGAGATTGACATGTGCCAATTGGTACAAGTGGTAGACAATTGGCATGCTAAAACAACGAGGTGATGCAAGAATGACATGAGGGAGAAAATATCAGAAAAGCCCCAAATCTGGAGAACTAAAGCTCATCACCAACCCGAGATTGACAACTTTACATGATGTAACCTATGAAATCGTAAATGGAGAAATCATAGTAACAATAAAGTAACGTATGTAACAATAAAGTCAGATTCATCCCGGGAGTGGTAATGGGAGAAATCATAGTGAACAACAGGAAACATGCAGAGTTGCTTACAATCAAATAGATGAAAAAACACATACAAAAAACCTAGACAATAATCATGAACAAGCTTAATATTGAATTATGAACTGTAAAGGAACTTACAAAATGTGACATTACGAACCTGGTCAAGCGCACAAGCAAAAATATCCTGGACATGACCCTGGTTGACAATTTGTATTGCTCATGATGCAAGAGGATTTGTACCTGCACTGTCAAGTCAATCAAAATCCATCATTATCTATACAATAAATACAAGTAATTGATGTAGTATTTTTTACTCTAAGATGCATTCTTATGATAATGTTAGAACATATGTTGAAAATGTCAAAACATACCCGAATAAGCTCCTCTTCGTTTCAAGAACAATTTATTGGAGTCGCATGAACTTGGAACAAGCCTCCCACGATCTGAAAGAGTAGCAACTAAGTCAAAAGTGACTTTTTTGTTGCTACGCTGGATCAAGGGAGGTTTGCTCCAAGATTAAATCGCTCCAATAAATTATTCTCTACTAAACAGGGCCAACCAC
Source organism: Pinus albicaulis (assembly GCA_034641835.2). Lineage (NCBI taxonomy): Eukaryota > Viridiplantae > Streptophyta > Pinopsida > Pinales > Pinaceae > Pinus > Pinus albicaulis. The sequence goes on along the minus strand of JAXQQM020061684.1, from coordinate 267,286 downwards.
GTGAAGTTGGAAGCTCTTATGGCCCCTCCCCCCCCCTCACATCACTCTCAATTCCCCAATACCCAATCTATATTTCATTTTTTACTTTCATGAGCATAAAAAAAAATATTCAATAACTAATAAAAAAATAATTCAACAAAAAGTATGCAAGGAAACATTGCAATTAATGCTTGACATAAAAATAGTATGATAAATGAGTTTTTTATATAACGCAAAAAACGTTCCAAGTATGGTAACATTTTTCTTATAATAATACAATATTTTACATTATCAAATTTTCTTTTTCTTCTTCCTATTTCTAAAGCTTCTAATTGCATCATCAATATCATCGTGCTCTACTCCTGTTTTGTGCCTTTCGACCTGCACTGCTGACCTAGTTGCATAGTCACGATGTCTGGTCTCATCCAGTGACGGGGCATCACCTACAAAAATAGATAATATTAAATTTTAATTGTGAGTTTTTAAATATCGTTGAACTAGTTCCGTAATATTAATAAAAAAAATTGCAATGAGATTATTTACCTGGTGCACCAGTTGTCGCCGTTGGGACTGTTTCCCTGTCTTCCTCTCTAGTGGTAAGATCCTCAAGGGAAACATTCTCTGTCATTTAAAAAAAAATGTTATAAGGACAACCATCAAGGTATAATTAGAAAAAATTATAAGTGGAAATTAATTACCGTCACGGCCCTCACTGATAGTAGCATTGTCGGCCTGTTCCCCACTACAATGATCAGGTTGCACGTGAGGATCATCTACATTTGGCTCTAAAACTGGGTTATTTGCCTCGTCGGTAGTGCTACTCCCCTGATTTAAAAAAAGTTGTTAGACATTAAATTTATGGATGAAAACAAACATATTGAAAGGTTAATGTTTTACCTTATCAGGCATTCTGGATCTTGGGACCTACCCCAAGCTTTTGTGACGTTCAACTACGGCTTGATAGAAGAAATGGAAAGAAATATTTCTATCTTCCTCTGTAGTTTCTGTTCCGAAGTCATCACCCTACATTACATATGATTGTGTATTTTTAATCATATTTGATAGGATTACAAAAACGTTGGAAGGCGATACAATTAATTATAAGATGTTTAGCTACTTAATTACAATTCTTGCGGCTAATTTCAAGTAGCCGCCTTGGCCTAGCTTGTGATGGACCTTTTTTTCAATCCTAGCTTTGGTTGCCTTTGAGGTGTCAGGCAACCTAGCATCAAAAGATTGAAGTCAGATATGACGTAGCACACTTTTATTTTATACATAGAGAAAATTAAAGCTATTGAATTAAAGTTGTAATTTACCTTGCGGGTCCAGTTGGCATTTTTCCTTCTTTCTTTGCCCTTTTCTCTTTTCCGTCATGGATAAGTGCTCTCCACTCACTCTCTGGAACTGTGAGAGGACACTCATATCTAGGGTTAAATTGCAATTGTGTCCTATAGGTGTCCCTGGTATATTTCAAATATTTGCCGGCTACCCGAGCCACCGTTGTTCTGTCAAATATACCGACCCCAAAAATGGCTTCTAGATAATCTAGAAGTTCTTTTTTCAGGTTGGAATTCTGGGAATTCCACCCTGTGCATATGGTTGGGCCAAAAATTACCAACGCATGGCTCTCCAGAAACCTGTAGAACTCATTGTTTCCTACACAAAAAAGAAGAAGAAGATATTATCATTAATTTAAAAATAAAAATCATGATAAATATGTTTTAGATAAAGTACATGAAATAGTTAAAATATTAAAATTTACCTGGGAGTTGTACATGCTTTATAGGGACACCTTCATCGTTCACCAAAAACGTGCCATTAATGGTCCCCGTGGAGCTGACACGTGTAGCTCCAGGAAACGCAATAATGTAGTTGGCCATATCAGCCTCATCATTGCCAACACGTTCAGCAGTTGGCTGGGTGTCAGCTTGGGCAGGGTGTGTTTCTTGGCTAGCACCTAAAGGAGTAGAAGGTGTACGAGAGAGTTGTTGGGCAATCTCTTGCCCTTGTGTCCCACTACCACCAACACCGGGTTCAGCAAATGCCAGAAAACGCTACATACAAAAGAACTTTTTGTTAGTTTAGTCAATGTAAAAATTAAAAATCAAACTATCACAATTCATCTCATGCATAACAAAAAAAATATCCTTTTGACTTTTTATTATTACCTGATATGTTTCTAGATGGCTCATAAGTTGTTTTATCCTCTCTTCTATTTCAGGTGTTTGAGGCGCGTATATCAAAGTATTAAATTCTGACCTTGCATCTCGTGCCTTTTCTCGCAACAAGAGCGCTGGAGATAGGGATGAAGAAAGCTCTTCCTCATAGAGGGAATCATCAGGCGTACCATGGCTAGGTGTCTGCATATTTGAACAAAATTAATATTATTTCAATTATGTAAATAAATAAAATACCTGAAGATAGAGCAATGTTGGCACTTTACATGTTCTTCCGCTGGCCTTTTTTCGCGATCATCCCGTCTCGGGGTTGTTCCTGCACTGCTCTGATCAGTCTGCCACATTGCAATAAAATTATAAATGTAAAAACTTGAAAACAATATCTAACTTGAAAACACAAAATGAAAACCGAAATAATTTCTAATAAGACACCAGAAGACAGAGTTAGAGTTTCAAATATGCCTTGCATTGAATTCAGTCCTGGAAACATGTCATTGCACATTAAGGCACCCAAACAAGAGACGAGTTGACAATGAATACCTTATTGAATATATTGTTGGAGCAACTTCTAGTAAACTTGTTGTGAAGACCTTGAGGACATTTTTGGAACAACATTGTTGAAGCTGATGGTATAGCATTGTTGGAGACGATCTTGAAAGGCCTTGAAGTGAAGCTTTTGGAGCAACTATTGAAAAATCCTTAGAGCATTTAAGTAAGTCACTTTCTATCTTCCATCACCTTTTTCCTTTTAATATCCTTTAAACGATTTTGTTGATATTTAATGTTTGAAATCACGTTATAATTCCTTGATTATATGTGTTTGGGGACTTTGCCTTTGAAATTACCCAAAAATACCCTGGCAATTTTATCTTCAGGATGCATGTCTGACCCTATTGTTCAATATTTTGATTGATAATAGTAAACATAGAGAGTTAGGGGGCTCTTGACTTGGTTTGGTTGGGCCATTAGATCCCTAACATCTACTAGGGAGAACCCCCCTTGAGTTGGAGGAGAGCTAGCCCGATGTGAAAAGAGGTTGGTGAGGTGACAATGGGGCTATTGAATTACAAATGGTATCACACTTTAGCTTTAGGACTTTATCTTGAGAAGTGCGAGATTTTGCTATATCAATTCTCAAATTGTTTACAACACTATTGTTAAGAACTAATAAGAAGTGATGTTGAGGGGTTTTGGGTATAAGAAACAATACCATTTAAAAACTAGTGTTCTCAGTCCTTGGCATTCCTTCACCTGGGCCTAGGGGCACACTAGAATAATTTCACACCAAACCATGCAAACTTAAAAGTAACTTAACAAATCCATAAAGTAATAATAATCATAATTCCTAATTTCCTATTGTACGATATGATGCAAATTATTCAAACATGAAGCAATGAAGACATGCAATGTTTGAATTTCAAGATTGATGAACCAATACAAGAAGTTAGAAACTACAACTTTGATTCAATACTCTGTGTCCTAACTCCAGGAAGGAATCTAGTTTGTAGTACAGAACATGCATCGTGTATTATCAATTCTTAATTGACAACTACTAAAGGTCATCTACCTCATCAATTCCTTCCCATTTTGTGTTTTTATGTTATATTCCTTATAAAAGTGTCAAATTTCTCTCAAAGTAAGCAACCACTGAATAAAATAAAAAAAATAGTTGAGATATGATTGAGAAATGGTCATTTATTTCTTGAAAGGATCTTCACAATTTCTTTGGTTGTTTTTCATCTCAAGAAACAAGAAATGACCTAAGAAACTATCGTGATGTAATATAAGAAACAACACGGTGCAATGGCCATTTTCAAAGCCAAATGATGTCCATTGAGGACATGGCCTTTATTTGGTTCCTGTTTCACAGGAGTTTCAGGTAGAAATGGAACTTTGTTGTACCATTTCCAGTAGTAAAAAGGGAAAACCTTCTTTTTCCATGGGAAATAATTTACCTTTCCCTTTTCAAGATAATCTAAATCACAAAAAATATGAACTATACTGCACACATTCTTGGATAATGTGAAAGTGGAAAAGGAATACCCTACACAAGTGATGCACACTTGTACATTTGAACACTAATAGATTTTTGTAGTTGAAATGCAATGCTTGTTTTCATTTAAATGTAGGGTTTTTAAAGCAGGGAGAAATAATGGATGCCAATTTAATAAGCGTTTCTTTGGGAAAAATTTAAATCTTGTATTGGGTGATGAAGATAATAGAGGGTATTGAATCTTGATTCTTGACATTGTGTTTAACTTGAATAACTCAAATGATTATAAATATCATTGGATGAGTTCTTTTTTCAAGTATGTCACTCAAAACTCTTATGTCAAAGCATTGTATGATGGCTAGCATTTTCTTGTTTCCCTTTCTTCAGTTCAATGTAAAAAGTATATTAATATATTGGAGCACGAATGATAACTACAATTGTTTGCTCTGCAGTATATCTAGCCCCAAGATTATGAAAAGTTTTCTCAAGTGGAGCTATTGGTTATTGATGAAGCAGTTGCAATTCCATTGCCTATTGTAAAGGCTCTTCTCGGGCCGTATTTAGTGTTTCTGTGCTCTACTGTAAATAGGTAATAATTATAAATGAGCCAACCACAATCACAGATTTTGTAACCATTCGGTTTCCATGGATAGTGATGATGATATTAACCCTATATATCAGTGACCTATATCTATATGAGAATGATCTCAACATTGACCTTGATATGGTTGTATGGATGTGACCTTTGGTATGTCATCAAAAAATCCCCAAATATCAGAAAATCCCCAAATCTGGAGAACTAAAGCTCATCACTTTCGATCTAGAGTACTACCCTTGTGATAAAGTTGATGACTTTCGATCTCCCATTCTCTACCACTTTGCACTTCACCTTTAATATAGATCAGACCAAGGGCAATTCGTTATTGGGTGTTGAGATGGATGAATTTGTCGAACTAAAATCCATAGCTTAAACTTCATGAAACTGGTGGAGTCAAATTCATGCAAGCACAAACACATCTTACACATCCTCTTTGAAAATCATCCGAAAGAACATTGGAAGACATCTAGAGAGAACCTATAGCCTAACACAATCCAATGGAATTGACCAAAAAAACCCAAATAGAGTCAACCCTACTATAGGAGGAAGGGCCTACAGTAAGAACTTACCATTTTGCAAGAGCTGAGGGCGAATGCTGTTCTGCAAGAGCTGAGGGCGAATGCCAAGGGAGAATGATGTTCTGCAAGATATGAGGGCGAACGCTGAGGGCGAATGCTATTCTACAAGAGCTGAGGGTGAATGCTGAGGGTGAATGATATTCTGCAAGAGCTGAGGGTGAATGCTGAGGGAGAATTTTGTTCTGCAAGAGCTGAGGGCGAATGTTGTTCCACAAGAGCTGAGGGCGAATGCTGTTCTGCAAGAGATGAGGGCGAATGTTGTTCTACAAGAGCTGAGGGCGAATGTTGCTCTGCAAGAGCTGAGGGCGAATGCTGAGGGTGAATGCTGAGGGTGAATGTTGTTCTGCAAGAGCTGAGGGCGAATTCTGAGGGCGAATGATGTTCTGCAAGAGCTAAGGGCGAATACTGAGGGCGAATGCTGTTCTGCAAGAGATGAGGGCGAATGCTGAGGGCGAATGCTGTTCTGCAAGAGCGAAGGGTGAATGTGCGCGTGATATCAGACGTTAATGTAGTTTTTAATAAAATCATTTTTATGTAGCGCGCATATAAGTGTCGTTATACCGATGGCGGACAAAGCGTCGCTATTGCGACGGATGCCTCCAAACGTCGCAATTGTGACACTTAGACATTGTGTCGCACTTGCGACGTTTGGAGGCAGTCGTCGTAATAGCGACGCTTTGGGGCATAGTGTCACAATTGCGACATCTTCCTCCAAACGTCGCAATTGTGACACTTTTTCTAAGTGTCGGTATTGCGACACTTTTCTCTAAACGTCGGTATAGCGACGGTTTCGGGCGGGATTGAAAAATTTTGGGGAAATTTCTGACATTTGGTCAAAAGCATCGGAACCAAGTGTCGGAATTTCCCCCAAATGTACTAGTGAATTAATGCATCTCTGTTTGATGTTTCAAGATTTCGGATGGTGCCTTTTAAGTTGATTATCTCTTTATCTTTTAGGGACATGTCTTCCATAGCCTTGAATATGTCAGCTGTTTCACTTGTTTGATTTACCTGTGATGTAGATGATTAAGTGGCAGAAATATTTTTAGATGTAATTGACACTGCAGTTGCCAATAATCCTTTTGGTGCTAAATGTTCTGCCAATGTAGAGGGAACAGCTATACTAACATTTGGAATAACTATGGGAATGGAGATTTCCTGTTCTTTCTACAATGTTTCATTTTCCTCCGTTAGAGTTTCTATTTGATTTTCCATCTCTTTAATCTGAGTTGTCATCTTTAAAACTAGCTGCATAGTTTCATCCTTTTCTTTCTTTTCTTCAAGAATTTCTTTTGCCTGTGGGTGCTCACTTTGTGGCAATTTGAGTTTCTTTCTCAAGGCAGCAATATCCTCATTCTTCTGCCTTATCAATTTCTTAGCAACTTCAGTATTGGAGGGATCCACTCCAGTTTCTATCACCAAATATTCTAAGGACTTGATCCTCAAATCCTTAGCATGTAGAGATGCTTTATCTAATTTCATTTGAGTTTGCAAATTAGATACAGTCTTTTGAAGCATGGTAGCACTCATGGTTTTTCTCACTACCTTTGAATACAGCATCTCTGAAGCACTTATATGAAACTCTATCTGGTCTAGTTCATGTATGGTATCAGCATTCACTTCAAACTCTGTTTTCCTGTAATCTGTGGCTGACTTTGGATCTGTTACTACTAGCTGGAGAAAAGACATGATCATTTTATTTTTTGAGTAATCAAAGGTTGTCACAAGTCTGTCTTTATCTCCTAGTTTTTCCTTCAGAAGTTTAGAATAAACTTCATTCTTAATTTCATCATTCTTTTCTCTGATTTGCTTGAAATTTTTATGGATATCAGAATCATTTTCTTCTGTTGATTTATAGGAAGAGGGAGCTTCTATATTTATCTATGTTTCAATCATTTCTTTGCCTTTTCACTGTGATAGTACCTGCTAATTCTAAATTTCCCTAAGTGTTTCATTAACAATCATTGTGGCCTCATCATTTGTTTGTTGACCATTATTATCATCTACATCAATGACTCCTTCTTCTATAGTATTCATTCTGGCCTTCTTGTTGTAGATTGTTTTAAATTTATTTTCAATAATTGTTTCTGCTAAATAGCCTTCTTCTTTTATAGGTCTTTTATTAGATACTTCAGTTTTTTGGCCAACTATAACCACCTATGTACTGTTCATCTGCTTTTCTTGCAGGCCATCTATTTTCATCTCCTGAATATCATCAATCAAAGTGTTTGCAACCCATTCCATTTGATTAGCATATTTTTCAATTAGAGGCTTTGACTCATGGAGGAATGGGGTTAACTTATATTGGACCCTGAGGTTACTTAAAATACCTTGAGGGTCATAGTTCCAGTAAAAGCTTTCTTGGAACTTGAATGCTGATAATTTTCTGATGAACTCTTTCAAAGCATCTTTGATGTTGACTATGAAGGAGCCAATTTGACTTTTAAGCTTGCACTGTGCTTTCTTTTTAGAGGCTATGAAGTTTATTCCATCTGCATTTAAAATCTGTCTCAAGTACTCCAAGGCAAAAATCCTAGTAGTTAGAAACTTAGGTAATTTGTGAGGAGCCAATAGTGCACCATATACTCTGATTTCTGTATGATTTTTGTACAAATACCAGTCTCCAACTTTACAGTTTTCAGAAAACTGTAAAATTCTTTTGATTTCTTCATTGATCCTTGGTGGCTCTGCCTTGTTCAACAAACTCATGGCAGGTTTATTAAACAAATCATTGAAGTCCCTATAGCTATATTCACTACTTTTTTTCCTGAGTAGAGAAGTCCAGAATATCACTGAAAGAGGTTTACCCTCCATATCCATATTCTGTAATGCAATTGGAAAATTGTCTGCCTGAGAAAATAGGAAGAGATGCAACAGATATGATGTATATCTGAATACTCCTTCATCAGGTAATTTTATTAACTGATAATGCATATTATCAGCAATGAATTTGGCAAAGTTAAAAACCAATTCTGGCTATTGTCCTGGAGACAAGGTAGAGAGGAAACCTAGGATGGAGGCATCTGTGAACTCATCATTAGCATGGCCTATAATGAATGACAGCATGGAAATTATTTGTCTAGAGCCCTTAGGGAAATAAAAAGTATCATAAGGTGGATTTACCTTAGGAAGGTTAACATGATTAGGCATGAAGTTTTGGAGGTTCATAAACTTCCCAGGGAAATCCAGGTCTAAATACATTTGAGTCAAATCTTCAATGGACAATTGTATTGCTCGTGGATCATGGCTTAGTTGGAGCATATCATTGATGGCTTCAGCAGTTATGTAAAAAAATACCTCACTATCTTTATTCACCATGCATCTCTGGTCAAGGATATAGTGCAACTAACACAACCTAATGAAATCTTGAGCTGGATGGGTGATGGGAACCACATATTTAGGAAATTTGGAGTCCCATACAAGTATATCATTTGCCACTTTCTTCTCAAATTTTTCCTAACACCAGCTATGTACTTCAAGTAGATCAAATTCTAAGGTAGCATCAGCAATTCTATAATCTAAATCAATCAAGGGATTTTTCTCTTCAGAGGTGACAGGTGGTTGCAATGGTCTGACTACTTAGTGGAATCTGCAGTTAGGACAGGAGTAGGTTTATCAATTTTGGAAGGTTTAGGGTTTGGAAGCTTACTAGAGGAAGGCTTCTGAGGTTTGGGACCTCCAGTCCTAGGGGTGACCTGCTTTTTTGTCATTTTAAATAAAACTGAGCAATATTAGCCTTTTTGCTCACCTCTTTTTGGAAACAGAAGGTCAATTAAGCTTCTCTTGGGAAAAATTTGGAATCTGGGCGAGGGTTTTATGATGAAAACGCATATTTTGAATATACAGAGGACTGGAAAGGGATTTCAGTGGTTTTTTCGGTAATTCAAATGGATTTCCACCATTGCAATAGCCTTTGGATGATCAAAAACTCTTTAAAACTAAATTAGGAGGAAGTGGCAAATTCTGGGAAAATTTTGATAGGGTTTCCCCTGTTTATTTTAATGGCCGAATTGTCATCAAACACGTAATTTTATTAATAAAAAAAACAATTACATTTGGAATTATGCAAGATTTTACACCCGAACGACAAAAACACTCTTGCAATGAGCTATTTATATGCTCAATGTCCTAACTTCCACTAATTATGGATCACTTATTAAATAACAAGTGTCCACTTACATTAAATGACCTTCTAACTATTCTACTAACTTTATTCCTAAATTAGAGCCTAGGAAATGACTCTATTCTAGAGTCCTATTTTTAATAACAAAATTCTATTTCTAAGTATCTCAAATAATTATTAAATATTTCAATTTAATAAATATTTGTATTCTCTAATATTTATTAAATATCTAATTTAATAAATATTTTATCCTAAGTTTATATTAACATATTTGGATCATCTAACATTCCCTCCCATGATCCAAACATACATTACAACAGATACCAAGTTCATCCCTGAACTTAGTAAATTTTATTCTGCCAAGAGGTTTCATGAAAATGTCAGAGGTTTGATCTTCTAAAGGACAATAAACTGGCTTGATGATGTCCTTTTCAATGAGAGATCTGATATGATGATACTTGGTGTCCACATGCTTTGTCTTTGAATGGAAAACTAGATTCTTGGCAAGCTTTATTGCTGACTGATTGTCAATGAATAACGAAGTAGCTTCTGCTGGAGGAATTCCCAAGTCCTATAAAACTCAACGTAACCAAACAATCTCACATGCTGCTTCCCATGCTGAAATGTACTCTGCTTCTGCTGAAGAAGTGGCCACCTTAGCTTGCTTCTTGCAACTCCAGGAAACTGCAGCCGACCCCATGTTCATTAAGTAACCTGAGGTTGATGCCCTGTCATAAATACTGCCAGCAAAGTTGGGGTCTGAAAATCCACCAAGTAAAAAAAATTTAGTCTTTTTGTAAAGAAGACCAAAATATTTTGTTCCTTGGATATATCGAAGAAATATTTTGGCTGCATTCCAGTGGTTGTCTAGTGGTTCCTACATAAAAAGTGAAATAATACTGACTGCATAAGATAGATCAGGATGAGTGGTTGTTAAATAAATCAAGCTGTCAATCAACTATTTGTAAGTAGTGTTGTCCACCTTTTCCCCCCCTTCAAATTTTGAAAGTTTCAAGTTTTGTTTCATAGGGGTAAGGACAGGCTTGTAATCCTGCATTCGAAATCGCTAACGAATTTCTACTGCATACTTACTCTAAGAAATGAATATCTGATGTGAACGTTGGAATATTTCAACTCCAAGATAGTAGTGAAGTAGTCCCAAATCTGTCATCTTAAAACCTACATGTAACTCCTTTTTCACCTGTTCAATGTGATCATCATTGTTACCTGTGATGATCAAATCATCGACATACATAATCAAAATCACCATATTTTTACCTTCATGGCGTACATACAAGGTATCATCAGATTCACTGTGATGAAAACCAACGTTGCGAAGGTATTCATCCATTTTGGCATACCAAGCTTGGGGAGCTTGTTTTAACCCATATAAAGCCTTTATCAGTTTGTAGACTTTATGTTCTTGTCCTTCAATTTCAAAACCTGGTGGTTGTGTCATGTACACTTCTTCCTATAAATCGTTGTTGAGAAAATTACTTTTGACATCCATTTGATGAACTTTCCATCCTTGTTGAGCTGCTAAGGCAAGTGTGAGGTGAATGGTGTTTCATTTAGCTGTAAGAGCTAACATTTCCTCATAATCTATCCCTTCCTGATATGCAAAACCTTTAGCAACAAGTCTTGCTTTATACTTGTCAATATCACCATTTTTCTTGTACTTAATTCAACAAACCCATTTGCATCCAATAGGTTTAACATGCTGAGGACAATCAACAAGTTGCCAAGTGTTGTTGTCTTGAACTGCATCAACCATTGCTTGTTGCCATGCTTTATGTTTTACTGCCTCTTGATAAGAAGAAGGTTCAGTAAAATCATTTGCTATCAAAGCAAAATTGCCTTCATTTTGTTCTGATCCCCTTGTTCCTATTTTATTTTGTTCCTTAGGCCTTACATCTTTCAAGAGTTGAACTGCCCATTTCGGCAATTGATGTTCACTGGTTTGGGCTTGAGCAACCGCAGGTTCTGGGGGCGGAGAGTCATTGCCAGAAGAACTGCTGCTGCTAGGAGAGTTGGATGAACTGCTAGAAGACCTGGATGGCGTTGATCAAGAAGATGGACTGGATGAATCATCGTTAGATGAAGGAAATTCAAGTTCATACCAACTTGGTGAATTTAGTTGACTTTGTAAATTTCTATGTCTTTTATCAGTTTTTGTTTCTAACTTTTGAAGAATACTTTCAACTTCTTCAGCACTCTTACTCTCATTTTCATCAAAGATCACATCTCTTCTTACAATAAATTTCCCATTCGAAAAAATTCGGTACCCTTTCTTCTCATCAGAATACCCGATCATTGTGCACTTTAAGCTTCGTGCATCAAGCTTAGTTCGTTTTTCCTTGGGAACTAAGGCATAACAGATAGATCTGAAAACTCTGATATGCTTAACCCATGGTTTTAATCCAAACCATGCTTCATAAGGTTTGATTCCGTCTAAAGAAGCTGTGGGAGATCTGTTTCTCAAGTAGACAGCGGTATGAACTACTTCAGCCCAATATGAAGGACTTAACTTTTTAAAAGTTAACATAGATCATGCCATTCCTAACAAGGTACGATTCATTCTTTCTACTACCCCATTTTGTTGCGGAGTGTAGACATTGGTAAGATGTCTTTTTATGCCATTTTCCATGCAATACTTTTTTAATTCATTTGAAGTGAATTCTCCATCGTTGTTAGTTCGAAGAGTGCCAATCTTCTCCTTTACTTCATTTTCAATAAGCTTATGAAAATTTTTCAACTTTTCAAATGCTTCTGACTTTTTCTTTAAGAAATATACCCATGTCATCCTGCTAAAATCGTCAATAAAAAGTAAAAAATATCTGCAACTTCCAAGTGAAGTTGGGAAGGGTCCACAAATATCACTGTGAACCAACTGCAAATGCATGTCTGCTCGCCAGGAACTGGTGGGAAAAGTCTCTCAATGTTGCTTTCCAAAAATGCAAGATTCACACTTTGCATTTTCCCTTTTGAAGGTTGGAAGTCCTTTAACCATGCCCTGTTTTTGTAACTGAGAGAGACTGTCAAAGTTGAGATGGCCATATCTCACATGCCATAATTTGATTGGTGAAATATTTGTACTTGTTGCACCTACAAAGTCAGAATGTCTTGGAATAATTGTCCCTTTCATCCTTAACAATTTTCAACCTGTCAATACTGTTTGCATGTTTTGTTTGACTGAGTTGATTCTAACTGAGCCATCTTGCATAATCATTGTATGCCCTGCTTGTCGAATTGTGACTAAGGACAACAAATTTTTCTTGAATTTTGGGACATACCATACATTAGAAAACATTCTTTCTCCAATGCCTGGTAAAAAAACTTTAACTACACCTTTGCCTGAAGGAGTATGTTTTGTTTTGTCAGCAAGATAGATTGAATTCAAATGACATTCTTTGAAACTCTAGAAGAAGTCACGTCGAAATTTCATGTGTTGAGTTGCGCCTGTATCAAGAATCCATGCATCTTCATAATCACTGCGAAGAAAGCTTGAAACCTGTAACGATGTTTCTTCTGTGTTTGTGAAAACATATTCGGAACTATCAGGATCATCTTCATCAATTGAAAACTGAGCTGAGTTTGGATGAAACTTAAAAATTTTCTCAATAGAAGTTCTACAATCTGTTGCATAATGACCAACTCTGTTACATCGCCTGCAAACAATTTTACTCAAATCAGTGCCTCTTCCCTGAGACTGTCCTCTGCCTTGAGACTGTCCTCGGCCTCTGCTTTGTCCTCTGTTTTGAGTTTGTCCTCTTCCTCGACTATGTCCTGTGCCTTAATGATATCCTCTATTTTGATTCTTGCCTCTGCCTTGAAAACTGTTTCTTCCTGAATTGGAGCCTCTGTTGGAATTGTTTCCTCTGTGTTGACTACGACCACGACCTTGCGCTGCTTGATTTGGATCGAAATTACCTCTTCCTTTGTTTCTGGAACTGTCAGCTGAGGAGTTGCTTGAACTGGCTTTGGTGAGGAAGACATCTTCCCAAATCTGCTTCTTCTTCCCGAAGTTTTTATCATGTTGTGCTAACATGTCACTCATTTCATCAAATTTGATCTTCTCTAACTTGCCAGTGACTTGCAAAGTTTCCAAAAAATGAGTATATGATGATGGCAATCTAGCAATTAAAATTGTAGTTAAGAAGCTTTCATCAACAGATTGAAAACCAGCATTGATGATTTCTTGCTTAATGTTTTTAATTCATGAAATGTACTCAAGGACATCACCACCTTCAGTTAATTTCTATTGAAGCAATTTTAATTGAAGATCAACCTTCTTTGATTCAGGTTGTGTATGAAAGAGATCTTTGAATGTATGTAAAGTAGCCCATGCATCTGAAGAATTCTCAATGTGTATGTACATTTCATTACTAACTGAAGCTTTTATAAGAGCTAATGCCTTGGCATCTTTTATTTCCCATTTTGCAAGTGAATCTGGATCTGTTGGTTTATTTGGCTTAATGTTACCATCACAAATGCCATGCCACAATTCATTAAAAATAAGAGTGCTTTCAATTAGACGTCTCCATGTCTTATAATATTTCACTCCTTCTAGCTTTTCACTTTCAGAGAATAGATTAATTAACTTCGATATTGGAGTGTTGAAGCAGTGCAACAAAAGAATCAAGCACAAAAAATTGAGAAACTCATCACATGAAACACACCATGCAAAAACGACACATGCCACGCAAAAAATGAGCTATCAGAGCTTGGCCTTGACCCTCGTATAGTCGTTGAAACAGGAGAAAAATGACTGAGCTTTGCACTTGGCTCTAGTCAATTTCTCAAATATTTACAAGGTAACTTTAAAAATTTGACTTTTACAATGATGCACTTGCACAATGTGGTAAAAAAAAAAACTGTTAACCCGCCCCCCCCCCCCCTCAAAGTAAAATTACTTTGAGTCACACTTATCTCTCCAGAAACAAATTACAAAAAATCACCTTATTACTCCAAAAAATTACACATAACCTTATTACTCCAATAAAAAATATTACAATGTTCTTCAAAAAAATTCTACTTATTCCTCCAAATACAAGGTTCTACTTCACCTTATTGCACCAAAGTGCTACTTCACCCATAGTACAAAAATTCAAACTTATCTCTTCACAATAATAAAATTTAACAAACTTTGAAGAGTTAAGCGTCAAACAGAGGAAATTTTGGTTCTAGAACTGGAATCTGCACAGGCAATTTCTGATAATCAGACAGACGTTGTTCAATGTACGCTCTTGAGCTCCCCTTGCTAATAATGAGACAAGTGCATTTAAGAAGTGGGAAATTGCTGACCACTTTAAACGCATTGGTAAAAAATCGAAGAAAAAAAATACAAATAGTGGTATTGAGATTAAAAATATCGAAGATGGTTCATAATTCTTCAATAACTATGGTCATCTTTGTACTCAATTTTACGATCATGGCGCTGCCAACAGTAGATCTGAGTACAACTCAAATCCACTCGATGTCTTCGCAGGTAGAGCCTCAGAATTATTTTGAGGTCTGCTCATGGTGTATTTTCACCAAGAAATTTTGTCCCAATTTATTTCCTTCTTATGATTCAGATGACACCGGCTTCGCAGTAGTTAGATGCAGTAATTAGATACTGCTCACGGGAACACAATTTTTTTTAAATCTGCAAATAAATTTAATGTCGTGATGCCGTTATTCATTCAACGTAGCTTTAATTAAATCGCTGCTTCAATTCATTCAACGCTGCTTCAATCTTGAACAACTCTCGCAGGTGCCTAAAAACCATCGAACAGTAATATTTCCATCTGGGTTTACATGAAATGGTCCTAGTTTCGCCATTTCTCCATATCCCAACGACGAGCAACCAGGCCCGCCATTGAGCCACAGAATTAGTGGCTTTGTTGAGTGATATCGAATAGCTTTTTCAAAATAATAGAAAAGTAATCTGCCTGTACAACTATAAAATGGTAGGGAATCTAGAAAAACTGTGCGTTCCTTTATTTTTCATTGTTACAACTCTTACAAACACAGTCACCTCAACAATTTGAAACAACAAATGAAAAAATTGTCTCCAAAATGGCATTGAGCAATACGCATGAGATCTCAATGTTGACTTATGATTATGAACATGAACAAAATTCACACAGATTTTTCATTTTTTCTTGATAATAAAAATTATTTTAGAATTTACAAATCTAAAATCAATAATAAAGTTTTTGTTCCTTTTACAAAAAAACTTGACAAATTCCATACCAATCATTTGCTGATCAATTCAATGGAGTTTTCCAAGAACTGGTAGAGCTGGAATCTCCTCCTCATATTCACTGCAGCATTACCGTAGCTCTAATACCACAATAATGGCCGAAGTGTCCTCAGACACGTAATTTTATTAATAAAAAAAACAATTACATTTGGAATTATGCAAGAGTTTACACCCGAACAACAAAAACACTCTTGCAATGAGCTATTTAAATGCTCAATGTCCTAACTTCCACTAATTATGGATCAGTTATTAAATAACAAGTGTCCACTTACATTAAATGACCTTCTAACTATTCTACTAACTGTATTCCTAACTTAGAGCCTAGGAAACAACTCTATTCTAGAGTCCTATTTTTAATAACAAAATTCTATTTCTAAGTATCTCAAATATTTATTAAATATTTCAATTTAATAAATATTTTTATTCTCTAATATTTATTAAATATCTAATTTAATAAATATTTTATCCTAAGTTTATATTAACATATTTGGATCATCTAACATCTTTAAGGTTTGAGTATTTTCAGAGGGGTATTTTTGGCTTATATACTCAATTTGGTTTAATTTTTTTTTTGGAAATTAAGAATTTTCAGGTCAAATTTTGAAAAAATACCTTGAACAGGTATGGTTGCGGTCGAAGAGGGTTCCAGGTTGTACCAGTCTTCAAACTGGTCGCAGTTTTTTGGTAGAGGGCACTGAGAGCATTCGGAGGTAAATTTCAGAGGAGAAATGGCTTTTAGAATGATGAACTGGTTCGCAAAGGCTCAGCAATGGTGTCCGGAGTAGTTTTCTGAAAGGGCGTAGGCACGAATGCATGTAAACAATAAAAACTAAGGTTTAAACCTTAAGTCTTATCAATACACATAACATTTATTACAGGTCAAAATTAATGGCAGGGGTGGTTTTTGTATTTGAAGGCGAAACCATTAGTGGTTATCGCAATTTCTTATGGGCGGTAAATGGTTTTTCACTTTTGCAAGGTGATCTAGTAGAAATGAGACACGTAGCGTCTGGTGGTTTCGGGAAACAACTTTTATCGCAAATTTTTTTGCCAACTTCGCCCGATCATTTTTGTAATGCGATATGAGATCTGCGCCGTCGCATTTGATTGAGCGATGCGAACGGCTGAGATGCATTAGGAAGCTGCGGGGAAATAAGGTGGGACCGGGTACTTTGATATGTGTCGTCGATTTGATAAGAGAAGATCAACAGTCATGTTTTAATGCGATAAGGAATGGTGGGGCAAGGGAAGGTTTGTCACATTAAATTTGAACCGTCAGATTTATGAGGTGAAGATGATTGGAGGGATGGGAATGATTGCGAGGGCGCATGGTTTTTGATGGAGTCTTTTGCATAAAATGAGTTTATACATAGAATGGGGCAGGTTAAAATGATTAACCAAGGTTTAATCTTATGGTAAGGGGATATATATTGGGGGGAAGGGGTGAGTTTAAAACATTAACCATGGGTAAAGCTTGTGCGGGAATAATGTTGGAAGTATTTACAAAGGATAAGCGAGAAAATTTTATTTTATTCCAAACATATAAAATATGCATGAAAACTGATTTTTTCGTATTTTTATTTTATTATATAGTTTTAGATTGTTGGGAAGTCCAAAACTATAGGGGATCAGGAGTATTTTTTAGGGTAGTTTTATGTCAAAGGGGTAATTTCAGGATTTTTTTTCAACATGTGATTAATATCTTCGACATAAAAAACTTATAATAAGGGGGTTTTCAGGTTATTAAATAAAAGAAGTTATATTAATAGGACTAGGATATTTGATAGGGAGTTAATAAAATATGTTAAGTGTTAATATGAAAAGGGACAATGAATACTCAAAATTCATAAATAAAACTAAGGAAAGTGAAAATTAGAGTAAAGCTTTATCTTCTTAACTCATTCACTTTTTACTTAGTATATCTTGTCTTTTGAGGGTTTTATGCCTTGTAAAATGGAGGAAGTTAATCAAATGGGTCTTTATGTAACATTTAAGTAAGAAAAGAGTTCCCACTTATGAAATCAAATGGTGATGAGTGCATGAAAGGGTAAATGATGAAAATTTCTAGGATTAATATAGAAACTTAACATTTTCAACTAATCAGTCTTCGAGCCTTGGGTCCAGTCCCAACATAAGTCAAGGAAATGCCTTGAGCCTCTTCGACTGACAATCTAGAATATTAAATTTCTATGGGGAGGGGAAATTAGTTATTATTATCCTGGCGAAATATATTTACAATGATGTATCCCACTTTCTTCTACCTACCCAGTCATTATCTTCTAAAAATTTTTCCTTCTATTTTGATCAGGTGCATTTGAACTAGCAACCTTACAACATTTTTATTCTTTTTTGAAAGCAGTAAAATATCTAATTCTACACTTATTTCAACCAAGAATCCAGATTAAATTGTTGGATTCTTTTATTCTCTACCTAACTAATGAATTGTCATGATTAAAGTGTATGACAATTGTTTATTCTCTATCTACAACATTTGAAATTGAAAGGTGACAAGTCAAGATTAAATTGTTCAAATCATCATAGACTATGGCATTTATTTACACTCTGCCATAATCAACTGCAAAAGGTAAAGGTAGTGGCATTTATACTTGCACACTTTCATGTTTTATTCATCTTTTTCTTTTGGGGTATATTAATTTTTCTAAGTCCTTTTATTTTTCTTTTAGGACTTTTTACCCTCTTTTTGAATTTTTGATTTTTTGATTTTTTACAAAATATGGGAAAAAAATTTGCAGAAAGCAAAGTTTGCACATATTTACAAGATTACCATCAGTCAAGTCAAAATTATGAATCCTATATTTATAGGTTGCTAACATCGACTTCACTTGGGGATGGCACTTCTTGGTGAAATGTCAAGAACTTTGAGATCAGTAGCCTTCATCTTTGACCTTGGTGATCCTGTAATTGTCTTCTGATTTTTGCAACATTTCATACTTATGAAATTTTATACTGCAAAGCTTAATGCCTTCTCTTCGGGCTTCAACTTTGTAGATAAAATCTCCAATCCAATGTACACACTTGCAATGAATATTTACAATGATAAATTAAATCAATATAACTGTTGAGTGACTCTAAAGAATAGTAGTGTTTCAGCATCCTACCATTCACTGGTCCTTCTTGAAGTTCAGTTCCATCCAAATTCCTGATGAAAAAATAATTTTTACCTCTGTAACCATATATCACATAGGGTCCTTGCCATAGAAAGTCAAACATTCCATGTTTTCCTTTATCCTCTCTCCGGGAATCCCATCTCAAAACTTGATCTCCTATGAAAAAATCATCTTCTTTAACCCTTTTATCAAAAATATTTTTGATTTTATCATGTAAAACTTGTGATTTTTCATAAACGTCTTCCCTATTTTGTTGGATATGTATGGTTTCATTGATTCTTCGTTGAATATCATTTGTTTCCACCTGTGATTCTTGGATAATCTTCATGACTGGAACACCCAAGGAAGAGGGGAAAATTACATCCATTCCATAGACAAGTTGATAAGGTGAAGTTCCAATAGACTTCTTTGTGGTAAGTCTATCATCCCATAAGGCATAGACTAGCTTTTTGTTCCAGGTCTTTTTGTTTTCTTGAAGTAATTTTTTGATGATATTTATTAAGCTTTTGTTTGATGATTCAGCTAAACCATTACCTTGGGGATAATATACAGTGGAATGACCTAAGGTAATATGGTATTTATGGAAGAAAGAAATAATTTTCTTGGATTTGAATGTAGCTACATTGTCAGTAATAATCTTATGTGGACATCCAAATCTTGACAAAATATTACTTTCTATAAATGAGATTATAACTGAATCAGTGGCTTGCCTAGTAGGAATGGCTTCTATCCACTTGGTAAAGTAATCTGTAGCAGTTAAAATCCATTTATGTTGGCCTGAGGATGGAGGGTGGATTTCACCAATGAAGTCTAACCCCCATTGTTGAAATGGATTTTCAGTTGATATAGGCTTAAGAGGTAAGGGCAATAGTTTCTTTTTCCCTTCAAAAATTTAGCATTTGTGACAGGAGGTAACGAATTTTTTGACATCAGAAAATAAAGTTGGCCAATAGAAACTAGCTCTTAGTATTTTTTCTGCTATACTCTTCCAGTATAGGTGGCCTCCACAGTCACCTGCATGAAATTCCTTAAGAATTTTGTCAGCCTCAGATTTTAATAAACAATTTAGTAAAATCTCACTATTTTCTTTCCAGTAAAGTGCATTGTTTAAGATACAAAACCTCATTGCTTTCTATTTGATGAATCTTGCTTTGGTTTTAGTTAACCCTGGAGGAGCTTATAAATGTGTTAGTACAAAGATAGTATCAGAGTACCATGGTGAGTCTAGATAGGCCTCACTGATAAATGGAGTCACCATCTCCTCTTGGTCATCTATTTGTGCAATGAAGTTTATATCTAAAGCATTACAATTGGATTCAGCCATCAATCTGGCTAAACCTTGTCCTTTAATGAGCTTTGTTGGTTTTATTTCCAGATCGTATTCAAGGATAGTGGCAATCCACTTTCCTCTCCTACTATCAGGTCCATATTGCGTCAAAATATCTTTGACTACTGCATTGGGGACATATGCAATGATGTGGGAATGAAGTATGTAAACTCTGAAATCCTTTATGGCTTTAACCAGGGATAAAGCATGTTTTTCCATTATATTGTACTTCAGAGGTGCATCTCTGAGGGATTTACTAAAGAATGCAATTGGTTGTTCAAAACCTTGATTGTTTTTCTGCAGAAGAACTGCAGCTATGGTGTGTTCAGATGCAAAGGAAAAGATTATGAAATCTTTTGTATAATCTAGGTTGATGAGGACTGGTGCTTTTTTTAAGGCCTATTTTATGGATTCGAAAGATTTTTTGGCCTTTACTATCCACTTTATTGCAAAGTCCTTTTTAAGAATATTATTGAGTTCTTTTATGATTTCAGCAAAATTAGAGATAAATATTCTTAAAATTTTGATTTTACCCAAGAATGCTTGAAGTTATTTTATGTTTCTTGGCGTTTGAATGTTCAAAATAGCTTCAATTATTGCAAGGTCTATTCTAATGCCTTCCTTGGAGATTATGTGACCTAACAGTTTTCCTTCTTCTAGTCCAAAAAGAGTCTTTTTAGGATTTAGGGATATACCATATTTTCTACACTTGATAAAGACTTGTCTCAGGTGATCTAAGTGTTCATCATTTGTTTTTGAAAAGACAGTAATATCATCAAGACAGATAACTGAAAATTCATGGATCTCCTTAGCAAAGGCAATATCCATGGCCCTCTGAAAAGTAGCTCCTGCATTTTTCAATCCAAAAGGAATTTTCACATACATGAAAGTGCCCCAAGGAGTGGTAAATGAAGTTTTAGTTCGATCATCTTTATGACCTAGAATTTGGTTATAACCATAGAAACCATCTAGTAAAGAAATTCTCGAAGAACCTGCCACCCTCTGCAAAATATGATCCATTTTACGCAAGGGGTAATTATCTTTCAAGGAAGCTTTATTGAGATTTCTAAAGTCTATGCACAGTCGAATTTCTCCTGTTTCCTTTCTAGTGGGCACTAAATTAGATACCCAATCAAAATACCTGACTGGTGCAATTATTTTTGCATCAAACATTCTTTTAACTTCTTTCTTGATTAAAGGTAAAAAAATTGGATTAATCCTTCTTAGCTTTTGTTGAAAAGGTTTTTGATTTTATTTCAAAGGAATCTTATGTTGATTATGTCTTTTTTGTAGGTTTTCAGATCTTCGTAACCCCATGAAAAAACATCCTGATATTCTTTCAAAAGTTCTATGTATTTAACCTTTTCTTCTAATGATAAGGACTTTGATAGTTTGATCATTTTTGGTTTTTCATTTGTTCCTAAGTTACACTCTTCTATATCAGACCTGACTGGTTCCATTTTGGCCTTTTGGGCACATCATTGGAATAAAACAAGTCTTATAGGGGAGTTAAACCTCTGGGTAAAATGTTATGTTTTAAATAAATCAAATCTGGTTCATCTTCCATCATTTCTTCTATATCTACTTTTTCCAAGTCATCTATGTCACTCTGAGTAAATATAGTAGGTCTATCAAAATTATGTACATCTAATCATCTATTTGATAGAAATTTGAATCTATATTACAATCATTATCAATTTGGCAATTCTGAAACTCTCGCTCATTGTTCAAAAAGTGATAGATTTTTTCATCTTCTGAGAAAATTTGACAGTATTTTACATTATCTGGGACAATAGGTCTGTGTTTGATTTCAGCAGTATATTTTTGTATTGGTAAAAATGGAAATTTGCAAGTGCTAGCAAAGGTTGCTAAACAATGGGCTTTCATATTCTGTTTTCTAGGAATGATAGCAAACTTGCTTTCTAACAAATCTTCAACCAAATCATATGTTGTGTCCCTGTATCTGGCCAATCTGGGATTGTGAACAGAGTATTCTGTGTTTATTTTCTTGATAACTAACTCTGAATCTCCCATGACTAATATTCTTTGCCCTCCCAATTTTCTAATGATTTGAAGACCTAAGATTAAAGCCTCATATTTAGCCATGTTATTAGTACATTTGAAATTCAATATAAAGGCATGTCCTTGGGAATGGCTAGTTTCAATGTTGGTAATCCGTACACCAGCTCCAGCTCCTGATTTATTCACTGATCCATCAAAATCCAAATGCCATAAAGCTTCATGACCAATATAATCATCCATTATTTTAGGCTTATTATCAGTGAGTTCAATTTGGATTTTATTATGATAAGAGTTACAAAGAATAAAGGAATCAAGATCAGTAGGAGTTGAATAGATTGGGTAATTGGTAGGTCTTTCATCACTGCTAATCATAAACTTCATTAAGGTTTCTCTGTAAAGCTTTTTGGGTTGCCCAAATACCGAGATAGTGGCATAACTCATGTCAAGTTGTAGAGATCCCTGCAACTTTTCTCCCCATGAGCGAGAAAGAAGCATGTCACACTTTGGCAGGATATTAGCTACCACAACATCCATGATCATGCTTTTACCGGGATATTGGACTAAGTTTACACACAGATCTTTAATCAATCCTATGCATTGGACTTTAGATGAATCAAATGAAAACAAATCTTTATATGGCTGGGTTATGTCTAGATTCAGGTTTCCATTATTGCTCTGGGCATTAGGTTATGGGAAGCTCCAGTATCTAGCATAGCATTGTGTAATATCTAATCATGTACAGTAAAAATTAAATAAAATGGAGGTACTAACCCATCTGAATGCTTACCATCTACATTTGGACCAAAGATTAATTCAGGTCTATCATCACTCATATTAATTGTATCCTCATTTTCATTTACATTCAATGTTTCAGTAATAATAGATCTATACAAGTCATTTTTAGCCAATTCAACTAAGGGAACAGCTATCTTTAACTTGGATATTTCAGATTGAATGTTAAATGTTGACTGAGATTTCATAGCTTGAATTATTTCATCTTTTCGAACTGTTGTTTGGGATGATTTTTCTTGTGTTTCAATAGGTTTACCTTTAGCTTGAGGTTTTCTTTTATCTTCTGTTTGATTTTTCTGATTTCTGCTATCTTTGATTATTTTTTCAAGAACATTTTGAGTGTTAGAAGATGCTTTGTCATATTTGGGATTCTCAACAGAAGATTTAGGATTTGATGATTTTGAGTCAGCTGAAATTTTTTTTGGATTAGTAACTGTTGTTGAATTGGTGGCCTTTGTGGTATCAGCCTTTTGGGCATCCCTGGAGGATTGAGCCACCTCATCGGTGATATCTACAGTATTTGGACTAGGTTGTTTTTTAGGACTGGGTGGGTTAGAATTTTGTTTATTTTCTCTGGGAAGAATCTACAAAATTTTCATTTTGGGAGCCTCAATATTCTTTTTGTTTTGAATTTGTTGAGTTGGAGCATTGTTTTTTGTAGTAGGCTCATTTGTTTTCTTGCTCCTAAGGTTATAATGGCTGCGAATTTCATTGATTGTGAAGTCATAACCTTGCTAAAGGATTCACCAGATTCCACTTTGAACTATTGTAACTCAAAGAGTTCCTGATCCTCCTGAGTGAGGAAAATTGTATTGCTTTCATCTATCCCCATAACTATGTTGATTTCTTCCTCATCATCAACATTGTTTTGAGAACTCTCTGCAAAGTTCTCTTGGAATGGGGGTCTAATGTTCTGATCTGGGGAGGGTTCTTTACCTTTCCCAGGATTGTTGTTTTTCCTGTAGTTGGGATTCCTGATTTGGGATTGATTGTCCCATTGCAGTTTCCTTTAAATGTGGTCTAATCTTTCAACTACTTTTTCTAATATTTTGTCAATAAAATCAAATTTTCTATCTAAGCTTGAAGCTTCTTCTTTGATGGTGAACCTCCTCTCATTTCTAAGTCTGGCTTTTCTGGCAAGGATATTGATTTCTACACCAACAGCATTTAGTTGCATTTGTTCTAGGGTGTCTGCATTGCTTTCTCTAAGTTGATAGGTCATGTCTACATCAAAACAATCAGGGAATTTGAGCAGCACGGAATATGGAGTGGGTTTAAGGTCTGCAGGAATAGAATTGTAAATACTATTGTATCTGGTGCAAAAATCTTGTACAGACTCATTGGGAGCTCTCTTAACAGCATCAAACTCATATAATATTTGTAGGGGATTTTTCTTCTTTTCCCATTTATTTAGGAAAGCTCTATGGAATGCAGCTAAGTCTACTATAGTACCAGCACCTAAATTTATAAACCATGTTTTTACTTCTCTAGTTAAGCTTTGTGCAAACAACCTCATTCGGACATCAGACTCATCTATCTCATAAATTTCCCAAAAATCATTCATTCTAGTGATATGTTGTTGTGCAGTAATTTGTGAACCATTATCAAACAATGGGATATCCTTTTGGTAATTTTGGGGCATGTCATGGAGGTTTTGAGGTAAGATGAAGGGAGCATATCTAGCTGCCATGGCTTGTATTTTTGTTAAATTGGGAGATATAGTAGTAGTGGAAAGGATAGTGCTGGTTACAACAGTAGATGTGTTGAAGGCTATACTTGAAGAGCTTGGAAAAGGGGATCAAAAATAAATGGTATGGCTAGTGCTTATGAAGCTAAGTGGGTATAGTGGTAGTGGATGTGGTGGATTTATTAAATAATGGAAATACTACTTTAGGCTGCAAAGGCAGCTCAAGGATGAATGGTCCTATTGATGAGCTGGCTCTGGATTGAGGATATGATGAATATATGATCCTAGGCTGCAAAGGCAACTCAGGACTAACAGGCTTTGGGGGTGAACTAATAGTGGAATCTATAAATGAAGTGGTAGCATACAGAGTAGAATCTGCTGCTGGAAAGATGGTGGTGGATAATTGAGAAACTAGAGGTTTAAATTGAGAAAAAAAATTGGCTAACTTGATAGCTTCATCAATGTCTTTAATTCATGTAACACTTACCCTCTCTACTGGACTTTGAATTTCAGTTTTGTCTGATTTATAGGTGTTGAAATAACTTTTTGTTTCTCATTCACAAAAGAAGTAAAAACAGGATCTATAACAGTTTCCTTTAAATCAATTTCAGACTTGGTTCTAAATAATGATTTTTCAAACTTTAAATCAAATTCAATGTCTGATAAGCTTACTAATTCTTTGGGTAAAGAATCAGCCTTTCTTAGGGGTACTTCAGTTTCTGAACTAAGAGTTTGTTTTTTCTTTTTTCCTATATGGTCTGGATTGTCTACTATATATGCAGGGTTGGGATCAGGATTGGATCTAGTATAATAGACTTTCTTTGGAGACAAAATTATTATTGTATAAATACCCACAACCTTTAAACTTAACCTTAAAGTAGAAAAGATATGTTTTAAAATCTTCCTCTAAGATTAAACTTAAAAATGGAGAGTGGTTAGTTCCCCAGTATGTTGTCACCCTAGTAATTCTTAGGTCATGGGATTTTGGTTTATAGTTAAAGAAAACCAGGGGTAACCAAGAACCTCTTTTGAAATCTAGGATCTAGCCTTCCTAAATTCTGGAGAGGGATCTCTCCTCAAGATTTAGCTTGATTTTTGTTATTATATTTTAGGCTAGGTATGATTGGACAATTGGTTTATTTTGAAAGTTTGGTGGGAATAAAAGATACTTCAAGGTAAACCATAGAGGGATCTACCAGACCATTGGGCTATGGAGTCAACTTCTTGGCAAGCATAGCTAGAAAATAAGGTCAAAAGAGAAAATGTACTAAGGGCAGGGTAGATGACCTTTAAAGGGTTTTGAATAGGCTTTTTGATGAAATGGAAAGATCTGAATGAAATGGCAATTAATAATCCTTAAGTTGCATAAATGAGGATGAAAGAAAGGGGTCAAACAAGGACTAAGAACATTTAAGAATTCTTAGGTCTGGTTATCAGCAGAAAACATATCAATGAATAACTAGTAAAAAATAGGGAGCTTTTTAACACTAATCATGTTTATGCTTTCCTAGTCAATCATTAAAGACATAAAACATTTAAATGTATGTATGGAACTTTGAAATATAAACAATGAAAACAAGAAAATACTTGACTTATCTAATCAGCACAAGAATCATGAGTTATGATGTTTGTTTGACTTAGTTCCAGTCTACTACTTTACAAATCGACTCACACAAACTTCAATATATCCAGCAAAATGCCTATAGTAGTCTTGACAAATTTTATTCCACACTTAATACTTCAAAAAGAGAAGTATTTATACAAAAATTATTACAAAATATCTCAGAGACATGTAGGAATATCTCTAGGCAAAAATAAATATTATTACATAGAAAGAGGGACAGCTGCAAAAAATACTGGCAAGATGTCCTCTTATCAAATAAAAAATAGGACTAATTATCTTAACTTCTTGCTTTGTTGTAGCTGCTGAAAATGCTTGCTGGAATTTTGGAAAAAGATCTTTGGAAGATAACTTGAAAGACACTCTTTCCATTTCACATCCATTTAACCTGTGCTTTATCATTGATACTCTTTACGCATGTTTTCTTAGTGCTTTAATGTTGTAAAATAAAGAATAATCTGCAGTAAAAAGGCGTTTTGACTGATACTCTTTGACTCTACTCCTTACCCTGATACAATTTTGTTGTAAATCTTTATATCAAGTCAGTGAATTCCTGCCATTGTTCTACAATAGGAATTCTCATATTCTTCAATTTCTTTTAACTTTCATCTTCTTCTGTATACTTAGCAAAATTGGGCTTGACAATGAAAATATGTTTGATCTCATTTTGTAGAAAGAACAAGTTCTCAAAATATTCCAAAATAACTTTACCAGTTGGAGACCCTTGTGGTAAAGGTTTTCTGACCTGCTCTTTGGCATAAGCCCTGATTTTGTTGTCATAATCCTTCTGTTCCATTAACTTTTCATTCAAGCCATGAATGTCTAGAAGGCCTGCTTATGTTAGTACTATGTATTTGGCCCAAAATATTGTGATTGCTAAGTTCATGTCTTTACATTTTTCCTCCAAATTATTCATCATATTTCTCTTATTTAGGACTTTCTTGATTTGTAATATGCTTTCGGGCCTATCCTGAATTTTTAGCTCTTCAAACTCCTCTCTGTGTTTTCTATTCAGAAATGTAATCAGCTTCAAATCTTGAGCAGGTTTTTCAGCCAATTCTTCTTTGGTTTTCTGAATTTATACTTGTGATGCTTTGAGTAACTCCTTCTGCTCATAAATAATTTGTATTGAAGGCCACTGTGAATGTACACCTTGAATGATGTTGTTCCAAAGATAATTCTTAATATATGACACCTGTTCACTGAGATTAACTTGTTTTTGTATAATCTTTACCTACTCCTGAAATCTGTTGGCTCTCTGCTCATGTCCCTTGGATGTAATTAATGCATCTCTGTTTGATGTTTCAAGATTTCGAATGGTGCCTTTTAAGTTGATTATCTCTTTATCTTTTAGGGACATGTCTTCCATAGCCTTGACTATGTCAGTTGTTTCACCTGTTTGATTTACCTGTGATGTAGATGATGAAGTGGAAGAAATATCCTTAGATGTAATTGACACTACAGTTGCCAATACTCCTTTTGGTGCTAAATGTTCTGCCAATGTAGAGGGAACAGCTATACTGACATTTGGAATAACTATGGGAATAGAGATTTCCTGTGCTTTCTTCAATGTTTCATTTTCCTTCATTAGAGTTTCTATTTTATTTTCCATCTCTTTAATTTGAGTTGTCACCTTTAAAACTAGTTGCATAATTTCATCCTTTTCTGTCTTTTCCTGGAGAATTTATTTTTCCAGTGGGTGCTCACTCTGGGGAAATTTGAGTTTCTTTCTCAAGGCAGCAATATCCTCATTCTTCTGCCTTATCAATTTCTTAGCAACTTTAGTATTGGAGGGATCCACTCCAGTTTCTATCACCAAATCTTCTCAAGACTTGATCCTCAAATCCTTAGCATGTAGAGATGCTTTATCTAATTTCATTTGATTTTGCAAGTTGGATACAGTCTTTTGAAGCATGGTAGCACTCATGGTTTTTCTCACTACCTTTGAATACAGAAACTCTGAAGCACTTCTATGAAACTCTATCTGGTCTAGTTCATGTATGGTATTAGCATTCACTTCAAACTCTGTTTTCCTATAATATGTGGCTGACTTTGGATCTGTTACTACTGGCTGGAGAAAAGACATGATCATTTTATTTGTTGAATAATCAAAGGCTGTCACAAGTCTGTCTTTATCTCCTAGTTTTCCTTCAGAAGTTTATAATAAACTTCATTCTTAATTTCCTCATTCTTTTCTCTGATTTGCTTGAAATTTTTCTGGATATCAGAATCAGTTTCTTCTTTTTATTTAGAGGAAGAGGGAGCTTCTGTATTTATCTCTATTTCAATCATTTCTTTGCCTTTTCCCTGTGATAGTACCTTCTCATTCTGAATTTCCCTAAGTGTTTCATTAACAATCATTGTGGCCTCATCATCTGTTTGTTGACCATTATTATCATCTACATCTATGACTCCTTCTTCTATAGTAGTCATTCTGGCCTTCTTGTTGTAGCTTTCTTCTTTTCTAGCCTTTTATTAGATACTTCAATTTTTTGGCCAACTGTAACCACCTGTGTACTGTCCATCTGCTTTTCTTGCAGGCCATCTGTTTTCATCTCCTGAATATCATCAATCAAAGTGTTTGTAACCCATTCCATTTTATTAGCATATTTTTCAATTAGAGGCTTTGAATTATGGAGGAATGGGGTTAACTTACACTTGACCCTGAGGTTACTTAAAATACCTTGAGGGTCATAGTTCCAGTAAAAGCTTTCTTGGAACTTGAATGCTGATAATTTGTTGATTACCTCTTTCAAAGCATCTCTCTTGTTGACTATGAAGGAGCCAATTTGACTTTTAAGCTTGAACTGTGCTTTCTTTTTGGAGGCTATGAAGTTTACTGCATCTGCATTTAAAATCTGTCTCAAGTACTCCAAGGCAAAAATCCTAGTAGTTAGAAATTTAGGTAATTTGTAAGGAGCCAATAGTGCACCATATACTCTGATTTCTGTATGATTTTTGTACAAATACCAATCTCCAACTTTACTGTTTTCAGACAACTGTAAAATTATTTTTATTTTTTCATTGATCCTTGGTGGCTCTGCCTTGTTCAAAAAACTCATGGCAGGTTTAATAAACAAATCATTGAAGTCCCTATAGCTATATTCACTACTATTTTTCCTAAGTAGAGAAGTCCAGAATATCACTGAAAGAGGTTTACCCTCCACATCCATCTTCTGTAATGCAATTGGAAAATTTTCTACCTGAGAAAATAGGAAGAGATGCAACAGATATGATGTATATCTGAATACTCCTTCATTAGGTAATTTTATTAACTGATAATGCATATTATCAGCAATGAATTTGGCAAAGTTAAAAACCAATTCTGGCTATTGTCCTGGAGACAAGGTAGAGAGGAAACCTAAGATGGAGGCATCTGTAAACTCATCACTAGCATAGCCTAGAAT
Organism: Pinus albicaulis; assembly: GCA_034641835.2. Taxonomy (NCBI): domain Eukaryota; kingdom Viridiplantae; phylum Streptophyta; class Pinopsida; order Pinales; family Pinaceae; genus Pinus; species Pinus albicaulis. The sequence goes on along the minus strand of JAXQQM020061684.1, from coordinate 237,607 downwards.
GAATCACAGCATGGAAATGATTTTTCTAGAGCCCTTAGGGAAATCAAAAGTATCATAAGGTGGATTTACCTTAGGAAGGTTAACATGATTAGGCATGAAGTTTTGGAGGATCATAAAATTCCCAGGGAAATCCAGATCTAAATACATTTGAGTGAAATCATCAATGGAAAATGATACTACTCGTGGATCATGGCTTAGTTGGAGGATATCATTGATGGCTTCAGCAGTTATGTAAAACAAGACCTCACTATCTTTTTTCACCATGCATATCTGTTCAGGTATATAGTGAAACTGACACAACCTAATGAAATATTGAGCTGGATGGGTGATGGGAACCACATATTTATGCAAGTTGGAGTCCGATACAAGTATATCATTTGCCACTTTCTTCTCAAATTTTTCCTGACACCAGCTATGTAATTCAAGTAGATCAAATTCTAAGGTAGCATCAGCAATTCTATAATCTAAATCAATCAAGGGATTGTTCTCTTTAGAGGTGATAGGTGGCTGCAATGGTCCAACTACTTTAGTGGAATCTGCAGTTAGGACAGGAGTAGGTTTATCAATTTTGGAAGTTTTAGGGTTTGGAAGCTTGCTGGAGGCAGGCTTCTGAGGTTTGAGACCTCCAGTCCTAGGGGTGACCTATTTTTTTGTCATTTTAAATTAAACTGAGCAAGATTAGACTGTTTGCTCGGCTCTTTTTGGAAACAGAAGGTAAATTAAGCTGCTCTTGGGAAAAATTCAGAATATGGGCAAGGGTTTTATGATGAAAACAGAGATTTTGAATATACAGAGGACTGGAAAGGGATTTGAGTGGTTTTTTCGGTAATTCAAATGGAGTTACACCGTGGAAATAGCCTTTGGATGATCAAAAACTCTTTAAAACTGAATTAGGAGGAAGTGGCAAATTCTGGGAAAATTTTGACAGGGTTTCCCCTATTTCTTTAAGGTTTGAGTATTTTTAGAGGGGTATTTTTGGCTTATATACTTAATTTGGTTTAATTTTGTTTTTGGAAATTAAGAATTTGCAGGTCATATTTCGAAAAAATACCTTGAACATGTATGGTTGCGGTCGAAGAGGGTTCCAGGTTGTACCAGTCTTCAAACTGGTCGTAGTTGTTTGGTAGAGGGCACTGAGAGCATTCGGAGGTACATTTCAGAGAATAAATGGCTTTTATAATGATGAAGTGATTCGCAAAGGCTCAGCAATGGTGTCCAAAGTAGTTTTTTGAAAGGGCGTAGGTGCAAATGCATGTAAACAATAAAAACTAAGGTTGAAACCTTAAGTCTTATCAATACACATAACATTTATTACAGGTCGAAATTAATGGCGGGAGCGGTTTTTGTATTTGAAGGTGAAACCATTAGTGGTTATCGCATTGCTTATGGGCGGTAAATGGTTTTTTGCTTTTGCAATGTGATCCAGTAGAAATGAGACACGTAGCGGCTGGTGGTTTTGGGAAACAACTTGTATCGCAAAAAAAATTTCCAACTTCGCCCGATCATTTTTGTAATTCGATATGAGATCCGCGCCATCGGATTTGATTGAGCGATGCGAATGGGTGAGATGCATCGGAAGCTGCGAGGAAATAAGGTGGGACCGGGTACTTTGATATTCGTCGTTTATTTGATAAGAGAATATCAACGGTCGTGTTTTAATGCGATAGGGAATGGTGTGGCAAGGGAAGGTTTGTCGCATTAAATTTGGACCGTCATATTTATGAGGTGAATATGATCAGAGGGATGGGAATGATTGCGAGGGAGCATGGTTTTTGATGGAATCTTATGCATAAAATGAGTTTATACATAGAATGGGGCGGGTTAAAATGATTAACCAAGGTTTAATCTTATGGTAAGGGGATATATATCGGGGGGAAGGGGTGAGTTTAAAACATTAACCATGGGTAAATCTTGTGTGGGAATAATGTTGAAAGTATTTACAAAGGATAAGCGAGGAAATTTTCTTTTATTCCAAACATATAAAATATGCATGAAAACTAATTTTCGTATTTTTATTTTATCATATAGTTTTAGATTGTTGGGAAGTCCAAAACGATAGGGGATCGGGAGTATTTTTTAGGGTAGTTTTATGTCAAAGGGGTAATTTCGAGATGTCTTTTCAACATGTGATTAATATCTTTGACATAAAAAACTTATAATAAGGGGGTTTTGGGGTTATTAAATAAAAGAAGTTATATTAATAGGACTAGGATATTTGATAGGGAGTTAATAAAATATGTTAAGTGTTAATATGAAAAGGGACAATGAATACTCAAAATTCATAAATAAAACTAAGGAAAGTGAAAATTAGAGTAAATATTTATCTTCATAACTCATTCACTTTTTACTTAGTATATCTTGTCTTTTGAGGGTTGTATGCCTTGTAAAATGGAGGAATTTAATCTAATGGGTCTTTATGTAACATTTAAGTAAGAAAAGAGTTCCCACTTATGAAATCAAATGGTGATGAGTGCATGAAAGGGTAAATGATGAAAATTTCTGGGATTAATATAGAAACTTAACATTTTCAACCAATCAGTCTTCGAGCCTCGGGTCCAATCCCAACAAAAGTCAAGGAAATGCCTTGAGCCTCTTCGACTGACAGTCTAGAATATTAAATTGCTATGGGGAGGGGAAATTAGTTATTAGTATGCTGTTGAAATATATTTACAATGATGTATCCCACTTTCTTCTACCTACCCAGTCATTATCTTCTAACATTTTTTCCTTCTATTTTTATTAGATGCATTTGAACTAGCAACCTTACAACATTTTTTGTTCTTTTTTTAAAGCAGTAAACTATCTAATTCTACACTTATTTCAACCAAGAATCCATATTAAACTGTTGGATTCTTTTATTCTCTACCTAACTAATGAATTGTCATTATTAAACTATATGAAAATTGTTTATTCTCTATCTACAACATTTGAAATTGAAAGGTGACAAGTCAAGATTAAATTGTTCAACTCATCATAGACTATGGCATTTATTTACACTCTGCCATAATCAATTGCAAAAGGTAAAGGTAGTGGCATTTATACTTGCACACTTTCATGTTTTATTCATCTTTTTCTTTTGGGGTATATTATTTTTTCTAAGTCCTTTGATTTTTCTTTTAGGACTTTTTACCCTCTTAGTGATTTTTTGATTTTTTGATTTTTTACAAAATATGGGAAAATAACTTGTAGAAAGCAAAGTTTGTACATATTTACAAGATTACCATCAGTCAAGTCAAAATTATGAATCATATATTTATAGGATTCTAACACTTGTAACAATTACATCCACGTCTTATTAGACCAATAACAAATTTACTTCATATTCCAATATCAATCACATTAAAACTTCAGTAGAATTTTAGATCATAATTGATAATAATTATAGATAAAACATCTAGAAGATATAAGATGATAAGTGAATTGTGTAAAACGAAAAGTTTCAAGTGAATTTTATACTCAATATACCTAAGAGGCATGTCTCTTTGTAAATTAAATTCTAGTAAGTTTGCACATTTACATTTTTACCCATATTTGTTAGAGTGTTAAAGAACCCATAAATAATGGCAGGAAGTTATTGGAAATACTGAGAGGGGGGTGAATTAGTATTTCTTATAAATATAAATTTTTAATCATTTTCAATAAATTAGTTATTCTTTAGATATTATTAATGTTCTTCGGCAATTTAAACAATAATTACCAGGCAACAGTATACAACAATGCAAGAAGATAAAACAATAAAAAAAAATGTTTTTAGGTAGAAAACCCCCTCCCGGTCAAAAACCATCGACCACTTCTCTAGTAGTTGTCTTCTTCTCTCTTTGAAAGAAATATTAATTACATCAAAATTTCAGCTCCAACTGAGAGATGCTTTAACCCCCTAATCCACATGCCACAACCTTTAGGATGCTACTAAACCATAATATCCTCCTGCAACCAGAAGGATGCCCCAACACCTTGTAGATCAGGCCACAACCTAATTGGTGCCCCAACACTATATTTACCAGTTGTTGTTAGAAAGGATGATTTTCTTCCCTGTTAGTTTATCAGCCATAACTGAATGGATTCCACAACACCCTATCCAAGCCAAAACTTTCCCTAGAACCACCTTTCCACCCTGAAGTGTTCTCACGCCACAACCTGAAGGTGACTCCAATCACCTAGAAGAGTCGGTAGATCACGTTTCACAATTTTCAGACTGGATACCCTATAGTCTGTAGAATAGTTACGAGATAGATGTAGAATAAATTTCAAATCCTAGTAGTTGTTTATCATTGTTCCCAAAAACTAATGACTTCAAAATTATACGCATCATGCTATCATTGTTCAACTACATATCATTGTCATTGTACACTATATATCATTGTCACTACAAATCACTACACAATTGTTAGCTATCACTGCATGTCACTGCTCATGAATGAATAGTCATCAATGCACAACCATTATCATCATTGTATTAGGTTGCACTTGATGCTACAACCATCTGGATATTCTATCAAATAATGGCACAAACCAAGGTGCTCGAGTCATTCTGATGACTTGCAATTAATGCTTTCAAACTTGGCCCAAGGAGGGCTATCAACATATGTGTTTTCACTTCTATTGTTGAACACAAATGATATATTGGTGTATGTGTTCCATGTCAATAATAAAAAATTCTCACTTCCAAGCTCCTATGTCAAATCTATATCTTCAATCATCGTTAAGTTATAATCATTGTACCACTATCACTTCTTCTGATCAATAATATTGTTGCTAAAACCAAAATAGGATAGTCAATATCTTGATGTCTTAAATCACTTTAACTTTCCTAATAAATACGAATTCACCTTATACAAAAACCTTTCACAAGATATACTACTACTTGTCACTGTTAGTGTTATTGTAAATGATGAAAACCCTTAGTCATGAACTGTGTGGTTTTTAAAATTATCACTGTGAATAAATATGAAATAACAGTCCCTTTTTTTATTATATTATCAGGATTTTTTTACTTAATTTTGTTTCCTTTTGACTTGTAGATGTGACTCCAATTTTTCTTAGGATAACTAAATATATGCCTTGAACTGTAATGCTCTGAGCTAAAACACAAAACTGAAGTCAAGCATTGGCTTAGGAATTTTCATACTTGAAGTTGCTCAACAAGGCAATGATATTATGGAGGGAATCATTGTCATATATTCACAATGGGATACTTAAAAAAGGATTATTTTATTCATATATCACATATTTCACTTCAACACTTGTTTATCTAATTCTTATTGCAAAATCCAATAACACATAAATACAAGGCCTATCAAGATTCACCAATGACTGCAAAAGGATAGCTTTGATCTGTTCAACTCAAGGATCATAATAACATTTATTTACCAATAAGAGTTGTAATTCTTCCCTTGAAAAGATATGTCCTAACTTTTGCATATTTGTAGAGAGAATAAAATCCTTACTTGTTTATGACATCACTATTTAGTAGTGTTGATCCAAACCTTATGAATTTTCAACCAAGCTTGTTCAATCAGGTGCTCAATTTTATGCTAATGAAAGAAAATTTTCATAATAGTGTAGAACCTGAACAACCGCATAGATCTTGTCGTTCTGAATCTGGTGCAACTTGTTTCACGAAATACCGACACTGTATGCTCCTAGAAACACGTTATGTCTGTTTTCCCAAACTTGTAAATTTTGGCAAAAAAATGTAGGTTTCCCAGTCAGCAGTCTGTACAACTGACTATGCATGGTTGACTGGTCAAAGTATCACTGTGCATGGTGGGACAATCTTAGGATGCCATTTGTCGAAGTTTCATTGGATGTTGGGTGGCATGATTTCATTGGTTGGGAAGGTGGCCAACCACATGTTGCCATGTGACCCAACTGAAGGTTGTCACGTGGTAGCATGGGGGCCACCAAAATTGGGTGAAGGCCAAACCATCCCTCTGCACAATTTGAACTCCAAACCTCCTTGCAAACAACACAACGTTCTAACCATCGTGCCGCATGAGTTCCTTTTTATAGCATGTGGCACAAACATTATTTAAGGTTTTATATGGTGGAAGTTGTGGGGAAGGGGGCCTGGGCTTAGCCTCAGCCCCCCATACATGTTTTACATATGACCAATAGTCTAGAACCAAGGGCGTGGAGCACTAGCCTCCACCCTGATCATAGCACTAACCGCCGCACAAACCAACATGTGACATGTCGCTGATCTGACCACCATCGGACCGCTAGTTGGGAAGTCATCGTCCTAACTGCCTCGTTTAACCGCCAAATGTGACCACCATTAACATTAGCCTCTGAAAATTATATAACCATCATTTTTTTTAATTAAAAAAATAATAATTCGGCGCTATATGTAATAGTTCAAAATTTGGATTTATGGTGTTAGTGGACAAATTAACTGTCCCATAATTTCGCCCGGAATTCCTGAAAATTGTTGCCCAGTTAGCCTAAATAAGGGTGAAATTGTAGGACCAGTCCGGATTTTGGGGAAATTGTGGTGCGGTTAGCAGTAAAACTAGGGAGGCTCATAATTTCTCCAATTTTTTACCAATTTCGGATCAGAAAGAGGTTAGACAGGAATTTTTGGGCGTGTTGAAGCTGATGGAACATGTTTTGAAGCCATTTGAGTTGTAAATGTATGTAATCACCATTTTGAGCATAATGAAAGAGGTCCAAGCCATTGGAAGCTGGACCAAGGAGACGCATCCTAGGAGGGGTGAACTCCTTCATCATCTATTGTGGTGTGGTTATTATTATGGTGAATTTTTTTTGTTGTTTCTGTATATTCCAAAGTTTATTTACATGCTTTATGTGTTTAAAAATTAACATAAAAGCTCTCAAAAATTCAATTTAAACACTTGTAATTTGCAAACCCTCAAGCACAATTTCATTAAGATCTCATACAAATCAAGTTTGGTATTAGAGCTTAGGTTTTCTTTTCTATTGTGAGGATTTAATTGTTTACAAGTGTATGTGATGCTTAAAAGGTTGAAGCTCAAGAGAGGATAAGTAAATATTGTGGTTGCAAGCCCTCAAGTTAGTTCAAGGACAAGGATAGGATATTTGCCTCAAGCTCCACCACGGATTCTTCCTCAAATTTCAGTTGAAGCTTCATCAAGCATGTCTCACGAAGGAGGAACTGATAACATGTCAGAAGATGAGAAGAATTTCAGAAAATATTTCTTTGACATGACTGAAATGGTCAAGGTTCTCTATAAAAAGAGGAATTCAAGATTGCAGGGTGAAAGTTCCAAGCCTTCAAAAGGAGAGGGTTCTTCTGGAGAAAAAGGAGGAGATGATGACAAGACTTCAAAGGGAAATGGTGACAAACCACCCTCTTCCCCACCATCATGTTCACCTCCATCCTCACCCTCGTCTTCTTCCTCTTCCACAACCAATGTTACTCAAACACCTCCATATGCACCAAGGTGCATGGTAAAACTCCCTTATTAAAACTTGATATAAAATTTGAACTGCCTATGTATAATGGTGAAGTAAATGTTGAAAGACTTGATAATTGGGTTTGTCAACTTGAAGTTTATTACAGGATCCAAAACGTCAAAGATGATGAAACAAATATTCGGTTGGTTTCATTGAGGTTGGAAAGTGATATTTTGATTTGGTGGGAAGCCAAAACACAAGAGGATATGAAAAAACATGGTAAGGTCTCCACCTCTTGGATATTTCTTATTGCTCCACTAGGAAGATAATTTTATCCATTAGCTTATATGAAAAAGGCTATTATCGATTGGAATAATTTTAGACAACTAAAGGTTCTAAGTGTGCAAAGTTACACTCAAGAGTTTAGAAGAAGATGCTTGATATTAGGTGTAGACTTGAATTCACAAGACACTTTGTTGAAATATATTGGGGGTTTACACAATTATTTATGGCATACTATCTTTATATTTAATTTTACAAGTTAAGATGAATTTTGTGTCCAATCAACTCATCTTGAAGCAAGAGGGAAAAACATTCCACAAGAGGGTAGCACGAAACCATTCACAAGTGGAGACAAGAGTAAGAACAAGTTCAAAGGGAAAGGAAAGAAGAATACATCCGTCAAAAAGGAAGAATAAAAACTAACAGGAAAAACTTGTTCCAAAGAGGGTCATGATGAAGCTCATTGTTGTAATATTCATCTTGAGATGAAACTAAATAAGTTTAACAACAAAGGGAATAAAAATATAGCTGCAAGTACACAACATGAATTAGGCTTCGATTCGAGAGATGAAACAAATATCACAAAAATAGGAATGAAAGGTAAGGACATAGCAAGCACTATCTCTTCAAGTTATCTTAATTATACTCAAGATGAGAAAACTAGAATTGAACTTTTCCATATTTGGGTTATTTCAAAGAACACTAAATTTGATACACGCTTTGATAGTGTTTCACAAGAAAATTTCATTTCCAAAGACTTAGTCAAGAAACTAAACTTAGAGACCATTCCTCATACAAGACCTTATCATTTAGATTGGATAGGCAAGAATGAAAACTTACAATTTACGAGGAAATGCATCTTTAGATTTTCAATTATAGCAAACTTTCTTGATGAAGTTAAACTTGATGTTGTACCACTTGATATTTCCAGAATTGTTTTGGGAAGCCCATATTTGTATGATACAAAAGCTATTTTCCATCGCCATGAAAACAAGTACCACTTGTTCAAAAATGGCATAGAGTACATTGTTAGAGCACAATGACAGAAACTAAATATTTCACTTGTAAATGTCGGACAAATGAAGAGATTCATTAAATATAGCAAGAATTTTGAGTTGCTAATGGTCAAGAAAAAGAATGATGTTGAAAATGAAGCTTTGCAAGGTTGTGATTCAAGATTAAAATCTGATTTGGTTGAGGTTGCTAACCAATATAATGAGATGTTTCAGGAGCCAAAAGGATTTCCTCCCAAGAGGGGAATCCAACATGAAATACAATTGAAGCAAGACTATCCTCTTCCTAACATTGGTATGTACAGGATGTGAGTGATGGAAAGTGCAGAAATTAAAAATCAAATTCAAGAGTTGTTGGAGAAAGGGATCATTAGACCAAGTACTTCGCCATGCGGGTCACCTATTTCTTTGGTGCCAAAGTAGGATGGAACACCGTGCATGTGTGTGGAATTTTGTGCATTGAACAAAATTACGGTAAAGAACTGTTACCCACTTCCTAGAATTGATTATTTACTTGATCAATTAAAAGATGCAATTTTTTTTTACTAATTTGGACTTAAGGAGTGGCTATTATCAAATTAGAATTGTTGAAAGTGACATATGGAAGACAACATTCAAAACAAATAAAGGTTTGTTTGAATGGCTTGTTATGCCTTTAGATCTTTGCAATGATCCAGATACCTTTAAGCGTGTGATGAATGATGTATTGAGGCCATTTCAAGATGAGTTTGTGATAGTCTACTTAGATGAAATCTTGATTTTTAGTAAATATTGTGAAGACCATGTCATGCATGTCAAAAAAGTACTTTATGTCTTCAAGAAATAACAATTGTTTTTAAATATGTCAAAGTGTGATTTTGGAAAAACTTCTTTAGTGTGTTTGGGTTAGATTTTTGGAGGAGGTGAATTGAAAATAGATCACTCCAAGGTTGATTTCATTTTGAATTGGCCAAAGCCAAAAAAAGTTACAGAGGTAAGAAGATTTTTGGGAGCAGGCCAATATTGGAGGAATTTTATTGCTAACTTCTCTTCTATCATGGCCCCATTGCATGCATTGACAAGTGTGAAGTAGGTATTCTAATGGGGAGATAAATAGCAAAATTAATTTGATGCTTTGAAAGAAAACATCAGTTCATCCCCAGTACTTGCACTTCCAAACTTGAGACAGACATTTTAGATTCATACTGATGCTAGTGATTATGCCATGGGTGTGGTCCTCATGCAACATGGTAAGCCGATTTGTTTTCATTTGGAAAATTTTAATGGTGCAGTGATTAATTATCCTACATATGACAAGGATTTGTATGCAGTGGTGCAAAGTTTGAAAAATTAGAAACATTACTTGGTGGGTAAGGAAACAATCATTCACATTGATCATCAACCATTGCAATGCTTTAAATTGCAAACAAAGTTGCAACAATCAAGGCATTTATGATGAATGGGTTTTCTTCAACAATTCCACTTGGTGATAAGGTATAAGAAAGGTATCTACAATAAAGTTGTTGACATGCTTTCTAGGCCTATTTTTAGTGCCGCTACTATTCTTAAGCATAATTATGTTTTGCATGAGAGCTATGTTGGACAATATGCTTTAGATAGTGATTTTCAAGATGTATATGCAACTTTAAGTAAAGGGAACCAATTAGAGGAATTGGATTATCACATGCATGATAACTTGTTGTACCATCTTAGTAAGATTTGTATTCCACAGAGAGAAAGAGTCAACATCATAAGAGAGGCTCATACTTCTTTTATTGTTGGTCATTTCAGTGTAAGTAAGACGGTGTCACATCTACAGAGGCATTGTTGTTTTCCTCGTATGCTTGAAAGTGTGTCACGTTTTTTTAGGGTTGTTAATTATATGTTGTTATTAAGCCTAGAAATAGAAAGTTATGATTGTACACTCCACTTCCAGTACCTTCTTGTCCATGGGAGAGTGTTTCTAAGGATTTTCTTGGAGGTATTCCTATGTCAAAGAGGAATCATGATTATCTTTTTGTAGTTGTGGATAGGTTTAGAAAAATGTGTATTTTGATGCCATGTGTTATGGCTAATTTTCATTTACCTTTGAAATATGTTTCAAAACACCAAAAAAAACATATATGTTAGAAAATGTAAAATTTGTGTGCCATCGAATAATTTTGATTTATATGTCGGTACATTAAAATTACGTGATGAGATGTGAAGGTGGGTCAATTCGGTCTAATTCACGTGCAGGACAGTTCGAGAACCGGACCGATGGGCACGTTCAAAACATTGCACACCGGACAAGGTTGAGTCAAGCTCATTCACAAGCTCAAGAGTGATCAAAAATTTTAAATATTGAATAAAGCTCAGGAAGGATAGTAGAGTTGCAGAGCGGCGATTGTAGAAAGAAGAGAAATCGACTAAGACAAAAACACTTATAAGATTTCCAAAGGAGGCAATCAGACGGCAAGGATCAAATCGCAGATTTGAAGGGGAAGAGACCGACGGCTAAGATGACATCACAAGTCAAACAATATATCTTGTGATGTGATGAGGACAAGGGCCATGTGTCGGCACAGCGCAAATTCGCATCAACGATTATTGAGTTTATGTGTTAAGGACCTCACAAGTGAAACAAAATAACTTGTGATGCGATAAGAATTGAAACTTGTGATGCGATAAAGGGATGAGCCACATGTTGGCACAGCGATCCAGCACATATCGCACATCGGTGGGTTTAGATTTTAGCATTAAGACTTTGCAAGGTAAAATATTTTGGTTGTGATGTGACAAGGATGGGAGATGCCATTGTGAGACGGTACAGCGGGGCCGTTGGATCTAGCAAAGATCTACGGCGGATGTTAAATCGCTAACCGCAAATCGCAAGTTTCAAAAGACAGGCGTGAGAGGTAAATGATAAAGTAGCTGAAGTGAAATATGCGATGCCAGGTGGGACCTGATCGCATACCGTACATCGCTATTTTTAAAAGATGAGTGTTAAGGAAAAGTTAAAGGCAGCGAAGGGCGATGTGTGGGTAGATGCGATGCAAAGATTAAATGATAAAGTAGCCGAAGTGTGATGTGCGATTCCTGGTGGGACCCGAATTCATAGCGCACATTTCTATTTTTAATAGTTAAGGGCCAAGGTTTAATGTTATACTCATTGAAGTGTGATGTGCGATGCCAGGTGGGACCCAATCACATACTGCACATCGCTAGTTTTAAAAGATAAGTGTTAAGGAAAAGTTAAAGGCAGCGAAGGGCGATGTGTAGGCAGATGCGATGTGGTTTCAACAGAGAACTCCAAAGGTTTTCAGATCCGGAGGTAAGGCATTTATCATGTTAAACCATGTCGAAGGAAGAAGAGAGGGTTATAACGTAAAACTAGTGAAATGCCTTGGTAATGAGAAATAGGCAGAACACAGCAGAGAAACTTGAGTAAGCGACCCAATGCAGATCAAAGGAGAAGAGGCAAATTCGGGTAGCAGGTGATATAATTAAAAAAATTTGAAGCACAGGGGCATAGGCAGATTCGGGTAGAAAAGCGGATAGCAGCACTATTCAGAGCATGACAGCTGGGTCAAATCGGGCACTGAGGCATCGTTTCAAAGTTGTGCAGCCATTGCATCATGACCAGAATGGCCACCTCAGTACTTCGGGAGGACGCATTAGCAACATAGGATTCAGCAAAACAAACAAAATTTCCAATTTTAATTTTCTTTCTCAAGTATGATTGCATAAGTAATCTAAACAGTTTAGGTAGTCGAATAGTTTCAAGGATTTCAACAGTTACGAACCACTGTGATGTATTTAAGTAGATAGAAATAAAGAAAAGGGGTTCCGAGTTTTGAACCTCTAGATGACTGTTATTTTATGACTGAATTCTCTTAGAAATTAATGAAAGAAGATCGAGTTTCCTACACCTGTTGATGTTGATACGTCTTTCTCGCTTCACTTTGTGGCTATTCCTCTTTGAATGAAGTGAAGTAATGTAGCAACCGGTCTCTTAACTACATTTGTGAGTAAGAGTTAAATAAACTTAATTTGTGCTACTTCACTCATCTCTTCTCTCTTCATAAACTCCTAATAGAACTTTAAAGTGATAAATTTTGTGTTTACAGCATATTATTTTAAGTTCTCTCTTCCTTCACGAATTTCCTCTAAAACTTAAAAGTGGTAGATTATGTGTTTTCAGCATATCATCTTGAGTTTCTCTTACAGTTCTTCTTTTCATTCCATTCAAATATCAATAGTTTATGGCATTGTGAAGGCTTTCATTATATCATATTATAGAGGGTATTAAGTAACTGAATTCCAAGGGTGTTAAACAAGGGCCATTTGATATGGTAATTGTGACATATATTTATAAAATTTCTTAAGCACTGATTCCTTACCACAGCCAAGAGATTGTCTCTTGAGATACAACATTTTCTGGCACCGTTTCCAGGGACGAAGAGACGAAGTTTATTTTTCCTTGGGTTTTTCACATTATTTCCTCTGGTTGTTCATTGAGGAGGAAATATTGGGTTCTATTTGTTATTTTCAAAATTCTGGCTTTCGAAAGACCTCACACAAGGTCGGATACCTCACAACAGATAGTCCCTGCTTTACCAGATCCAGAAATATTGGTTTTCAAAAGGGCTCAGAAACCTCAAACTCCTTCAACACCTAATCTTACATTTTCTGCTCCTGGTAGAAGTTCTCATAAACCTTTTTTTGAAGATATTTCTGAGGAAATCTCTTTTTTAGAACAAGATTCTCCTTCCATACCCATTTATTTTCAAGGACCTGAGTTAGAATAACATCCTTTCGAGTGTGTTTCTTTTACCTTCACTCAAGCTCGTCCAAATATAGTTTTTGGTTCTTCTTCCATTGTTCATCAAACCACTCCCATATCAGTGTTACCTCCACCTTCATTCACTTTCACAGTAGGTTCATCAGCCTCAACTACCCAAGCAGTAGTTAACCAATATGTGAATATGGCAGTATCAGCTTTCTTAATGAACGGATATGCTCCACTAAATCTTGCACAACCAATGAATGCCATGCCTCAATAATACCTCAAATTACTTCCTTGTTTCACTAGAGAAAATAAAGTAACTACAAAACAACATTTACCTTTGTTTTTCACTTTTGCTGAAAATTTGAATGTAGAACACCTGGATGTTGTGATGAGACTATTTGTGCAGTCTCTAGCGGAGAGGCTAGAAAATGGTTCAAAGGGTTACCAAATGGTTCCATAAATAATTGGGAAGAGTTAGAAAATAGATTCACTCAGATATGGGGAGAAAAGAGAGATCATGGTTACTCCTTGATAGATTTTAATGTAATTAAAAGAAGGCCTAATGAAGAAATCTTTGAGTTTTTAAAAAGATTTAATAAATTGTACGATAGTTTACCTATAGAGATGAAGCCCCCCCCCCCCCCCCCTCCCCCTATAGGAGAAAAAGGTAGTTTTTGTTGGGACTTTTGAAGCTGATTTTAGCTTTACATTGAGAGAAAGAAGAGCCCCTACTCTTGAGCAGATACAGACAGACGCTTTAGAGATTGAGATAATATGAATACAGTTGGAAAGGCAAAAGGGAAACAGCTAGCCCAAGAGAAGGGGAAAGAAAAAGGAAAATCATTGCAAGATCTGAGGATAGAAGATATGGCAAGGGTGATAAAAAAATCTGACAAATAAGCTATCTAAGATAGAATTGGAAAATAAAAACTCCCAAAGGCAGGTGTCGGTTCACAAAGGTGGCTTATTATCGCCAACCTCTAAGCTCTTCATTCAATTGTCAACCTAGGGTAAGTCTTCTTATTTCAAGAGTGTAAGCACAGTATATGCGAGTGAGATTGAATGATAGTTACTCTATGTTGCTTATGAAAAGGATTCTCTAATTCTCGAAGTTCAATCAACTCAAAGAGAAGTGAAAATTCCATATTAATGCAGCTAACTGCTCTGCCTAGCTCTGAAGGAGAGAAACCTATGATTGAACAGCATAATGATGCATTGAACAGAAACCTTAATGAATTCAACAGCAATCTGAATGATTTGAACAGCAATTTGAATGAATTTAATAACAATTTGAATGAATTGAATTAGTAATTACTTATATGATTTTGCAATGGAATTCCCTTTGCAAACTAACTAATTGACATTAATCAACAATTGGACGCCTTATTGTACTGAGGGAACAATATAATTCTTATAAATAGATAAAATTTAATAGTAAGTACTCTACGATTCATAATGCAACTATAAAGGCATGGGAGAAAATGAAAACATTTAACAACAATAAAGCATTACTATAAACCAGAAAGCACGACTGCTAAACTACTCTAACGAATGAGAAACTGTAACCTTGTAATTATTTTTTATCTTGTAGAAAAGTAATTCATAAATAGCATCAGATAAATGGACATCAATTTTGTAACTAACGCACAACACGGAAATTAGCGGGGAAACTCCCAGGGGCTGGGCCCAAACCAACGAAGTTCTAATGCAATGAAAAAACTCAAAAGATGATTGCTCAAAACATCAAAACTCTTTATTAAATTGAAGGATAATATAGGGATACAACTAAACAGTTATGTCCTGATGCGTTGATTACAGAAGGAAATTCATATTCAAATCCCCTATCTTGTTCATCCTTGATCCTTTTAAAACGTTCTCGCGCAGTGGGAGGGTATTTTCCAAATGACAGCCCGCCGAGTGTGGCTGTCGTTTGAGTTCTTCGGACGTGGATCCATCTTTCTGCCTTCTGCTCATCCCTGGGGGTTACTGTGGATTCATTTTCTCTGTCTGTCAGTTGTCTTTTGTTCATCATTTATTTAGCTACCTCATTTATCTGCGAACAAAGACGAAACAAGTCAAGTCCTCATTGTTTTAAACATGCTTCTTTCTATTAGTCACTTTATCCTAATTTTGCATTAACCCTTCTTTATTTTACTGTTAAGATGAGAAAAATCCTAAAAATGTATGATAATTCGAAGTAAAATTAGGGTGAAATCATACCTTAATTTCGGCCCAACATACTCCCTCGCTTACCTATTTGCAGGTCCTCGTGCAAAGATATGGTTGAGATGCAACTGTGTTAAGGAGTAGGCAGGGTAGACTTCTTCTTTGTATGCTCTGAAACCTTGTTTCTGTCTAATTCTTGCAAAGGCTACATTTGTGTGTCCTTCTGGTAATTATTAGTCATGATCATAGCCCTCAGGGGGGCACCATATAAGAGGGCATCTATATCTGCATCCTAACCATGCAGGACCCATGCTGAAGACTAGGTTACTATATGAGAGGAATCTGGAGGTAGTTGCTTTTAAGTTCCGGTAACCAAATGGCTCCCTATTCTTTACATTGTTTGTGGAGGCCATCCATATTTGTTTGGCTGCTGCTAGGGCTGCTTCCTAAATTTCCTCGAAATATTCTCACCCATTCTCTATAATGTCTTTATGGATTGGTCCCAGCTTAGTCCTTACACCCTTTCTTCGCATGAAATTCTTGTGTTGGATGAACAGCTACAGGGGTTTAGTGGGCTCTCCTCTGACCCACAGGTCTAGGCCATGTTCTCTCTTTTGGAAGATGTTATAGGCTTTGGCCCACCTAATCTGTTTCTTAGCGAATGAGAGGAAGGCTTGGAACTAAACATCTCCTATAAAGGGAATAGGATTGTTGTCCATGTCTTCTTATAGAAAGAAGTTGTGCATATAAAGTTCACATAAAAGGCGTTGGACCTATTCATCTTGATCATTACAGCAGCGGGAAAACTCTTATATGGTTTTGAAAGTTTTGGGCTTCCCTGCCCTAACGGCCTTGATTTTCAATAGTAAATATCATTCCACTAGGAATAGGGCATAATTGGTAGTTGGTGCCCTGCATGTTAATGCATCAGAATATAGAGAACAAATTGTAGTGATTTGTTTCTTGGCTTGATCTACCTGGTCTTGTGCCCTTTTTACCTTTGCCTGTTCCTCTTGTTGGAAATATTGTCATTGATGGCAAAGGAGAAGAAAGGAGCAGCACCAGAAATTATCATCAAGGACAAGGGAGCAGATTAGGATCAGATGGAATTGTTGTAGAGAAAGAAGAAATACCAGAGACATGGTTGGACCATGAGGAAGAAATTGAAGTGGCAGAGGCTATAAGAAAAGAGGTTTTAGATAGATAGACAGACAAGGGTTTGTTTTTGCCTATGGACAAATTAGAGGAAAGGCCATTTATCAGAAAATTAGGCTAGAATGAAGAAACCTTTGTAAATATTTGTTTATATATAAAGAGATTCAACTTTTGAGTTATTAACTATATGTTGAGAAAGGAATTCATAATTTCATGAATCAGAGTCTAGCATAGTACATATATGTGCAGGTGAAATCGGGTAAAATCAAATCAGAGGATAGCGAGAAAAAGAGTATGCAGTGTTGGACAGTTCTACATATGAAGTGACAATAAGCTCAGAAGAGATAGATGCGTTAAATTACACAGAAAAGCTCAAGAGGGAGTCACGCGGAAGAATATCCAAAATAAAGAAGCAGAGAACTATTATACAGTGAAGGGAAGCACATAGGATTAATTTCCTCCTCTGGTCGCTTACGTCACTACTGGGCATCCAGGCATCATGGGGTCCTTGGCGTGGTGCTACCGCAGTGATCATGTGCCGTCGATCTCAGTCAACCGTTCCTACGTCACGGTCAACTATGGAGGCACCCTGCGTGTTAAACCCCATGCTAAAAGTGCCCGTGGGTTGAGCCCTTTGGATGAGATTAAGGGAGATAGACGGCTAGGATTGAATGCAGAATTGTAAATCAAAGACCAACGAAATCGTGGAAGAATTCAATCGACAAATAATGGAAACCATTGGATCGGGAAATATCAACGCAGATATTAGATCGCAGATTGGAAGCGAGAAAATGGATATTGCAATAGCCAATATTGTGATAGTCGATATTGCGATGCGATATTACCATCGCACATCACATCGGTTCAAGGAGTTGGAATTGTGAGAAACAACGCAGCGGAACAGTGAAGGAAGTTTCGAAAAACGGTAATGGTTTTATCGCACAGCCTTTAAATGGTAAGTGGTAAATCCTTGAATGGACATGATAATCTTTAGAGAGTGACACGTAGCAGTGGAAAACCACCTATTTCGCATGAGTTCAAAAAGGTTAAATGGCATGCATCTTTATTTGTGATTGATGTTGGATTGGGAGACGAAGTGTGATAGCCGTTTGATGGATGAGTAAAGTTGCGACGGATTTATAACCGTTGGATTGGGATGAAGGATTGATGGTGGAGATTTGAGAACTAAGGAGCATTGCTATATGTGAAGAGAAAGGTAAGTCATGATGAAGCGATAACCGTTGAATCACAGAGTAAATATCTACAGTGGAAGTTAAATGTGCAAAGCTATAAGCAGGAAGGCGGAAAGGTGAGTATTAATTTGTGGGCCCGAATACGAATATTATGTTGACATTTCGGGTTCTTAACCAAAGTCAAATTGTATATTCGATATTCATAAAGTGGAGTTTTATTATGATTTATACCATAAGTTATGTAAGCGAAATAGCTTCCGCATATGAAGTTACTACTATTTGGGGTCTTTAATATTGAGATGTGCATTGTATATATGCAAAGTGTGGGTGAACGCAACACAAAAGACATAGGTAATGGAAGAAACAGGGCAGTTATGCAGCAGAGCTGTAATAAAACTGCAAAAATAGAAAGGACACAAGGATAGCAAGCAGAATAGGCCAAACACACAGCAAAGCGAGAAACTGATGGATTGAGTAAATAATTGTGTATAACTAAAAATGTATTATTAATTTTTATATTGTTTGTGATGCAAAGGCAAGTCTCCATAGGCATAGGGAAAAATCCAATGAGTATTGAAATGATTATTTCTGTATTTTTGGTTGATGTAATAATCTTAATTGAAGTGTGAGGAATCGAATGGGTGGAAGGCATAGAGTCAGGCCCATTCACTTTGAATTCCCTGTAGAATGCAAACAGTCATGTAGTTATCTATATAAAACATGTGATATCAGTGTGCATAGGGAAGTGAGAGAGAACAACATGAAAAATGGGAGTGAAGGAATAAGAAAGGAAAAGAGAAGATAGAGAAGTTGTGTAGATCCTTAGATGAGATAAGGCAACTATGAAGGCTGGAGGATAGCAGTGAAGAAGGAATAGAACGGAGATGATATCGAGGTAAATCAGCATGTGTTTTCATAGTAGTATGAGGAATTTGGTGCTTCCATATCAAGTTGTAGCTTTATAGATGTCCAGTTGTAGCTAGCTGAGGTAAGTGCCTCCTATGGGTTGTAGCCTATAGAAAATAGATGGGAGTTGGAGCTTCCTTGCAAGTTGTAGCTTGCAAAATTGAGGTAGTAGCCTCCTGTAGGTTGGAGCCTACAGAAAATTAGTAGTGAGAGGGAGTTGGAGCTTTCCTTTGCATCACAACAATAATAAGATGTGGTTTTCTCCCTTATGGGTTTCCACATATATCTGTTGTCCATGTGCATGACGATTATGTGTTGATGTTTTGTATTTAATCTACTTAATACTTGCTACACACATATTAAGATTGTTTTTTCATTATATATTAAGTTGATCAGGAAATGAAGATGAAAATAAGTGTAAAAGGAAGTTTGAAAAGACCATGAATGTGTTAAACTGATTCACCCCCCCTCTCAGTTTAAACTAAGGGTTCAACAATTGTTATCAGATCTGGTTCTTTTTGTATCAATTTAACAACTGAAAGGAGATCCTAGGTCCCCAAGATGGCTAGTCTAGAAGGATGCTCAACAAATAAATCCCCTTTGTTTATTGGCACAAACTATGCCTTCTGGAAAATAAGAATGAGGACGTACATAATGTCTCTAGGAATAGAATTTTGGGTTGATGTGGAATTAGGATATGCCCCAAAGGATTCTGACACGGAGAAAGAGGCCAAACAAAATTTTATAGCTAATGCCAAAGCCATGAATGCAGTCTTAAGTGGTCTAGGTGAGGCATAATTTATCAAATTAATGCACAACAAGATTGCCAAATAAATATGGGATACATTAGAAAGTATCCATGAGGGAGATAAAAAGGTGAAGATGGCCAAACTGCAAGTCTATAGATCTCATTTTGAAAATATAAAAATGAATGAAGAAGAAGATGTTGCCAACTTCTTCTTAAGGGTTGCAGAAATTGTGAATAACTTGAAAGCTCTAGGAGAAACCATTAGAGAATGTGTAATTGTACAAAAGATATTGAGATCTTTACCATCCAATTTTAACCCCAAGGTTTTTTCCATAGAAGAAACAGCTGACTGGGAAACATTTACCATGAACCAATTACTTGGAAACTTAACAGACTATGAGATGAGACTTCCATCAAGGAAGTCAAATATGAGGGAGGCGGCCTTTAATGCAAAGAAGAGCAAAGAAGAAAAGGAAGATACATGCTCCTGCTCTAATGAAGAAGAGGCCAAATTTGTCAAAAGATTGGATAGAGGCTCAGGAAAGTATAAAGGTAAAATTCCATTTAAATGCTTTAACTGTGGAAGAGTTGGGCACTATGCATCTAAGTGTCCTCATAATAAAACAAAGAATCAGACACAAGAGACAGAGAAAACCAAAACAAATAATTGGAAAAAAGGGAAGAGATTCAATAGAAAATCATTTTATGCTTAGCAAGATAGCAGTGCATCAAAAAACTCAGACGAATCCTCAAATGAAGAAGGAACCTCTGAATTTATGTTGATGGCCAGGGAAAAGTCTGAAGGATGCCTTCTAGAAGATGAGGAAGAAGGTGAGGTAGATCTTGAGGGGGAGCTAAGAAGTGCCTTGGAGGAAATAGACGGGCTTAAAATCAAGTGTAGAAAACAGAAATACATTCTCCTCAAATATGTAAAAGAAGAACCAAATTCAGAAGACCTCATTCATTTGAAAGTAGAAATTGAAGAAGCTAAGAAGGTCAAAGACACTCTACTAAAGAAAATTAAGGTTAAAATTCAGAAGCAAGAGAAATTTGAAGAAGTAGTGTGCCTGAGAAAGAAATTAGAAATGCCCAAAGGGAATTATTAATGAACACTCCACGAATGACAAGCTCTGAACAGTTGGATAAAATACTAAATTCTCAAAGATCTCCTCTCATAAAGGCTATGATGGGCTATGAAGGAGAAACAAGTAAGTCCAAGGGAGAAGATAACCAGATTATCATTTTTGTAAAAGTTGTAAAGGACAATGAAATAGCTCAAAATTTTCCTACAAAAGTAGAAGCTAGCAAGAACACGACCTGTAATGAAGTAAACAAAAACAAGCAGTAACCTCAAATGACAAAGAACGAAATGAAGAAACAGTCAGCTGAAAAAGGCTCTTACACTCCTGAATATGAATTGAATAAATTCGGAAGTTGTCAAAGGAGATTCTTTCCTCCTATGAGAAATATCACTTGTTTTGCCTGCCACAAACTGGGACATATTGCAGCCTACTTTCAGACAAAGAAAATCGATTCCAACCAGAAAAGGATGCAGAAAATGAAAAGACTACCTCAAGCAAACAAATGGAGAGGACAACCTTTCACCAAGTACACTAATCGTTTCCATGGGTATTGTTTTTATTGTAAGGGGTTCGGTCATAAAGCCATGGAGTGTAGAACATATGGAAAAAGACTGATGTATGAAAACTCAAGGAGATTTATGAACAATGGAGAATTCACTCGTATACATAATCCATTCAGAACATAATCAAATTCTTTGTCTGCCATCAAATCGGGCACAAGCCTCAAAAATTTCCTCTCAGATATTGTGGTCCATCTTCTCAGGAAAGGTACCAAACAAATAGATGCATGCAGTGGAAAAATAAGCTGAATAAGTGTGACCTTGCTCTAATAGCTCAAGATCAGAAAATCCAATGGTATATGGACAGTGGATGCTCAAAGCATATGACTAGAGATCAAAGCAAGTTTGTAACATTTGATGGAAAGAAATATGGAAATGTAACATTCAACAATGATAAAGCAAGAAAAATCAAAGGAAAAGGCTCAGTCAGTCTGAATAATGGAAAAGGAGAGGCTCAAGATGTATTATTTGTGGATATGTTGAAAGCCAATCTGCTCAGCGTCAGTCAAATGTGTGATAAAGGCTATGAGGTCCTTTTCAGAGCCCAAGATTGTGAAGTAAGATCTAGCACCACAGGAAAGACCTTGATCAAAGGTGTTCGAATAGAAAGTAATGTCTATATAGTGAAAGAAGAGAATGAAGCGTGCCACATAATCAAACTTGAAGAATCATGGTTATGGCATAAAATATTGGGACACCAAAACTTTGACCACATCATCAGTCTAAGCAAGAAGAATGTAGTCATAGATATGCCTGCAATAAATAAGCCTCCAAATACCATATGTAAATCCTGCCAATTGGGCAAGCAAACCCGCACATATTTCAAGACCAAAGATAAAATATCTACAAGTAGGCCACTTCAGCTTGTACACATGGACCTATGTGGACCTTCAAGAACTAATGTACCAGGTGGAGAATATTATTTCATGTTGATAATAGCTGATTTTACTAGATTGACATGGGTGGAATTGTTTGTGCTCAACCTAGTCTCCTAAATTGAGTTCATTAATTGTCAACCAGGGTTGGTAAACTGCTAAAGTGTGGTGCACTATATGTGCCTAGGTAATTGTTTCTCACTACGTTGTGTCTAGTGTTTTATGATTTTTTTGGATTTTTATGGTTTTATGTTCACAAAGGAAAGAACCAAATGCTGGTGGAAAGAAACTGCTGGTTGGAAAACAAAGTGAAGCCTAAATTATGGATGACAAATGACAAATGCAAATACTGAAACAAAACAAAGCCTAAACTATGGCTAGAAAATTACAAAGCTTTATAATGACTTCAAGAAAATAAATCACAACATGAGCTTAACCTGTCCAATTCATTCATTAAAGATGTTTTGGAAGAGCTTGAGAAATGGGCAGCTAAGTGTAAATGAAATTCTCCTAAATAAAAAATCAAACAATCAACTTACAATGTTACAACATCTCATCCATGATTAAAAGTCTATTAAAATATATTTGGAAAAGAACATTTGTATCACCATAAGATTTCTATTCTAAACTAGCTTCTAACTTTGTTCTGCAACTCAATCTAGCACCACTAGGCCTCACACAAAAGTTATGGATTTCCTTTTAGAATGTCTTTGAGAAAAGGCTTGTTTGTGAAATGGTAAAAAGGTTGCAAAAGTACTCCAGGCCTTAGACTGATACTACCTTCTGTCCAGATAATTATGTGTTAGTATGAGTTTGAAACAAAAGAAGTTTTGTAATTAATGAAGACCGTGGTGTTTAAATTTAACAACTAATAAAATTTGAAATGCAATGGATGGCAACTACACTAGAGTGTTAACACAGTGAACTAAGTTAAGACTAAACTATGGTACTTCTAGTCTACAGTGAACAGTGTTAAATTAAAAGCCATTATCAAACTGAAAATGAAATGACAGAACTGAACCACATGCATTCTACCTCCGGAGTGTTATAACTAAGTTATCATTCAACTAACCTAAGGAATTCTACAGTTCATCCCGTTCAGTATGAATGATGTTTTGGAAGAGTTTGTGAGAACGAGTATGGTTGTATCATTCAAAGCAATTGAACATAAACACAAGACTGAAAGCAAATACAACTAAAGTCCAAGACACCACAGTTACTTCTTACTCATTGTTATGATATTTTGGAAGAGCTTTGTAAGAGTAAGATTGGCTATGCTACTTGGTTTAAACTTAACAACTAAAACCTACAATACCACAGTTATGCCTTATCCATCGTATTGATATTTTGGAAAAGTTTATTAGAGTAAGTCTTAACTGTGATAACTAACGAAAGTAAATGCAACTACACCTACACTATCACAGTTGTGCCTTATTCTTCATAATGATATTTTGGAAGAGTTGATTAGAGTAAGTTTGGTTGTGATAGTAAATATAAAAAAATATGAACATAAGCTGAAATAAAAGCGAAACTAAAACTAGAAATAAAAGTGAGATTAAAACACTTATCTACTGTATAAACAAGGCCGTTCAGGAGGAAGGGGCCCTCTACCACCAGAGTAGCAAGAAATCTAGCTCAAAATTGACTCAACGCGTTCAAGGAAATGCTGCTTCTTTCATTAAAGAGGAATCACCTCAAAACAGAGTATTCACAGACTTCAAAGATCTAGCAGTCAACCATAAAATCTAACCAAAATCTAACCTTCGTCTCTCAGTTTCCTGAGCATATTTATAGCAAATTTACATAACATAACTTGAGATAATACTGGAATTATTGTCTTTCCTAATAGAAACTAAACTAGGACTCTGATCATGATCATGTAACAGAATTTGGACTGTCCTTATCCTGTTAGGAGTCTACCTCCTAGTTTAAGTTTCCACGTGCTTAACCACGTATAGAATTCTGTTCAATCTCCATGGAGGGCAAAAAATTATGAGGACATGACGTGGAATACACCCATGTTTGTTTTTCTCCAAGATGACATCCGGAACCTGTATAAACATGAAGCTGGCTACAGAATTGGCAACTAGCTACAGAATGTCTGCATTCTGTAGCTAGTTTCAGTTCAAAAAGTACTACAATGACACAATCACAAAAACATAGCAAGTTAGCCACGATATTCATTCTTAAAGCAATTCTAACTAATTTCATTGATCATTTGAGCCTGGGATTAATAATGGATAAAGGAAATGGAGTGGAATGTGGTGGAAGAAAGAACATTTTTGGAGCTCAACATACCCCCACTGCTAGATTCTTGCATGTCCTCATGCAACTATTCCATGAACTCAGAGACCTCTGCAAGAACATCCAATCCTCTTCTTCTGCTTTGTCTGGTAGTTAAAGGCCTTCTGGGCTTTCTGATGACTAACTTGAACCTTAAATTGGTAAGTGCCCTGATTAACTTTTTGTTCCTCTTTTTCAACTTTTCATTAGCCTTTTCCACTTTGTCCATTTGTAGACATAGGGCTGAGTTCATACTGGTTTTTAGTTTAACTTGCTCCCTCAGAATATCATTCTCAGTTTTGATATGTCTATTAGGTACTTCCAGCTCGTACCTATCTCTTCTTAGCACATCTATTTCAGACAGTGGATGACTAGGGGTTATGTCCCTACTCTTTGAAGCTTTTCTCTCCAATGTTTCAACATATTTGTAAATTTCTTGCTGTGCAGGATCAATTTCTGGAACTTCTTCATCAAAATCCTCCTCAGTAGGTGTTTCTTCGTCTTCTATGTTTATAACCCCATTTTTTTGAACTTTTGTTTTCCTTAGTATTCCCCTTAGTCTGTGGCTCCTCCTCGGTTGAGATGGCTCTTCTCCTTTTTCTCTGGCAACTCTTCTTATGATTCTCTTTTCCTTAAGTTGCTCCTTAATCTGAACTAATTTTTCAGAGATCATTTCTTCACTACTTTCTTGTATTGACTTACCAATTTCAGTTTTGGAGGGTCTCCATCTTCTGCTTCTTTTTGTAGGTTCATGTTCAGGTGAAGGTTCTTTTGGTTCCTCAAATTGATTTCTCACCAAGAAGTTGTCCCAATTATCCCCTATTTTGCTCAAATGATGCTCAATCAAAATCTTGAATAACCCATGGTGGTATAAAGTTGTCTCCATAAATTGAATTCTCTTTTGGACACTTGAAGCCATTTTCTTTAAACTTTGAAGAAAGAAATAGGGAAAATTAAGCTCTTCTTCTAGGAAATGCATTATCAACCTAATATGGTAAACATAAAAGTACCATATCTACCTTCACAAGTGATGAATTTTTGTAGGATAAGCAACATGTTTCTCCATTTGTTCTTTAATGAAGAACTAGGGATACCCTTTTTAAATACAGTGACATCCATACCTGGTGACTTGAGTATCTGCTTCCATGATTCGTTATGGAATTCTCTGTTCATAGACCACCTTTCTCCTTGTCTAAGGAGTCCTATTGCTTCTGCAATAAAAGCCTCTGTGACAGTGAATTTAATATCTCCAACCTCAACCTCGGTTCCTTTGAATGACCTTGCAAATGTTTTAGTAACCTCTTTGTGGGAGCCACTAAATTTTTCAAGGAATTGCAGCCATCCTGCTTGTTGCAACATTTCTCGAATTTGAGGGTAGCCTTCCAAGTATTTAGTGCCAACTAGTTATGTTCTCACGATGAGGCCCATAACTCTTCTTCAATCTTCAATTCACCAGCCTTCTGCTCACGGTAAGAATGGCCGTTAACAAGCTGTTTTCGCTCCCCAAATGTTTTCTCTGTTTCACGGTGACAACGGTTGTTACAGAGATAACTTTGTTCTACAAAATGAAATGGTTAAGAGTCAGCTGCGGAAAGGAGTGATAAGGAATGGTTACGGAATGAATTAATGAGGTGAGGTGAAGAAAACGAATCAATGAGTGAAAATACCGCGGAGATATTTCAAAAATCATCATTAAATGCTTAGTGACGTGATTAACTCAATCACTTCAGCACTTTAACCATTTTAAAAAAAATTTAAATGATGATCGGATATGGGTTTTGGAATGGTGAAATAGAAGGATTTTCATCCAAAGTTTTGCGGAAGGTTTATTCGGCATGATCAATAAAATTAATCAAAACAAATTTTCGAATTATTCATAGCTAAACTATACTAAAATTTTTCATGATGTGGCATTATAATTACTTCATACCTTTGCCTTTGCTTTGATTTTCTTGTGATCTTCATATGCCTTCTTGATCTTGACTTGTTCATGGATGTGCAGGAACATTTTGTTGAAAAATAAAATAATTGTTGGTCAGTGTCTTCAGGTTCTGTAGCTGCAGAATATCTGTCTGGCTGCAGAAAGTCTGATTAGCTGCAGAAAGTCTAATTAGCTGCAAAATGTCTGTTTGATTGCAGAATGTACCTATAGAGAACTTGAATCATGGAATGGAGTGGTTTGGAATGTAAATGGAATGTTGTATGGAATGAATAAAGATGGATGATGAAATATGGTATAATGGGATATGTATGAAGTGAATGATGGAGTGGGATGGATTACAATTTATGAAATGGAGTGGAAATGCAATTTTCTGCTATGTATTATTCAATTGCAGAAAAACATCAAATTTTAAATTCTGGAATGGAAATGAGGTGGATGAAGTATGGAATGAGATGAATGAAATATGGAATGAAGTAAAGTATGAATGAATGAATGAATGAATGAATGAGATGGATGGAATGAAATGAAATGAGATGGATCATAAGTGAAATGGATCTGAACTTATGATTTTGTAACAGCAGCTTACAAAAAAAAAATGGAAAAGTTAGAGTGTCAGAAAGATTCTGATTTTCACTCCATATTTTCTGTATAAACATGCCAATCATTGATTGGTTTTCATGTTTATACTTTATTTTTATTTTTATTTTTATTTTTATTATTATTATTATTATTATTTTTATTTTTTTTTTCAAAATGACTTCATAAAATTCAATTAAGTTGATGAAGAAGAAATATTCTTCTTCATTAACTTCACATCACTATTTTCCTGGAACTTCTTGACAAATTCTTCTCTTGAGAGTGGTTTGTGATACAACTTCAATCTATGACCATTCACAAGAAAAGTAACCTCTTATTCATCTATTGTCCTGATTTTTACTGCTCCATTGTCAAAAATTCTCACAATTTCATAAGGCCCAAGCCAATGTGTTTGAAATTTACCTTGGAAATCCTTGAACTTTGAATCAAACAAGAGAGCCCAATCACCTTCTTTGAACTTCTTTTCCTTGATGTACTTGTCATGCCATCTAGCCCTCTGATGTTGGACTATACTGGTTTTCTGAACTGCATCTTGTCTGATCTCATCCAATTCATTAATCTGCTCCAATCTATGATTTTGTGCCTCTGATAGATCAAGTCCTAGCTGAACTGCCATTTTGAAAGTTTGAATCTGGAACTCTATGGGAAACAAAACTTGCTTTCCATAAACAAGTTCATAAGGAGTATGGTTTGTTGTGCTTCTCCATGTAGTTCTATAGGCCCACAAGGCTTCAAGAAGCCTATCTACCCAATATTTTCTATGTAAATGGACAGTCTTTGTTAGGATCCCTTCAATAACCTTATTAGTAGATTCCACTTGACCATTTGCTTGTGGATGATAGGGAGTATATTTTTTGTGTCTGATTTTGTACCTCTCCATCATTTGTTCCACTAGCCTTGATGTGAATTGAGCTCCTTGATCTGTAACAATTTCCCTTGGGACACCAAAACGAGCAAAAATATCCTCAAAAAGAAAATTAACTACAGATGCTTCAGTAGCAGAAAGTAATGGCTTGGCCTCTACCCATTTGGTAACATAATCAATGCAAACTAATATATATTTCTTTTGTCTTGATGGAGGACTAATAGGTCCTACAAAATCTAAAGCCCATTTCTCAAAAGGTTCAATATGTACCTGAGGCTGCAATGGCATCTCACCTAAAGGAGAAGGTTTCCCTACCCTTTGGCAACTATCACACCTTTTGACATACTCTTTAGCATCTTTAAAAAGGGATGGCCAATAGTATCCTAAATGAAGGACCTTATAAGCTGTCCTTTTATCAGCAAAGTGTCCGCCACAAGGTTCATCATGACATGCCTTGAGGATCTCAGGCATCTCATCTTCCCTAACACATCTCCTAATGATAAAATCTGGACCTATTTTGTATAACTCATTAGCAACCCATGAATATTTTGCACTGTCATAAATGATCTTTCTTTTGTCTCTTGCATTCATTATTAAAGGAAATTTCCCTGAAACTAAATAATTAGCAATGTCAGCAAACCAAGGAGTTTGAGTAGAAATTGCAAAAAGATATTCATCAGGAAATTGATCTTCAACTGGAGTGTCATCTTTGATGTTTTGAAGTCTAGATAGGAAATCAGCTACTGTGTTTTGTTTTCCAGGCCTATCTAGAATGGTAATGTTGAATTCTTGTAAAAGCAATAACCATCTTATGACTCTGCCATTAGTAATTGATTTGTTCATTAAGTATCTAATTGCAGAATGATCTGTGTGAACAAAAGTTTCATAGCCTATTATATAGTGTCTGAATTTGTTTATGGCATGAACAACAGCTAAAAACTCTTTTTCAGTTATAGTATAGTTTAACTCTGCAAGAGTCAAATTTTTACTGGTATAGTAGATGGCATAAAGAATCGGGTCTTTTTGTCCCAATACTGCTCCTAGAGCTGTATCTGAGGCATCTGTTGAAATGTGAAAAGGTAACTTCCAGTTAGGTCCCCTTAAAATAGTTGCTTCGGAAATTTTTGTTTTTAGGGTCTCAAACGCTAACTGGCAATCAGAATTCCATTTGAATTCACAGTCTTTGGTAAGAAATTTAAAGAGTGGAGATGCTATCTTGGTGAAGTTTTCTATAAACCTCCGATAATATCCTGTAAATCCTAGAAAACTCCTAACATATTTTTGACAACTTGGAATAGATAAGTTAGGGATGACTTCAACTTTTGACTCATCAACTCTAATCCCATCCCCTGAAATATGATGCCCTAAAACAATACCTTCAGTAAACATCATGAAACATTTCTCATGACTAAGTGAAAGAATTTCTTCTTGACATCTCTTTAAAACTTTTTCCAAGTTTGCTAAAGCTTCTTCAGATGTGTTTCCATAAACTGTGAAATCATCCATATATACCTCTACACAATCATGTATTAGATCTGAAAAAATTCCTAATACTGCCCTTTGGAATGTTGCAGGTGCATTGCATAATCCAAATGGAAATACTCGGTAAGCATAAGTACCCCAAGGACAGGTAAATGTGGTTTTGTCTTGGTCCTCAAGTGCTACTTGAATTTGATTATAACCACTAAACCCATCTAGAAATGAGAAGTACTTTTTGCCAGCTAATGTATCTAACACCTGATCTATGAAAGGTAAAGGAAAATGATCTTTAAGAGTAGCTTTATTTAATTCTCGATAGTCAATACATACCCTCCATTTACCATTTTTCTTTGGCACAATTACCAAAGGAGAAACCCACTGACTATCTGAAATAGGATAAATGAAATTGACATTCAACAATTTCTGCAATTCTTCTTTAACAATCTCCCTAAGATTTGGATTCATCATTCTTTGAGGTTGTCTGATTGGTTTACAATTTTCCTCTATATAGATGTGATGAGTGCAAGTCTTAGGACTTATCCCTTTCATATCAGTGTACTCCCATGCATATGCAGAAGAATGTCTTTGTAATATCTTGACTAACTCTTCTTGTTGAGATTTTTTTAGGTTCTTGTTTATGTTTAAAAATTTTCCTGGAAATATCTCATTTGTAGAGCTGCCAAATTTATCCATGGAATGAAGAGACATCTGTCTTGATGACAAAAACTCAATGTTGGATTCTTCTTGAAATGGTTCATGTTTATATTCCGAAGAGGATTCAAAGTTTTCTAAAGTATTCACAATTTGACTATCTTCACTAATTTCTAAAATTGTGAAGAGAGGTTGTAAGTCTTCTTCATCCTCTATCCATTGAGTATCATCTAAATCTGTAATTGTCCTTGTTGGAGGATACAAAGTGAATTTCTTAGTTGAACTACCATCAGAGATGTACATATCACCGGATCTACAACTAATGAAAGCATCAGCTGTAGCTAACCAAGGTCTTCCTAATATAATAGGGTGTCCTCCTAGATTATTCTTAGGAGTTAGGATCATGAAATAAATAGGGTACTCCTAAGAATCTAGGGACACTGGAATGTCTTCTATTACCCCATCAGGTTTAATCACAGATCTGTTTGATAATTGTAATAATGTGGGTGTAAAGAGAAGATTAGAAAGTTTCAGTTTATCCATGATTTGTCTACTCATGATATTGATTGTTGCTCCTAAATCAATGAGTGTGTTTTGGATCTCAATTCCATTGATGTGAATTTTGAAAACTGGATTTCCTAGGTCTAGATACTTTGGAATAGCAATCTTACCCATCATAATGTCTGCTATTTTTCTTGCCGGTTGAATTTTCTTTGTCTCTCTTATTTTTTTTCTTGTTTTCTTCATGCTCAACTCCTTTATTTCTTTGCTAAAATTGGGATTTCCTTGATGGCTTGTAATAATGGAATCTTAATGCAAACATTTCTTAGCTCATCTAGGAAATCATAATTAGGCACCATAATTTGTTTTTCTACACCTCTATCAATTTGTAATCTTTCTGGAAAAGGAGGTGTAGGAGTGAATGTTGATGGATGCTCTAATACAGGAGTTGAGATTATTGGTTATTTTTGTTTTGATTTTTCAATGTTTGAGTCTTGAAAAGATGTGTCTTCTTCAAGACTTTTATTTTCTCGTAGAGAATCTTCCTCAGAGTTGTCTTGTTCTTGTATAATAACAGAAGGTTTCCTCTTTTCAAGTATTCTTCCCGACCTAAGTTGAACATCACTAAGGTCTAGAGGAGTAATTAAATAAGTTGGAAATTGTTGGCCTTCTATCATATATGTGTTCTAAGGATTTCTATTGTTGGGGTTTGGTATGGGTTGAGCAGGCAACTGATTTGATTTTTGAGGAAATGGTAATGGAAGTGGTTGATTTTGATGTTGTAAATTTTGAGGATTTTGTTGAGGAATTTGTTGAAGAGAAAAATGTGGATAGGGTGGATAGGATGGTGGATACTGATAGTACTGAGAGTATCTTCCATAGGGATTTTGTGCCCCTTGTGCCCAAGCTTGAGATTGATTTTGAAATTGGAGCCAAGGTTGCTGCCAAGAATTCCAATTTGGTGGAGGTTGATTATACATTTGATCATGAAATCCTTGTGTTTGGGGTCCTTGCCAAGGTCTTCTAGAGACAAAATTGAGAGATTATGTGGAACTTGTAGGAATTTCCTCTTGAAAGACAACTTTGAGACCAGGAAGTGAAGGACAACTCTTGGTCTCATGTTTTTCTGAACAAATGACACAGGTCTCTACAACTTTTGCATCCAAAGGACACTCTCTTAAGGCATGCTTCTTCCTACATCTGGGACAAAAGATTGCTAAAGCATCAGATTCAGCTTTTTGCTTGTTTTGTAACTTAAGGTGTCTATTTGTTCACCAAGACTCCCTAAGATATCGTATTTGGAATTCATCAAGCATATGCCCCATTCCCCGCTCTCTACTTACCGTCCTTAAGGTATCGATTTCTACTCCTTGTAAGAGCAAATGGTTCTTTGGACCTTTTCTAGTTTTAGATTGGAAGGTCAATATAAATCACTTATCGTGCAATGTGAGGCCGAGATATATCCCCTTTTCCATCATGTTAAGGATATCCAACCATTTCATCCCTAATTGTTTTCAACAAGAGAGCTTTAAGGTGTCTTGGTCTAAGTTTTCCATTTTTTCTCTTTTGATGTTGTAATGAAATCTCTCCAACAAATATTCCAGGTTTTCATCCTCTTTTTGTATCATCTTGAACACTTCCTCTTTATGATTGACTGGCATACAGTAATCCAAATACCTTTCTAGAAAGTTTCATGTCTTCCCATGTCCTAATAGAACTATTGATCAAACTCATAAACCACTTCAATGCTTCTCCTTTCAATGTTGAAGGAAATAGTTTAAGTTTTTGAGAATCTTGTAAGTAGTGATAAGTTCTACATAGGACTTCAAATTCAAATAGGAAGGTTTCAGGATCTTCAATTTTAAGTCCATAGAAGTTTGGAAGGACAGAGAGTGAAATGTTTTTCATAGCTGTATTGGTTTGTTCATCTACTATAGGAAACCCAAAAGAGCTTCCCATTTCTCTTCTACCTCTTCCTCTACCTCCTTCTCCTCTACCTCTACCTCTACCCCCTCCAAATAATGTGTGTTCTCCATTAAAGACTCCTCCTCCCCCTTCTTCTGCCATAGTTGATTCTTCTGAGGAAGTGGAAAAGTTTGTGTCTCTAACAGGGGTCCTTGACCTCTTCTAAGGCAGGTTAAGTGGATGAAATGGAAGGTCTTTCTAATGGACTATCTGATCTTAAGTCCTCTGGAAGTCTAGGATCAGGAAAGGATGGATTGTGGGTCCGAGTTGGAGGTGTACTAGCTCTTGATCTAGATGAAACAAGTGGTATTCTAGGGATCAAGCTTCTGCTGCTACTTCTTATGAATCTACCCCTTGAGTCTCTCTCTCTACGCATATAATTTTTTTTGGGAGTTAAGAAACAAGGTTATCTAGTTACACTTCCCCGACAACGGTGCCAAAATGTTTGTGCTCAACCTAGTCTCCTAAATTGAGTTCATTAATTGTCAACCAGGGTTGGTAAACTGCTGAAGTGTGGTGCACTATATGTGCCTAGGTAATTGTTTCTCACTACGTTGTGTCTAGTGTTTTATGATTTTTTTGGATTTTTATGGTTTTATGTTTACAAAGGAAAGAACCAAATGCTGGTGGAAAGAAACTACTGGTTGAAAAACAGAGTGAAGCCTAAATTATGGATGACAAATGACAAATGCAAATACTGAAACAAAAAAAAGCCTAAATTATGGCTAGCAAATTACAAAGCTTGATAATGACTTTAAGAAAATAAATCACAACATGAGCTTAACTTGTCCAATTCATTCATTAAAGATGTTTTGGAAGAGCTTGAGAAATGGGCAGCTAAGTGTAAATGAAATTCTCCTAACTAAACAATGAAACAATCAACTTACAATGTTACAACATCTCATCCATGATTAAAAGTCTATTAAAATATATTTGGAAAAGAACATTTGTATCACCATAAGATTTCTATTCTAAACTAGCTTCTAACTTTGTTCTGCAACTCAATCTAGCACCACTAGGCCTCACACAAAATTTATAGATTTCCTTTTAGAATGGTCTTTGAGAAAAGGCTTGTTTGTGAAATGATAAAAAGGTTGCAAAAGTACTCCAGGCCTTAGACTGATACTACCTTATGTCCAGATAATTATGTGCTAGTATGAGTTTGTAACAAAAGAAGTTTTGTAATTAATGAAGACCGTGGTGTTTAAATTTAACAACCAATACAATTTGAAATGCAATGGATGGAAACTACACTGGAGTGTTAACACAGTGAACTAAGTTAAGACTAAACTAGGGTACTTCTAGTCTACAGTGAACAGTGTTAAATTAAAAGCCATTATCAAACTGAAAATGAAATGACAGAACTGAACCACATGCATTCTACCTCCGGAGTGCTATAACTAAGTTATCATGCAACTAACCTAAGGAATTCTACAGTTCATCCCTTTCAGTATGAATTATGTTTTGGAAGAGTTTGTGAGAACGAGTATGGCCGTATCATTCAAAGCAATTGAACATAAACACAAGACTGAAATCAAATACAACTAAAGTCCAAGACACCACAGTTACTTCTTACTCATTGTTATGATATTTTGGAAGAGCTTTGTAGGAGTAAGATTGGCTATGCTACTTGGTTTAAACTTAACAACTAAAACCTACAATACCACAGTTATGCCTTATCAATCATAATGATATTTTGGAAAATTTTATTAGAGTAAGTCTTAACTGTGATAACTAACAAAATTAAATGCAACTAAACCTACACTATCACAGTTGTGCCTTATTCTTCATAATGATATTTTGGAAGAGTTGATTAGAGTAAGTTTGGCTGTGATAGTAAATATAAACAAATATGAACATAAGCTGAAATAAAAGCGAAACTAAAACTAGAAATAAAAGCGAGATTAAAACACTTATCTACTGTATAAACAAGGCCGCTCAGGAGGCAGGGGCCCTCTACCACCAGACTAGCAAGAAATCTAGCTCAAAATTGACTCAACGCATTCAAGGAAATGCTGCTTCTTTCATTAAAGAGGAATCACCTCAAAACAGAGTATTCACAGACTTCAAAGATCTAGCAGTCAACCATAAAATCTAACCAAAATCTAAACTTTTGTCTCTCGGTTTCCCGAGCATATTTATAGCAAATTTACATAACAGAACTTGAGATAATACGGGGATTATTGTCTTTCCTAATAGAAACTAAACTAGGACTCTGACCATGATCACGTAACAAAATCTGGACTGTCCTTATTCTGTTAGGAGTCTACCTCCTAGTTTGAGTTTCCACGTGCTTAACCACGTACAGAATTCTATTCAATCTCCATGGAGGGAAAAAAATGATGAAGACATGATGTGGAATACACCCATGTGTGCTTTTCTCCAAGATGACATTTGGAACCTGTATAAACATGAAGTCGGCTGCAGAATTGGCAACTAGCTACAGAATGTCTGCATTCTGTAGCTAGTTTCAGTTCAAAAAGTACTACAATGACACAATCATAAAAACATAGCAAGTTAGCCACAATATTCATTCTTAAAGCAATTTTAACTAATTTCATTGATCATTTGAGCCTGGGATTAATAATGGATGAAAGAAATGGAATGGAATGTGGTGGAAGAAAGAACATTTTTGGAGCTCAACAGGAATTTCTCAAATATAAATCTGAAGCACTTGAGAAATTCAAGATATTCAATGCATTGGCAGAAAATCAAACAGGATGCAAGCTAAAGTGCATCAGATCAGACAAAGGAGGTGAATTCAAAGACTATGATTTTGCAAACCTATGCAATGAAAATGGGATAAAACAACAGTTTACAATTGCAGGTACACCTCAACAGAATGGAGTGGCAGAGAGGCAAAAAAGGTCAGTACAATAGATTGCTAGAGCCATGATGCAAGAAAGTAACATTCCCCAAACCTACTGGGCAGAAGCAGTACACACAGTTGTTCACATTCTTAACAAAGCTCATCTAAGACCAAATTGTGATCAGACTTCTTATGAATTATGGCATGGTAAACCAGCATCAATCAAGCACTTTAGAGTCTTTGGAAGCAAGTGTTTCATAAAAAATAATGATGAAAAACTGTGGAATTTTGATGCAAGAGCTGATGAAGGAATATTTTTAGGATATGCATCCAAGAGTAAGGGTTACAGGTGCTACAACAAAAGACTGCACAAAATTTTGGAAAGCATTGATGTAAGATTTGACGAAGATCTACCAAATAGAACAAACTGCGCCAATCCTCCAGATGATGATGAAGCTGAGAACCAAGATAATGATGAACAGAGCAAGACAACAGAAGATACTGCATTAAACTCAAAATGTCCCTCAAGACACACTCAAAATAACCATCCAGAAGATCAAATTATTGGGGACAAGACTGTGGGAGTCCAGACTAGAAGACAGCTAGTTGAAAAGACAGAAGAAGTATACCTAGCCATGCTATCACAAATAGAGCCAAAGAAGTTCGAAGAAGCCAGCAAATACAAAAATTGGGTAAATGCTATGAATGAATAACTAAACCAAATTGAGAAGAAAAATACCTAGGAGTTAATGCCAAGACCCACTGGGAAAAATGTCATTGGCACAAAATGGATATTTAAGAATAATATGAATGAACAAGGGCAGATAATCAGAAATAAAGCCAGACTTGTATGCAAGGGATATTCTCAAATCGAAGGACTTGATTATGATGAAACCTTTGCCCCTGTAGCCAGAATGGAAGCAATCAGAATGTTTTTTGCCTTTGCATGATATCATGATTTCAGGGTATATCAAATGGATGTGAAGTTTTCCTTCCTGAATGGAGATTTAGAGGAAGAATTCTGCATGGAACAACCTAAAGGATTCTCCTTAACAGATAAACATGACTATGTGTGTATATTAAAGAAAGCCTTATATGGTCTGAAACAAGCTCCTCGTGCATGGTATTCAAGGTTGGACAAATACTTGCAAAAACAAGGGTTCAAGAAAGGAGGAGTAGACAACAATTTGTACATAAAGGCTGATGAAAATGAACTCTTAATTATAGTAATTTATGTTGATGACATCATGTTTCGTAGCAACAAATATGACTTAGAAAAAGGATTTGCGGAAGAAATGAAGTCAGAATTTGAGATGTCTATGATTGGAGAGCTCACCTTCTATTCAGGACTTCAAATTCTACAAAAGAACACAGGAATATTCATTTCTCAAGAAAAATACTTAAGAGAGATGTTGAAAAGGTTCCAAATGGAAGACTGCAAACCTGTGTCAACTCCCATGATCATTGGATGCAAAATATGTTCTAATGATGGATCTGCAGATGTAGATCAAAGACTTTACAAATCCATGATAGGAAGTCTGCTATACCTAACTGCCTCTAGACCGAACATTATGTTGGCAGTAGGACTTTTGAGAAGATATCAAGTAGCACCAAAACAAAATTACTTACTAGAAATCAAACGAATATTCAGATATCTGCAAGGAACTGCACATTATGGCCTATGGTATCCAAAATTCAAAAGCTTCACATTGACAGCATACATAGATGCAGATTGGGCCAGCTGTGTGGATGACAGGAAAAGCACAAGTGGAGGTGCATTTTATTTGGGAAAATTTTTGGTGGCATGGCTAAGCAAGAATCAAAATTCTATCTCTCTATCTACATCAGAAAAAGAATACATAGTAGCAACAGCGTGTTGCACACAAGTAATGTGGATGAAACAAACTCTCCAAGACATGAAGGTAAGCATTGATGAACTCGTTTCTATCAAATGTGACAATACTAGTGTAATAATTATAACAAAAAATCATGTACTTCATTCAAAAACAAAGCACTTCCTAATAAAGTACCACTTCCTCAGAGAACAAGTAGCACAGAAATTAGTGAAGTTGGCATATGTACCAACAAAGGAACAAACAACAGACATATTCACAAAACCTCTTGCTAAAGAACCATTTGAATATCTAAGAGACAAACTAGGGGTAGTGTCTATAGATGTTACTCTCTGATATGATCAAAAATATCAAAAAAATCAAAAATATATAAGTAAACGCTGCATACAAAGAATGGGATTTGTGCAAAAGACAAGTGACAGTTTGTATCAGACAGGAAAGCATCATTCTAGGGGGAGAACAGTCAATAAAAGGTGTCACAAAAGCTAGAGAAATGGAGCAGTGCATGGAACAGGTCCTCAAGATTAGAGTATTATGAAAAGATAGAATCTACACTGAGAAATTTGAAACCCTTTGCAATTGATGTCAAAGGGGGAGGAAAAGCAAGCAGAAGAAGAAAGGCTCTTCTAAAAAGCAGGCAGAGGAAGAAAAGACACCTCTCAGAATAAGAAGGGGAGGAAATTCTGGAGGAAGCGTTGAAGTATTTCCATTAATGCCAAAGGGGGAGACTGTTGGAAATATTTTCATTGATGGCAAAGGAGAAGAAAGGAGCAGCACCATAAATTATCATCAAGGACAAGGGAGCAGATCAAGATCAGATGGAATTGTTGCAGAGAAAGAAGAAAGACCAAAGACATGGTTGGACCATGAGGAAGAAAGTGAAGTGGTAGAGGCTACAAGAAAAGAAGTTTAAGATAGATAGACAGACAGGGGTTTGTTTTTGCCTATGGGAAATTAGAGGAAAGGCCATTTATCAGAAAATCAAGCTAGAATGAAGAAACTTGTGTTAATATTTGTTTATATATAAAGAGATTCGACTTATGAGTTACTAATTGTGTGTTGAGAAAGGAACTCATAATTTCATGAATCAGAGTTTAGCACAGTACATATATGTGCAAGTGAAATCGGGAAAAATCAAATTAGAGGATAACGAGCAAAAGAGTATGCAATGTTGGACAGTTCTACATATGAACTGAAAATAATCTCAGAAGAGATAGATGCATTAAATTACACAGAAAAGCTCAGGAGGGAGTCACACGGAAGAATATCCAAAATAGAGAAGCACAGAACTATTATATAGTGAAGGGAAGCACATAGGATTAATTTACTCCTATGGTCGCTTACATCACCGTGGGGGAATCTCAGGCATCATGGAGTCCTCGTCATAGTGCTAACGCAGTGATCCTGGGTCGTCGATCTCATTCAACTGTGCCCACGTCACGGTCAACTGCAAAGGAACCCTGTGTGTTAAACCTTGCGCTAAAAGTGCTCGCGGGTTGAGCCCTTTGGACGATATTAAGGGAGATAGACGGCTAGGATTGAACGCGGAATTGTAAATCAAAGACCAACGAAACTATGGAAGAAGTCAATCGACAAATAATGGAAACCATTGGATCAGGCAAGATCAACGGTAGAGATTAGATCGTGGATCGGAATCAAGAACAATGGATATTGCAATAGCCGATATTGTGATGCGATATTACCATCGCATATCGCATTGGGTCAAGGAGTTGGAATTGTGAGAAACAGCGTAGTGGAACAGTGAAAGCGGTTTCGAAAAACAGTAATGGTTTTATCGCACAGCCTTTAAATGGTAAGTGGTAAATCCTTGGATAGACGCGATAATGTTTAGAGAGTGACATGTAGCAGTGGAAAACCACCTATTTCGCATGAGTTCAAAAAGTTTAAATGGCATGCATATTTATTTGTGATTGTCGTTGGATTGGGAGATGGAGTGTGATAGTCGTTGGATGGTTGAGTAAAGTTACGATGGATTTATAACCGTTGGAATGGGATGAAGGATTGATGGTGGAGATTTGAGTGCTAAGGAGCATCGATATATGTGAAGAAAAAGGCAAGTCACAATGAAGTGATAACTGTTGGATCACGTAGTAAAGATTTACGGTGGCAGTTAAATGTGAAAAGCTATAAGCAGGAAGGCGGAAAGGTGAGTATTAAGTTGTGGGCCCGAATATTAATATTTTGTTGACATTTTGGGTTTTTAACCAAATTCAAATTGTAGATTTGATATTCACAAAGTGGAGTTTTATTATGGTTTATACCATAGGTTATGTAAGCGAAATAGCTTCTGCATATGAAGTTACTACTGTTTGGGGTCTTTAATATTGAGATGTGCATTGTATATATGCAAAGTGTGGGTGAACGCGGCACAAAAGACACAGGTAATGGAAGAAACAGGGTAGTTATGCAGCAAAGCTGGAATAAAATGGTAGAAATAGAAAGGACACAAGGACAGAAAGCAGAAGAGGCCAAACACACAGCAAAGCGAGAAACTGATGGATTGAGTAAATAATTGTGTATAATTGAAAATGTATTATTAATTTTTATATTGTTTGTGATGCAAAGGCAAGTCTCCATAGGCATAGGGAAAAATCCAATGAGTGTTGAAATTATTATTTCTGTATTTTTGGTTGATGTAATAACCTGAATTGAAGTGTGAGGAATCGAATGGGTGGAAGGTATAGATTCAGGCTTGTTCACTTCGAATTCCCTATAGAATGCAAACAGTCATGTAGTTATCTGTATAAAACATGTAATATCAGTGTCCATAGGGAATTGAGAGAGAACAACATGAAAAAGGGGAGTGAAGGAATAAGAAAAGAAAAGAGAAGATAGAGAAGTTGTGTAGATCCATAGATGAGATAAGGCAGATATGAAGGTTGGAGGACAGCAGTGAAGAAAAAATAGAACAGAGTTGATATCCAGGTAAATCAGCATGTTTTTTCATAGTAGTATGAGGAAGTTGGTGCTTCCATATCAATTTGTAGCTTGATATATGTCCAGTTGTATTTGGTTGAGGTAGGAGCCTCCTGTGGGTTGTAGCCTGCAGAAAATAGATGGGAGTTGGAGCTTCCTTGCAAGTAGTAGCTTGCAGAATTGAGGTAGTAGCCTCCTGTAGGTTGGAGCCTACAAAAAATCAGTAGCGAGAGGGAGTTGGACCTTTCCTTTGCATCAAAACAATAATAAGATGTGGTTTTCTCCCTTATGGGTTTGCACTTATATCTGTTGTCCATGTGCATGATGATTATGTGTTGATGTTCTATATTTAATCTGCTTAATACTTGTTGCACACATATTAAGATTGTTGTTTCATTATATATTAATTTGATCACGAAATGAAGATTTAAATAAGTGTAAAAGAAAGTTTTAAAATACCATGAATGTGTTAAACTGATTCACCCCCCCTCTCAGTTTAAACTAAGGGTTCAACACCTCTCTGAGTTGGGAAAATGTTTCATCTTTTGTGGTGGAAAGGTTTCTGCATTTCTTTAGTAGTGCCTGATACTCTGATGTTGGTACTACTTCCTTTTTTCACTGTGCCAACTCATGCTGTGTTCGGATTAATTCGTTATACCATTTTTTATTGACAACTTTTTCAACTAAAGGGGCATAGGCAGGGATTTTCTCCGTTTGGGTTCCCTTTTCATCGGTGAATTCTTGCCTGGTTTGGACAGAGGCTTAAAGAGTGTCCACCATGTTTTTTTGTACCTCGATCTCAACGGTGCTCACTAATTCAGTCTGCATCCCAGCCTCAGCAGTATCTGCTAGGTTCATCTACATTCCAGCGTCAGCAGTATCTAACAAATTGGTGGTCAATTTTGTTTGGGTTTCGGCTGTGGTCAATTTTTTCTTAGGCTTTCGGGCCTTATTTACTTCCTTTAATTGTTTTCTTAAATATTTCACCATTTTTCTCAATCTTTTGCAAGTCCTGCTCAGTTCCTTAATCTTCTTTTCAGCCGAATTTTCTCCTGTTCTAATATTAGCAGGGGGTGGAGGAGTAGCATCCTCACTTTCAGGAATGGTGCTACCAACCTTGAGATTTCCTGTGAAGGCGTTTTATACCTATGCTTCGGAGTTTATTTCTATATGAGGGTCCTAGCTAGGAGAGGCAATGTTACCCTTAGGTGTCAAAGGAACTGTTTCTATCCTTGTGTTATGCTCCAGAGGGATGGTGTCCCCTGACTGATTTTCTGATTCTGTTCTCCCTTCTGCCTTTTCTTCACTATTTACCTCATAATTCTTGAGAGGGGACAGAGCCCCAAAGGCCTATGATTCCTCTTGGTGAGGTAGTACCTCGGTGCGGCTAGAGTTACTGGTAGTGGCTGACTGGTCTAATGGTTCCTCTTCTTCTCCGTCTTGCTTAGATAAGCTTTTAATTTCATTGGATGCCCTCATTTGCCCCAAGACTTGAGCCATTTCCTCCTCATATTCTTGCAAGGGTGTGTTTTGAGGGCTTGAGGGTAGTGAACGGGATGGCCCTGCCTCCTCTATGTAGTCCAAGATTCCTTGAAGTCTTTTGGATTGTCTTTTCCTGCTTGATTCTAAAGCTGAGGTATGGGTCCTTTTCCTTCTAGGTATGTTTACCCTGGGGAGTTCGATTTCTGTTTCGCCAGGGTTTTCCTTAGGTACCTGTGTGGCAGGGTTAACAAAGTTTCCCCAGGCTATTTGCTACTTGTCCAACTCATGTATGGTGATTAGTTTGATTATCCCATGGTGACTGACAACTGCTTTGGGATTTTTAGCTCTTCTTACTCGAACAGCAATGTCATGCAATATAGAATTTAAGAAAGCAGGAAGGTTAACTGAAATATTTTGCTTAAGCACAGCTAATAGTTTAAGTTAACGAGGTTTTACCATGTCTTGGCGTCCATCACATGTAATAAATATTTGGATGAATGTCGTCAGTTACTTCCATGGTTGATGTAGAGAGGTAGGGTTAATACCTTTTCCTTTTCGCTCCAATGGCTCTTCCGGATCCTAATATGCTGCAACTGCCTCTCGTAAGAGGAGATGTTTCTTTGTCCATCTCTCTCCCTCCACTAGAATTGCAGAGACTTCAGCAATAATTTATTCTGTGACCGGTATAACTCTTCCCCTGAGCTTGGTTTGTCCCTCTTGTAGGTTTTGTAGAAACTCAATTGCTACTTCTATATCAAATCCTTGTAATTGGTGTAAATATGCCAGCCAAATGACTTGCTGGAGGATAGCGCTAGCTGTATTTGAAATCGGGAAGTTCGAAGGTTCATTCCGGAGAGAATTTCCTCCCATGGTTGGTGTGCTTTCCTTAGCTATTTCCTTCTTCTGATTGAGTTCTCTTTTAGCTCTGTTGCTTCGAATGAATATTGTATGCAAGAGAAAGGGATATGGAAGCCTTCTAAAAGTAACTTCATACCTTAACTGTGATGCTCCTTCGATCTCATCAGCATATCCAATGGTATTTGTGCTGAAAATTCACATGCTTTCTTATTTATGACTCATTACACCCCCTCTGCCGAAGTAAGGGTGCCCACGTCCTCAAGTACAAGAGGGATATGGCCAATCATGAATGAAAATGAGGGGAATGTCAGGATTCGATAATCATAGCCTGTACACGAGAGAGAAGATCATGGCTTTCAAGTTTTAGGGGATGAGGAGTAATTGGGTAATTATAAGCGTTCGTAGTGCAAAGGTCAAATCTGGAATTTTTTATATAAGCGCATCTCGTGTGGAAGTGACCGGAGAGGGAGAGAAAACAGTATAACTATTATTATGATATGATGTCCTTCTTTAATGATGCGTGACGGAAGAAATACTGAGATAGGTAATGGTTGGTGCTGTCATCACGAGGTTCAAATATGTAAACATATCTCCCTTATAGTTATTTATGTGGTAGATTAGAATTATCACTAATTCGAGTAGTGGCTTATGGAAGAATAATTGAAGATAAGGTATATGTAAGAGTAATTGGCCATTGTTGAAACATACTCTCATACCATAAGCAGAGCCACTGCTACCAGCAGGCGTTCATAGCCTCGACAGGGTTGTTGTTTTAACCCGAAAAATGAGCCAGGGTCCTTATTTAAACGTAGTTATTATGAAAATTTTGTGGAGAGATCACCATGATGCTATGATAACCAGATGACCATAGTGCCATTCACCAGAGTTGTAGCAAAGTGATCAGGTCGACTCGTGATGAGACCTTCTGTCCTTCAAGCAGTTGAGAAGGTCATTACCCTGGTGTGGTGGCCATTTTAGGCATGTCACTTGCTAAGCTCTTATGAACATGGTAGGCTGGCTCGTAATGAGAACCCCTATCCTCTCTTGAAAATTTGCATGTAAGCATAGTACTTCTTTTTGAAACATAAGCATTTTGATTTATAAGGAGGTCACTGTGCTGGTGTGATGGCTAGATAGTCACAGTGCCATTCACTAGGATTGTAACAGAGTGATCAGGCCAGCTCGTGATGAGACCTCCTATCCTTCAAGCAGATGAGAAGGTAATTACCTTGGTGTGGTGGCCATTTTGGGAATGTCACTTGTTAAACCTTTATGATCATGGTATGTTGGCTCGTGATGAGACCCCCTATCCTCTCTTAAAGATTTTCATGAAAACATAATAGTTATTCTTTATACATGAAGGGAGGCTCATTAAATCCTTAAGAGTTAGGGATGGTGAGAGAAGTACAAAGAATTCCAATACAATTAATATTCCTTATTCCTATTCCTTCATATTGGAGGGAAATACTACTCGAAAGTGTA
Organism: Pinus albicaulis; assembly: GCA_034641835.2. Lineage (NCBI taxonomy): Eukaryota > Viridiplantae > Streptophyta > Pinopsida > Pinales > Pinaceae > Pinus > Pinus albicaulis. The sequence continues at coordinate 193,796 of JAXQQM020061684.1, read as the reverse complement.
GAAAGATATGCCAGAATAAGATCATGTATTGTATGATAACATAATTGAGTTGGGAATGACTTAGCCTTTCATTTCATATATGTACAATGTCAGCTTCTAGTTTAGAGATTACAGTGTCAAAGAATCATCATATTGGTAATTTTACTACTTTCCTTCTTTCTTCTACTGCCACTTCCTCCTCAGAGATGCCTTTCATAGCTAGGGTGCGGATTGAGGGGAATATCGACAAAAGAATGAATAAAATGCAAAAATAAGCTTGTTTAATCCGATTGACAGCAATTGTTCAATTGAGTTGAACAACGGTCGTTCAAAGAATTTTAACAGCAAGGATAAAAACACAAAAAGCACGATTTTTCAATCTGACTGAACATCAGTTGTTTAATTAGATTGAACAGCAGTCGTTCAAAGAGTTTGAACAGCAAGAATAAAAATGCAAAAAAGCATGGTGGTTCAATCTAATTGAACAATATTTGTTCAATTAGATTGAACAGCAGTCGTTCAAAGAGTTTGAACAGCAAGAATAAAAATGCAAAAAATCATGGTTTTTCAATCCGATTCAATAGCAGTTGTTCAATTGGATTGAACAGCAATTGTTCAATTGGATTTTTTTCCGATTGAAAGCAATTTTTCAATTGAGTTGAACAGCGGTCGTTCAAAGAATTTTAACAGCAATTGTTCAATTGAGTTGAACAGCGATCGTTCAAAGAATTTTAACAACAAGGATAAAAACACAAAAAGAACGATTGTTCAATCTGACTAAACATCAGTTGTTCAATTAGATTGAACAGAAGTTGTTCAAAGAGTTTGAACAGCAAGAATAAAAATGCAAAAAATCATGGTGGTTCAATCCGATTGAACAATATTTGTTCAATTGGATTGAACAGCAGTCGTTCAAAGAGTTTGAACAGCAAGAATAAAAATGCAAAAAATCATGGTTTTTAAATCCGATTGAACAGTAGTTGTTCAATTGGATTGAACAGCAGTTGTTCAATTGGATTGAATAGCAGCCATTCAAAGAGTTTGAACAGCAAGAATAAAAACGCAAAAAACACGGTTGTTCAATTCAATTGAACAGCAGCTGTTCAATTGGATTGAACAGTAGTCGTTCAAAGAGTTTGAATAGCAAGAGAAAAAAATGAAAGAGGAAAAGAATACACTTTCGGGCATGAGGGATGTACAACAAAATAAGAACTAGGAATCGTAAAGAAATTATATACATTATTTACAAATTATGGTAGCAAACTCTCATGTACTTGAGGTTGTGGGGTTATCACCCCCTCCAGCCACAACTTGGATGATAGGATCATTTTGTACCTACTGGCAAAAAGATTCCTTTGTGAGAGGTTTATGATATAGGCGCACTCTATGCCCATTCACTTGAAATGTAGAACCAGACTCGTCTAAGGTGGTCAGAGTGAGTGTGCCATTGTTGTGTACTTCTTGAATTTCGTATGGACCGAGCCACCTTGTTTGTAATTTTCCCAGAAAATCTTAGAATTTGGAGTCATAGAGGACTGCCCAATCTCCTTTTTGAAATATATTCTTCTTGATAAGGTTGTCATGCCACTTACCTCATTGTTGTTGAATGATCGTTGTGCGCTGCAGAGCCAGTAGCCATATTTCATCAAGCTCATTTATTTGTTGAAGTCTTCTAACCTGGGCTTCTGTTAATTCCAACCCTACTTCCTGGGTTGTTCTTAGAGTTTTGATTTCGAACTCACTGGGGAAAATAGGCTCTCTCCCAAATACTAGATGATATGGGGAGTATCCCGTGGTGTTTCGCCAGGTTTTCCGATAAGCCCATAAGGCTTCTGGTAGTCTAGTGGCCCAATCCCAGCAATGTGTTGATATCATTTTGGTAAGAATTGCCTCTAGAACTTTGTTGGTGCTTTTGACCTGCCCATTTGCCTACGGGTGGTAAGGAGACATAACTCTATGGGTGATATGGTGATTTTTTAGGGTGGCTATAATTTTATTACACACGAACTGTGCCCCCCCATCAGTTATCACTTCTTGTGGCAAACCATATTGCACGAATAGCTCGAAAAGGAAATTAATCACCGATTCTTCTGTGAATATTGATAAGGCCACTGCTTCTACCCATTTCATTACGTAATTTGTGGCAACCAATATGTAGATTTTCTGGTTCGATAGTGGATTGAATGGTCCAATGAAGTCTAGTGCCCACCTTTCAAATGGTTCCATCACCAATTGTGGTTGTAGTGGCATTTCGTCTGCTTGGCCCGGGCAGCCCATTCTTTGGCAGCTATCGCAAGCTTGGACATATTTTTTCACGTCTTTGAAAATTGTAGGCCAATAATAACCTAATTGTAACACTTTGTGCCCCATTCTACGATCTGCGAAATGGCCATCACAAGGTTCATCGTGACAAGCCCGTAGGATATCATAGATTTCGTCTTCTCTGATGCATCTGCGTATGTGCATGTCAGCCCCCGTATGGAACAAGTATCCACAGATCCAGGAGAACCTTACGCTGTGTTGTACAATCAGTTTTCGTTCTCTTGATGTTAAATGCCTGATCAACTTTCCCACTGCCAAGTAATTTTCCACGTCTGCATACCATGGCGTTTTTACCGATACCGCAAACATATGTTCATCAGGAAACTGATCATCGACTGCTAGCGTATCATCCGTCTTTGGAACCCTAGACAGGAAGTCTGTGACCATGTTTTCCTTTCTAGGACAGTCCTTGAGAGTTATATCGAATTCCTGCAATAGCAGCAACCAACGAGTTATTCTACCATTTGTGATTGGTTTAATGGCTAAATATCTAATGGCAGAGTGATCAGTATACAGTAGTACTTGATAGCTTGTTATATAATGTCTAAATTTATTAATAGCATAAATGACAGCCAGGAACTCCTTTTCAGTCACTGTATAATTTAATTCGGCAGGAGTGAGGTTTTTGCTGATATAATAAATAGCATAGGGTTTTTTTTTCTTCTTCTTGGCCAAGAACTACCCCTATTGTTGTGTCAGATGCATCTGAGGAAATGTGAAAAGGCAGCTTCCAGTCAGGCCCTCGCAAAATTGGCGATGTCGGGACTAGTCTCTTTAAATCTTCAAAAGCGGTGTCACATTTATCAGTCCAGTGGAATTCAACATTTTCAGTTAATGCATACAAAGGTGCAGCTATTTGTGAGAAATTCTTTATGAATCTGCAATAATATCCTGCATACCCCAGAAAAGTGCATACCTCCATCTGTGTACAAGGTGTGGCTAATAGAAGGATTACCTCTATTTTTGTTGGATCTACCTGTATTCTGGTTGCCGAGATGTAGTGATCTAGGATTACTCCCTCGGTCATCATCATGTGACATTTTTCATTGCTTAAACATAACCTAGCAGCAATACATCACTCCAACACCTTTTCTATCATTTCTAATGCTTGATCAAAGTCCTCACCGTATGGGGTGAAGTCATCGATATAGATTTCGAGTCCCTCATTTATTAAGTCAAAAAAAATGTTGATTATGGATCTTTGAAATGTTGTTGGGGCATTACATAGCCCAAATGGTAAGACTCTGTAAGCAAAATTACCCCATGGGTAGGTAAAGGTTGTCTTATCCTGGTCTTCGCGAGCTATCTGGATTTGATTGTAACCACTGAACTCGTCAAGAAAGGAGAGGAACCGTTTCCCTGCCAATGTGTCAAGGACCTGGTCAATAAAAGGGAGGGGGAAGTGGTTTTTCTATGTTTCTTTATTTAGTTCTTTTTAATCCACACAAATTATCCATTTCCCATTATTTATAAGGACAACTACCAAAGGGGAGACCCATTTTCTATCTAAAATAAGATAAATGAAATTTACATTTAGCAATTTTTGTAGCTCGTCTTTTACAATATATTTTAAGTGTGGATTTAGCCTTTGCTGAGGTTGTCTAATGGGTTGGGTTTTCTTCTCAGTATAGATGTGATGGGTGCATAGCTGAGGATCTAAACCCTTCATGTCTAGGTAGTCCCAAGCAAATTCCCCTTGATACTTCCGTAGAACTTTTATGAGCCTTTGCTTTTGGTTACCATCCAAATTTCCATTAATATTCAGGATCTTTCCTGGCTCAATCTCAATGGGTATGCTGCTACGCACAGTGGTCGTGGGAATATATCGATCATCAAGGTCTGTCAAGGGTTCCTCTTGAACTTCATCTTTGAGGACTATTTTCAACATTTGGAATTTTAAATTTCCAGACGTGGGGGGTTGACTCTGAAAATTATTGATTGCATCATCTTCAGTTTGATCTTTAAATTTACGAGCTTCCACTAATGTCAGATGCGGGCGGATGATTTGTTCCCAATATGCATATGGAGGTTTATGATTTTTTACTGTGGGTAAGCTCGGTTTGGCAGGCAGGTAGATGATGATATTCTTTATGAAGTCTCCTCTAATGATGGTCATGCTTCCTATCCGGTAGCCTCTGTAAGCATCGGTTGTCGCTAGCCAATTTCCCCCAAGAATCAATGGGTCCCCTTCCATCCTGTTATTTGGATTAATAACTAAGAAATCAGCAGGGTATTCCCATGAGTCTACAGAAACCAGGATGTCCTGCACTATTCCTTCTGGTCTGATAACAGACCTGTCGGCAAGCTCCAGCAACGTGGCCGTGGGTTCTAAAGCTGATATGCCTAGCTTTTCACAGGTTCCTGTAGTTAGGATGTTAATGGCCGCCCCTAAGTCGACCAATGTGTTTTGAAAGGAGTGGCCAGAGATTTGCACAGTTACTATGGGATTTCCTGGGTCTTCATACTTCACTAGTGGTTCCTTACCCAGTAATAAGTCAGATAGCATCCCTACCACATGAACGGTGGGCACAGCCTTTGTTTTTTTTACCTGCTTTTTCCCACACAGCTCTTTAATTATTTTTACGTAAATTGGAATGTCTTGTATGGCCTGGAGAAGAGGAATTTTGATACAAAGGTTTCTCAACTCCCCTAGGATGTAAAAATCTGGAGAGGCTATAGGTCTAGGAAGAGTTAACCTTTCAGGGAATGGAGGTGGAGACACCCTAAGCTCTTCAGGTCTCCCTCGGTCAATCATTTCCTTCTCTTTTCCTACCTCTGTTTCCATTATATTTGTTTGGCTAGGTTCCATTGAAGTCCCAGGTTTGGGTTGAGGTGAGGTCGTGACTTCTGCTGGTGAGATAGTACGTCATGATCTCAGCCTTAGTTCATTACATTGCCTCAGTTTAGTGTCAGGGTTTGGATCTTCTATAATCTGAATTAGTTGAACCGGTTTGTTATTGGGATTAGGATTGGGTTGAGCCGGTAATTGAGGACTTAGGATAGGCTGAGGGTTGTGCTGAATTGGGTATGGAACTGGAAGTGTAGGTTGATTCTGGACCCTTGCTCCCCTTATTAGGTTGGTCATTCCCAGGGAATTAGGGGAATTTTGAGGTCTAAAATGGGCCTCCTAAGGAAATAATAAAATAATAGCTAAACCAATAAAATAATATTTATGAATTTGCAATTCACTTTTTGCACCACAATCCATGTAACAATAGTTAAATTCAATTCAAAAGTTGTACCAAAATAAAATTAATAAAAAAATTGTATTGATGTGACTATAAATAAGAATGAGCTTTTCAAGAAAAAATCATTATCATTGAACAACTAATGCATTTGTCCTTTGTACTTAAATAACTTAAAATAAAATATAAATATAAATTTGTAAATTCTTAATTATATTATATGCTATTAATTAAAATTTATATTATTTAAATTGTATAATAACATGTAATTAATATACTATATAAAAATAATATAATATAATATAATAAATGTATAGGGATATGCATTGTTTCTTTCAAGAAATATGAAGTGACAATAATATTATTTTATTCAAAAAGTGTGAAATGACATTTGTTATGAGTACTTTACTTTATGACTTTAAAAGCACTTAGAGCACTACCATGGTTAACCATGAGTTTTTATCCACCATTGAGATTGTGACTAGTAAGCACCTTTAACTCAAGCAATGTCACCTCAAACATTAGGGATGATGTCATCCCCTAAAATGTGAGTGGTTCTCATAAAGTGAATTTTGATTGTATATTTTCCTTAGGAGGCCCATTTTAGGCCTCAAAATTCCCCTAATGGGTCGCTGCCAATTCTGAGGCGAATTAGTGGTTTGAGAAGGGGATGCTGACCACTAGGCTGGATATGGAGCGTTTTTCCAATAAGGAGGAGAACAAGGGAAGCTTGGCCAATTATTCCCTAGTAAGGGTTGTGTTGGCCAGGGTGGTATAGGAAACAACTGTGTCGGCGAAGTAGAAAAAGGGTTTTTATTTTTCCAGGCTGCTACAGGGTTTTGTTGGTTAAACTGTGGAGGAGAAAAGAACTGAGGCAAGTCTTGAGGCATACCTGGTCGTGCCTACCATTTTCGACATTGATTCATTAGGTAGACTGGTTCTGTCTCTTCCTCTACTTCCTTATAAATTTCTTTCAACCAACGAAGTGAAGGACAATGGTTCGTGGCATGGTCCTTAGTGCAGATGGCGTAGGTCTGAACCATGTCTAAGGGGCATTCCCTTTGGCTATGCTTGTTCTGACAGCATGGGAAAAATATGGCCAAATTCTGTTCTGCTATAGCTTGCTTCTGCTTGGCTTTTAAGACATCAATTTGTGTTGTCAAGGTACCCAAAATATCAGGTTTAAAATTTTCCAAGACATTACCAAACTCTGCTCTAGTTACGTTGCCACCAAACTACTTAAAGTCCTTTTTTATTGAGTCGCGTTCACTTGGCTGATTATGCGTATTACCCCTAGAGAACCTAATACACGGGGAAATAATCTCATCATATCCTTCCTCGGAAATATCCCCTTTTCCCATTATGTTAAGTGTTTCAACCCATTCTTCTTTCATTCCCTTAATCATTGTAGCTTTTAATATGTCTTTGGATAGTGTAGTATTGGAGACCTTTGTAAATTGTATTGAAATCTTTCTACATATTCCTCTAATGTTTCATTTTCCCTTGCAGACATATTGAATATTTCATTTTTTAGTTCTCGAGTCCAGCAATAGTCTTGATATTTATTAAGAAAAATGTTCTTTGTTTGGTCCCAGTTATTGATGGTTCCCCCACCTAGCCCCATGAACCAGCGTAATGATGCTCCCTTTAAATTCGAGGGAAATAGTTTCAATTTCTGAGGGTCAGTGATGTATTCATACCCGCTACATAGAACATTGAATTCAAATAACAATGCATCGGAATCTTCTGTGGTCAAACCATGGAAGGTAGGGATGCTTTGTAAGGGAATGTCTTTCATAGGGGCATTTGCAGCATGATCAACGATGGGATACTCCAATGTTAATGTCTTTCTCTAATTCTGGTTTTGATTATTTTCCATTTGATTAAATATGTGCCAGTAATCTTCAGGAATTTCTTGTTCTGGAGGAGTAATCCTAGGGGGATTGGGAGGTGAGTGCGGAGGAAACTGTAGAGCGCTTCCCTAGTCTGGGATACCGAGTATTTCTGTCTCGATCACTCCTTTAGGGGATTTAGGCTCAGAAGCTTCTATTTTCATTGCACCCCTAGTTTCTCCTTCCCCTTCCCATAAGTTGCAAGAACCTCCCTCTCTTGAAGGGTCAGTAGCTATATGATCAGCAATCTGAAGGCTTGGTTCAGATCCTTCCGTATCACTTTGAATCTCGGCATGGGATGCAGATGGTGAGGCTGCTGCCTGAGGGAGAGTAGTAGGACTTTGAGTGGGAATGATTTTGGGTCCTACAGATGCCTGGGATTCAGATTTCTTAATGATTTTGTCTATATATGTTGTTCTTCCAAGGATCACCAATCCCTTGGATTTTGGGGATTTTTGCGGATGATTTCGATTTGTTTCTATCTTTTTCTTCCTATTCATAAAACAAGGGAACCTATACTAACAATATTTATACAATTTGTTGAGAAGCGAGCTAGGGAGCATGCGTTTTGCTTTTCGGTACGCAGGTTCTTACCTCTCGTTTTTAATACCCAACTCTTCACAGCAATGGAGAAAGATAAATAAAGGATATCACTCTTAACACTCTCCCCGGCAACAGTGCCAAAAATTTCGGTTCACAAAGGTGCCTTATTATAGGCAACCTCTAAGCTCCTCATTCAATTCTCAACCCAAGGTAAGTCTTCTTATTTCAAGAGTGTAAGCACAATACATTCAAGTGATATCGAATGATAGTTACTCTATGTTTCTTATGAAAAGGATTCTCTAATTCTCAAAGTTCAATCAACTCAAAGAGAATTGAAAATGGCATAATGCTGCTAACTACTCTGCCTAGCTCTGAAGGAGAGAAACCTATGATTGAACAGCATAATGATGCATTTTTTTTTTGAGGAAAAATTCGTAATCTTTCATTGAGTAGAAAAATTACATGTTACATTTTACTGAGTATGCTATCATGTAGCTGCAATATATATGTTGACTTCATAGTCTTAGTAGTAATGTTAATAAAAACAGTATGATAATCCAATATCCGCAAGTAAGTTTGGTGCATAACTTACTGGACCGGAAGGCGCCAAAAATAAATATGAAAAAAAACATGATAAATATACATATGTATAGCTGACGAGATATGTCCTATAAATAACATACAAAATGATCTCCCATGAGATAAATAAAAATCTGTTGTCATGTATCAACAACCCGAAATGCCTGAAGATCCTCAATGAAGGGCCTATGGAAAAACCTGTAAACCTATTCGCCATCATGTTCTGTGATATTCCAGGTACCCCATATCAGCTCCGCGGCTTCTTTGGATAGTTTGTCTGCCACTTTTTTCCGAGTCCTGTAAATATGATTGACAGAAATGGAGTCAAATTTTAATTTGAGGTGATGAACCTCCCTTAGAAGAGCAGTTAGTGTGTGCGTGTAACACAGAGCATTTGAGTTGAACCAGTTTATCACAATAAGAGAGTCTCCAAAAATCTTAATGGAGTTGCAGTTTTTTTCCCAAGAAAAAATCAGAAGGAGTCTTAAGCATTGAAGTTCGGAAAAATTGTTTGTTCCGGGACCCAAACCCATCTTAATATGATAATGGTGTTGTTCAGTTAAATAGAGTATAAACCCCCCCCAACATCCCTGTTGATTGGTCGTGCCATCAAAATAGGCCCATGGTCAAGTGTGATCTATAATTTCGGGTATGTCAAACTTCTTAGGTTTTTGGTGGACCTCATCAGGTATTATGCTGTAGGTTGCCATGATCACCGAGCAGATGCGATCTTCATTCACCTGTTTATTTTCAAAAATGTATTTGTTTCGGGTTATCCAAAGATTCCAAGCAAATATCAAGGGGAGTTTACGCAATTTTGTGATATTTGCTGTCGACTGCCACCATGTTGTCCAGGCATCCAATATTGAATTCCCTCTCCAGTGTAATAGAAATCCTAAACCTTGAGTGACCACTTCCCAAATACACAGGATGGTATGGCATTCCAGGAAAAGATGTGAGGTTTATTCCTCATGCATCAGGCAGAAACAGCATCTTGAGGGTCCTTGTATTGCGCGGCGATGGAGATGTTCCATAGTGGGAATGCGGAGATGAAGAATGCACCAGAAGAGAAGTCTGTATTTGTGTGGCACTTTGAGTTTCCAAATAGATAGCCACCACCAGAGCTTTTCTTGAGGTTCCTTGAACTGGAAAAGTGTCAAGTATCTCATTTTATGGGAGTATTGTCCATTGGGAGAGATAGCCCAGATCAGTTGATCCTCCTGCAATGTCAGACGGATGTGCAACACTTGTAAAGCTCTGATGTAGGTTGCCCAGGCCTGTAGTTCAGCACGTGGTATATCCATATCCTCCGCCGATAACCAAGATTGAGCATTCCAATTTGTGCGGGCCTGGTCAGCTATCTGTGCAAGATAGCAGATACCCAAATTAGCCAACTGCTCCAGGATCCAAGCAGGTAGCTTATAGTATTCCCCACTCCCCGACCATGAATCAGTGCCCAATTGTACAGATTCAACAGTTCCAATTTTCCAAGAGAGTCCTCTTTGTATAATTGGGGCAGCCTTTGTGATTGCTTTCCATATGATGGAGGCAACAGGTGTGAGCTCAATGCTACCTCTGATCCAATCAAGAGTGTTTCTAGGAGCAATTTATTTTGCAGTGATGACCTCTGTATAGAGACCGTAGCCAGTGACTAAGTGCCAACACATTTTAGCAGCCATAGCAATCGAAAAGAGGTGGATTTCCTTGATACCCCAACAACCCCACTGTTTTGGTTTGCTGATACGATCCCAAGCAATCCAAGCAAAAGTGTTGTCCTTTTCCTTATTTCTCCATAAAAAATGTCTGCATATTCTTTTTATATGGTTTGTCACACCAATAGGTATCCAAGCCAGTGACATCCAATAGATAGGTATGGCTTCAAGTACTGATTTGATTAGGACCAAGCATCTAGACCTAGAAAGCCATCTATGGTACTAAACGTTGATTCTGCGTTCCACTTTACCAATGAGCCAGTTCCAATCTTTGATTTGATAGTCGTTTGGTTTTAAGTGGAAACCCAAGTATTTCAATCCCTCCCAATGTTGTTTGGGACATAGGCAAATAAAGCCGAGGTGATACCATGTTCTTGAGTAGAGCATCGAGTCATGATGATTGTGGATTTGTTGTTGTTTGGGACCATACCTGTCGCTCTGCAAAAACTTTGAAGAATTTTTCCAAATTGTATAGAGTCTTGTCCAGAGCCGTCAAGAAATATAAGCACATTTTCAACAAACAAGAGGTGTGTGAGATACATAATCTCATTAATGTGGAGGCCATGGATGACCCCATCCGCTTTAGCTTTTTAATAAGCACAGAGAGGCCCTCCATAACTAGGACAAATAGTAGTGGAAAAAGAAGGCACCCTTGCCGCAGACCTCTTCCAGCATGAAAAAAATCTGATGTGGTGCCATTTAGGAGAATTCTGAAGGATGCATGGCATATACATCCCATAATCTAGTTAATGAAAGTGGGGGGGGAACCAGTTTGCAGTAGGATGAGGTGAAGATAGCTCCAATTGACCTGATCAAATGCCTTTGCAAGATCAATTTTGAGGATGGTGGATTTGAGTTTTTTGGTTTTGATAGAGTGAAGTGCTTCTTGAACCGTACCAATGGCTTCATGGATCTACCTATGGTGGAAAAATACAAATTTTTCTTTAGCGATGTGTGAAGATAAAAAGGGTTTGATGCAATTTGCAATAATTTTTTATATAATCTTGTAAATACAGTTGCAGAGAGGTATGGGTCTGTAATCCTGAAAACTGATAAGGTGATCAGTCTTAGGTATGAGAGAAATGAAGGTTAAATTGAAACCATCATAGATCCTGCCCTGAACACGACTGTCTTCAATAGCAAGAAGGAGATCATTACCCAGCAGCTCGAAAAAATGTATGAATAATTCAATGGGCCAGCCATCAGGACTAGGGATTTTATCTTTTTTGAACCATTTAAGCACCCCTTCAATCTCACCCTTTGTGACTAGAGCATTGAGGTCCTCCTCCTGATCTTGTTCCACATATATGTTGAAGGATCTGGTAATTTTCATAATATCTGGTAGTTCATAATGGAGAGGAGCTCGATAAAGATTGGAAAAGTGTTGTATTCCCATATCAACAAGTTGTGTATGAGTGCAAGCCACAAATCTGTGGTGGTCAGTAAGTTCCCAAATTCTATTACATTTTCTACGACCATTTGCATGTTGCTAAAAAAATTCGGTATTCTCATCCCCGGCCTGTAGCCAGATAGCCCTGCTTTTAAGCCTCCAATCCACTTCCTTTTGACGCAGGTGTTTTGTTCTGGCAGCTTCAAGGGAGATGAGATTCTCTTTTGTTACACTAGATCGAAACCCCAGCATATCAAATTCATTGAGATGGGTGATCTCCAATTTGATCCTTTTTAGCTCCTCTCCCTCCTTCCTTCCTTTTTCCCCCACCCATTTGATGGTCAAGCCTTTTATCTGGTTTAGATTGTCATTTATAACTCTAGAAGGTTTTTTGTCAGGGAATTGGTCGCAATGCTGCCACACCTGAACCACCAAATTGTGGTATTCCAGATTAAATAGCCATCTAGAGTTGAATTTGTATGGTGGACGAGCTCTTAAGGGGCCAATCTCAAATTCCAAAAAAATAGACGAATGATCCAAAATCCCCCCATGACCCACCCATTGTCGAGCTTGATCTAGAGTCTATAATAGAGGCTGCTTGATCAGGAATCTATCCAGCCTACGAGCCAATGCCGCATCACCCGTCCTTCTGTTCCTCTAGGTAGGTTGAATCTTGGTCATCTGAAGGTCAATAAGATCAGCTGATTCTAGTTTAGAAATGAATAAGTCAGCTAGCATATCCGAGACATCATGTGTACCCCAAGATTTAAATATTCCTAGAGAAAAATTTAAGTCTCCTCCCATGATGATATGTGGATGATTGATCAGAGAGAAATTCAAAAAAGATTTCCAAAATTCCTCCCTATTAGTGCAAGGCCCATAGACATTTATCAGGGTATGATGTCCATGCCAAGTACACCTACCTGACTCCAACAATTTTTCATTCGAGTGGTTCTGTTGTTTATGCCCAAGGCACAACCACCCAATCTACCCCAAGCATCCAGAGTAATGAAATTCCAGTTAGGTAGTAGTGAATTTAGTAAGGAGATAACCAAGGTACCATCCCCCAGTGTTTCCTATATGAAAAGTATATCGATAGGTTTCTAAGCTGGTAGCTCCTTGAGCGCCAATCTCTTATCGGGGTTGGCCAATCCCCTGTAGTTATAGGTCAAACAAATCATAATGGAACCCCTTTATTGGGTCACCTTTCTCTAAGAACCCACATAAGGGAGGACTAAGTACCAGCCGCAACTTCAAAATTTGCGCGCTTGATGGCTTTTTCCATTTCTAATGGTCGGCCCCTCGTTTTGGTTGGGATACTCCACTGCCCAGGGCCAATACCAAAGGCATCACAAGGGTGTGGGAGGGAGGTATATCTAAGAAAATAGGAGTGCCACGAATTAGTAGAATCTGAGCTGTGTGAGGTGTGGCATACTGACTGGTCAGCAGATGTGTGAGGAATTGTGGGAGTAATAGAAGGAGGGGCCAGTGTGATAGTGCAGCTGAGAGATGGAAGATTACAAACAAAGTGATGTGGAGCAGTAGAAAAAATAGGTGAAATAATGGAAGACGAAATAGGAGAAAAAATGAAATGCAAAGAGTTGGATGTAGGAGAGGTACCCGAAACCGTAGAGCAGTGCAGAGTGTCTGGTGCCGACGGAGCATGAGTTCTAGCTTGAGTGATAGGCCAGGTAGGTAGTGGTTGAGTCAGCACCTCTGAAGAGACAGTCGGTCGATCTGGCATAGCCCTAGTCATCCCCGTCAAAAGCTCGCATTGAAAAGTGATAGGATTAGTCTGAGAAGCCACTGAGTGCGTCTTCTTCTGGATCAGTTTTGCAAAACCCATATTTGGAAAATATTTAAACACATGCCCCACCTCGTGGCATTTCCTGCACCGAAATGGAACCCCCTTGTAATCCAGGACTTTTTGCCACATCATGCCCTCAAAGAACATGTTATAATTATCATGCAGGCCATCCCTGGTGTCTAGGAAGATCAGGATTCGGGCCACAGCTCTGTTACACGTGACCAGGTAGGATCGATCGTGGTCAAGGTAGTGTCCAAAATCATCCCCAATGTTCCGAAATGTTGTTTCATTCCATAATTGGATTGGTAGACCAGGGAGTCACATCTAGATGGGTCCATCCCCCACATTTTCTTTTTTAGGATCAAAAAGTGGCTTCCATCGCTTGAGAAGTACAGGGTGAAATTCAATATGCCAGTACTGATTGAGGGCCCAAGCAGTCTGGTCTGGCAGAGCAAATGAGAGTGGAAACCAACCACGGGAAAGTAGTAGGACCTCCAGGAGGGTCTCAAGTAATCCACCCCAGATTTCCCTGGTCCATTGATTGAGCCTAGCAGTAGAATATTTACGGCCACGCACTTTTCCCACAAGCACAGTGGCAGCATTATTCTCTAGATCATCCATGCCTATGTCGCGCCCAAAGTTTGAGTTTCTACTGAGTTTATTCTTGGTATTTTTGTGCTTCTTTCCCCTATCAGTGCGCACTAGTATCTAGTCACTCGAGTCCTCCAAGTCAAATGATGGTCGTTGTTTATCAGCAGCCGGAGCATCCGCAGGAATTTTTGCAAAGACCCCCGATGTCGTGACCGGTGCGCCCTCCTCAGCCGTGTAGGTGGATCTGTTCCCTCCAATGTTAAGGTTTTCGAGCGTCTGGGTCGTGGCACCGATGTAGGTTAATACTGCCTCCTCATATGGTGCCGAAAACCCCAAATCCACCCTGGGTATGCTTGATACACCCAGCGATGATAAACCCCATAGTTCGTTAGTCGATGGGGAGGGGGCCGTGAAAATAAGGGGCTCAAAACTATCACCAATGGGGAATGTTAAGCCTACCATGGGGATGTGGTTAGTCCGAGCAGGTTCCGAAGTATCTGGGACAGGTACCATATCTATCATTTCTTCGACCGCCACTTGTTCTTTGTGACCCCAAATGTCCACTCCGGCCAAAGGATCATCGGAGTAATCCATTACCTCTTCATATGCACTCATGCTGCTGGATTCGGAAGATAATCACCCAGAAATAGGTCAGAGAGATCCCCAGGAACCCGTCAGATGTAGGATGAAATTAATCACAAGGGCCCACTCCAAGACAGTCTACATTGATACACCAGAACCACTAGCAAACAAAGTGAAGCACGGAAAGTGAGGGCGTTGTCGGGATAAGTCGTCAGGTAGTGATACTGGTCACTATTAGGGCCCTCTCCAATAAACATGGAACCAGAGCCGCAAACAAATAACAGCAGTCAGTCCGCAGATAGTGCGATACACAGATAGAACCCGCCCTGCTGCGGAGAATCTCAAGAAACACTAGAAAACAAGTTAATAAAAAAGTGATGGGCACAGATAATGATACCACAGTCGGAGAGAATACCGAGCAATATATCAGTGCGTAGGTCATACAACTGGTAAACAAATGCATAAACCAATAGGGGCCATGTACAAGTCGAGCCAGAGTATTCCAAGGTCCAAGCGCAAGTAACATAGTACAATACTCGCCCCGATACACCAGAGGAGGTCCGCTACCATGGCTAGGGTTTATCTGTAAACCCTTGTTG
This sequence comes from Pinus albicaulis, assembly GCA_034641835.2. Taxonomy (NCBI): domain Eukaryota; kingdom Viridiplantae; phylum Streptophyta; class Pinopsida; order Pinales; family Pinaceae; genus Pinus; species Pinus albicaulis. The sequence continues at coordinate 178,615 of JAXQQM020061684.1, read as the reverse complement.
TTCCCTTGATGTGCCCTTATTGTTCCTTTACCGAGCCCTTGTTGTGCCCCTATTGTTCCCTTGTTATTCCCTTGCAATTCCCTTGTTGTTCCCTTGTTGTTCCCAAACAAAGTGAAGCACAGAAAGTGAGGGCACTATTGGAATAAGTTGTCAGGTGGTGATACTAGTCACTACTAGGGCCCGCTCCAATAAACAGGGAAATCGAGCCGCAAACAAATAACAGCAGTCAGTTCGCAGATAGCGCGATACACAGATAGAACCCCACCCTGTTGTGGAGAATCTCAAGAAACACTAGAAAAAAATTTAATTAAAAAAACAATGGGCACAGATAATGAGACCACAGTCGGAGAAAATGCCGAGCAAGAGATCAGTGCGTCGGTCATACAACTAGTAAACAAATGAAAAAACCAATAGGGGCTATGTATAAGTAGAGCCAGAGTATTCCAAGGTCCAAGAGCAGGTAACATAGCATGATACTCGCCCCGATACACCAGAGAAGGTACGCTGCCATGGCTAGGGTTTCCAGATGCCCAGCATAATGATGCATTGAAAAACAACCTTAACGAATTGAACATCAATTTGAATGAATTGAACAACAATTTAAATGAAATGAACAGCAATTTGAATGAATTGAATCAGTAATTACTTATATGATTTTGCAATGGAATTCTCTTAGCAAACTAAATAATTGACATTAATAAACAATTGGACGCCTTATTGTACTAAGGGAACAATCTAATTTTAGAAATAGATAACATTGAACAATAAGTACTCTACGATTCATAAAGCGACTATAAAGGCATGGGAGAAAATGAAAACATTTAACAACAATAAATCATTACTATAAACCAGAAAGCATGACTGCTAAACTACTCTGGCGAAGGAGAAATTTTAACCTCATGTAATTCTATTTTATTGAGTAGAAAATAATTCATAATTAGCATCAGATAACTGGACATCAATTCTGTAACTAACGCACAACACGGAAATTAGTGGGGAAACTCCCAGGGGTTGGGCCAAAACCACCGAAAGTTCTAACGCAATGAAAAACTAAAAAGATGATTGCTCAAAACATCAAAATTCTTTATTAAATTGAAGGATAATACAGGGATACAACTAAACATTTATGTCCTGATGCATTGATTATAGAAGGAAATTCCTATTCAACTCCCCTATCTCGTTCATCCTTGGTCCTTTTAAAAGCATTTTCATGCAGTGGCACGGTATTTTCCAAACAACAGCCCACCGAGCATGGTTGTCGTTTGAGTTCTTCGGATGTGGATCTGTATTTCTTCCTTTCGCTCATCCCTGGGGGTTACTGTGGATTCATGTTCTCGTCTGTCAGCTATATTTTGTTCATCGTCAATTTAGCTACCTCATTTATCTGTGAATAAATACGAAACAATTCAATTCCTCATTGTTTTGAACATGCTTCTTTATGTTGGTCACTTTATCCTAATTTTGCATTAACCCTTCTTTCTTTTACTATTAAGACGAGAGAAATCCTAAAAATGTATGATAATTCGAAGTAAAAGTAGGGTGAAATCATACCTTAATTCCGGCCCAACAGCACGTACAACAAAACTGGGGGGGGTTTCAACCCTCAAATCAGAAGACATCCCCTGCAAATTTTGCAAAGGGAAATAAGAGATCAAGACCAGGTTCAAGCACTATTGTATATAGAAGCAGCGCCCGCAGAGCCAGCAGAATATGACCAAAAGGAAGCTGAGGATCAGGTATCCGTTATGTACACAATAGAAGAGGATGAAGAGGAATATTATGAGGGAGAATATGCTGAAGCCGAAGTATCTTTTGATCAAGATGAGATGGATGAATACTTTAGACAATTCATAAACTTCATGGAAGTTGAGTTACATAAAAAGTATGATTTAAGGTCTAGAAAGAGATCTAGAGTGTAGAATAATGCAGGTGAATAACAAGGTTCCATTCCTCCTCCAATGGCAACTCCACAACAAAAGGACCTTGTGAAACAAGTCAGTAATAGGAAACAACCTACAAACTCACTTAGGAGAAGAAATGTGCAGCAAGCTGAATCTTCCCAGAACAAATTAGTTGACACTAATATTCTGGAGAGAGTTGTTCCTATACTCAAACAAGCAGCAGATTCTAGAAACAGCGAAGAAAAACCTAAAAAAGTTGCTAATCAAACTCAAGCCTTTAGTTTGGCCAAAGAGTTGGAGAAGGTTAAAATTCAGGCACCTATTCTAGAATTGGCTAAAATACCAGCTTACAAGAAAGAAATTTCAGAGTTTATCAATCTCACACAGGTGGAAGATATAAGTGACACAGTGAACCTACAAGAAGAAAAGCCAGTGGTCACCTTTGGCCCTCATGTAGAAGAAGTATATCCTTCTGTTCCACCCTTCTATATTTCTCTGTTGCTTCATGATTTTATTCTACATAATTTCATGCTAGACTCAGGAGCGTCCCATAACCTCATGCTATTGTCTATTATGAAGGAGCTTAACTTACAGATTACCAAAACTTATATGGATCTGTATTCATTTGATTCCAAAAGGGTGAAATGTGTTGGGTTGATTGAAGATGTAGCAGTTTCGTTGGAAAAAATCCCAGTGAAGAGTATAGTCATGGATGTAGTGGTTTCTTACATCCCAGCCAGGTTTGGAATGCTCCTGTCAAGGTCTTAGGGAGCTAAGTTGGGAGGTGTACTAAATTTAGATTTCACTTATGCTGTCATTCCGATTTTTAATGGGGAAGAAAGGAGATTGTACAGGGAAACAAGGTTTGTGAAGACCACCTCTAAGAAAGATGCAGGAAATTCCCCCATTTATAGTCAAGAAACAGAAGATCTTTCTTGTTTCATGCTGCATGAAGTTGCAGAATTTTCTGAAGACACGGGGATCTCTTAAGCAGTTGTAAATAACGAGCTGCACTCAAAGAAGATTTGGAAGTGCTACTTTGATGGTGCCTACTCCAAGGAGGGCGCAGGTGATGGATTCTTTCTAATATCACTAGAAGGTAACCTCATGTCATTCTCTTTTAAACTAGAATTTGATTCGAAAAACAATGTGGCTGAATATGAGGCCTTAATCTCAAGCCTTCATGTTGCTAAATAGATGGGGTTCAATGTATTTCAATTTATGGTGTCTCTGAGTTGATAATAAGGCAGATCAAGAATCATTGTCAAACCAAGCATCCGAGATTAAGATTGTACAGGAATGAAGTTTGGGATCTGATAGAAAACTATTTTGAAGCCTTCAATCTTCAGTATATTCCGAGGGAGGAGAATAGATTGGCCTATTCTTTAGAAATTGGAGCCAACACCTTCAAACCTCCCATAAATCCCTGGCTAAGATACGAAATTGAAGTTAGCCATAGAACTTTTATCCCTTACAATGTGAAACATTAGAAGATGTTTGATGATGATGAACAGATAAATCATTTCCTAACAATGATTGGAAACTTTTAAGATGTTGAGATAGACCAAGAGGAAGAACAAACAGATCAAAGAATAGAAATAAGAAACCTCAAGCAGTCAATAGGTGAACAGAAGATTATACAATTGAAAGATAATGTGCTCCCTAGATGGTTAGTTCCCCTTGAAATATTGTTCGATGCTAATGATGTTGTTGTTGATTCGAAGAAAATGCGTCAAGAAGAAGAGATGGAAGATTGTAATTTGGGAACTCAGCAAGAGCCCAAAATATTGAAATTTTTCAAAGGGGTTCCCACAAACTACAAAGAAAGATACATTGATATTTTTAATAAGTATATGGATGTGTTTGCCTGGTCGTATGAAGACCTGAAAACATATGACAAAATCATTATTCAGCATAAGATTCCATTGAAGGAAGGGCTCAAACCACATAGATAGAAGCTCAGACAGATCAATCCCTTATTGTTAGCTCCAATCGAAAAAAAAGTGAAGGAACTGTTGCAGGTGAAAATTATAGTCTCTCTTAGATATTCAAACTGAGTTTCCAATCTGGTCCCTGTAAGAAAGAAGAATGGAGAGATAAGATTGTGTGTATACTTCAGTAACTTTAACAGAGCATCTTTAAAATATAATTATTCTTTGCCGAAAATGGATTATGTCTTACAAAAGGTGACAGCAGCTCACAGGTTGTCTATGGTTGATGGATTTTCTGGGTATAATCAGGTAGCAATGGAAAAAGAAGATCAAAAGAAGACTTATTTCAATACACCCTGGGGCACCTTCATGTACGCAAGGATGCCATTTGGTCTTATGAATGCAAGTGCAACATTTCAGAGGGCCATGGACATAGCCTTCATTGGTGACAAGTTTGTAGTTATATATCTGGACGATGTAACTATTTTCTTGAGGTCAGATGATGAACACTTGGAGCATTTGCAAAAAACTTTTCAAAAGTGTAGAAAGTTTGGTATGTCATTAAATCCCAAGAAATATTTATTTGCCTTAGAAGAAAGTAATTTATTGGGTCACATAGTTTCTAAACAAGGAGTAAAGATTGACCTAGCAAGGGTGGAATCCATTTAGACTATTCCTTTACCCAGAAGCAAGAAGGATATCCAGAGATTCCTAGGAAAAATAAACTTTCTGAGGAGATTTGTGCCCAATTATGTTGAGATCATGAGAAGTATAACAGATACGTTGAAGAAAATTGCAGAAGTGAAATGGGATAAGGAAGCAAGAGATGCATTTGTTAGAATAAAGGAAGCACTACAAGAACCTCAAGTTCTGATTAGTCCATACTATCAAAAATTCTTTCAGGTATTCTCATTTGCATCCCCCACTACTATTGTTGTTGTGTTGTTGTAGAAAAATGAAGATAATAAGGAGTATCCAGTTGCATTTTTCAGTAAAGTTCTCAGAGATGCTGAGCTCAAATACAATATTCTGGAGAAACAATTATATGATTTTATCAAAGCACTGAAAGCCTTAAGGACTTATATGTTGCAGTCCCAAATAACTTCTTATGTTCTTAATTCTACTGTGAAATACGTGTTGGTCCAAAGTGATGTTAAAGGAAAAAGGGGGAAGTGGATAGAAAAAATCCAAGATTATGATTTGGACACCAAACCCACCAAGTTGGTCAAGGGATAGGGTTTAGCGAAGTTTTTGACAGAGACAAATTTTCAAGCCTTGGGGATTAATCTATCGGCACCAGTGGATGGAGTTGTTAATGAAGAAGGTCAAAGCAAGTCCAAAACAGGTATTCAATACAAATTTTTGTACTCTGATTAGTATAATGATATTGTGCACTACCTTTGTTTCTTTTCCTGTCCAACTTCACTAAATAGAACAAAATACAGAGCTCTCAAGCTCAAGTCTCAGCCATATGTTATAATAGAAGCACAGCTATACTCGAAAGATCCTGCTGGTATTTTATTGTTATGTTTGACCGAAGGATAATATATTGAAGTCACCAAAAAATATCATGAAAGTCTGTGTGGAGGACATTATAGCTGGAAGGTCACTTCCCATAAGATTCTCCAGTCGGGCTTCTATTATCCAACCCTATTTTCATATGTTTATAGACTAGTCAGAAGTTGTCAGAAGTGCCAATTGTTTGCTGAAAAGAAAAAAAATCTCCATTACCTCTCATCCCTGTATTTATTGAAGAACCTTTTCGGCAATGGAGATTGAATTTTATTGGAGATATCAATCCACCATCAAGTGGAAAGTTCAAGTGGTTTCTGACTGCCACTGATTATTTTACAAAATGGGTTGAAGCAATACCCATGAAGAAGGAAAATGACCAAGTAGTGATGAAGTTTCTAGAGGAAAACATCTTCAGCAGATTCGACTGTCCAATCAATTATGACTGATAATGCTCAGGTATTCAACTCTGCTCGTTTCATTAATTTCTGCCAAACATATAATGTAATCTTATCACATTCCATAGCATATCATCCTCAAGGGAACGGATTGGAAGAGTCCTCAAACAAGACATTGGTCAGGATCTTGAAGAAGAAAATCGCTGAAAATCAAAAGGATTGGGACATGAAGTTGAACTTTTCCCTCTGGGCAGTTCGAGTCACTACCAAGAGATCTACTAGAAATTCCCCCTATGAACTGGTTTATGGAACTCAAGCATTGTTTCCTACACATCCAGCTAAACCAGTGTTTTTTTTCCTTCAATAAGATCACGAAGAACCTAATGCTCTGGTAAGGAGATTGAACAAAATAATTGAATCAAGTGAAAACAGAAACAAAGTCATGGATAAGTTGATTACTTGCAAGAAATAAAAAGAGGTTCTCTCTCAAGCAAGAGATCTGGTACTGAGATGGGACACCAGACGAGAACAGAAGGGGAAGCATGGTAAATTTGATCCTCTCTAGTATGGTCCATACAGAATCTCTGAGGCAAGGTCAAATAACACATTCATTTTGGAACATCTAGATGGATAGCCAGTACAGCTACTTGTGAACACGCAGTATCTAAAGCATTATTTCCAGCATTAAAAGTCAGCACTCCACCATTGTAAATACTGGATTTCTCATTGTTCATATGTCACCAAGCAATATTTGACTCCATTCCCAATGGATAAGGCACTAGTCTACGGTTCTTAGCACTTCCGTGGAAGAAAGCACTATCCCTGCGTGGAGTCAGATGCTCTGGCTCATTTTCATTTACCTTTGAAATATGTTTCAAAACACCCAAAAAATATATATATGTTAGAAAATGTAAAATTTTGTGTGGCATAGAAGAATTTTGATTTATATGTCGATACATTAACATTACGTGATGAGATGTGAAGGTGGGTCGAGTCGGGCTCATTCACGTGTAGCACAATTCGAGAATCGGATTGATGGGCACGTTCAGAACATTACACACCGGACAAGGTCAAGTCGGGCTCATTCGCAAGCTCAAGATAGATCAACACTTTTAAAGATTGAATAAAGCTCAAGAAGAATAGCATATTTTCAGAGCGACAATGGTAGAAAGCATTGAAATCGACTAAGACAAAAACACTTAGAAGATTTCCAAAGCAGGCAATCGGACGACGAGGATCGAATCGCAGATTTGAAGGGGAAGAGACCGACGGCTGAGATGACATCGTAATTCAAACAATATATCTTACGATGAAATGAGGAGAATGGCCATGTGTCGGCACATCACAAATTCGCATCGACAATTATTGATTTTATGTGTTAAGGACTTCGCAAGTTAAACAAAACAACTTGTGATGTGGTAAGAATTGAAACTTGCGATGCAATAAATGGAGGAGCCACGTGTTGGCACACCGATCCAGTGCATATTGCACATCGGCAGGTTTAGATTTTAGCATTAATACTTCGCAAGGTAAAATATTTTGGTTGCGATGCGACAAGGACGGGAGATGGCAGTGTGAGATGGTGTAGTGGGGTCATTGGATCTGGCGAAGATCTACGGCAGAGATTAAATCGCTAACTACAAATTTCAAGTTTCAAAAGAAAGGCGTGGGAGGTAAATGATAAAGTAGCCAAAGTGCGATGTGTGATGCCAGGTGGAACCTGATCCAATACCTCACATTCCTAGTTTTAAAAGATAAGTGTTAAGGAAACATTAAAGGCAACGAAGGGCGATGTGCGGGCAGATGCGATGAGGAGATTAAATGATAAAGCAGCTAAAGTGTGATGTCAGATGCTCAGTGGGAGCCGACCACATAGCACACATCACTAGTTTTAATAGATAAGGACCAAGATTTAATGTTATACTCGTTGAAGTGCGATGTGCAATGCCAGGTGGAACCCGATCGCATACTGCACATCGCTAGTTTTAAAACATAAGTGTTAAGGAAAACTTAAAGGCAGCGAAGAGTGATGTGCAGGAGGATGCGATGCGGTTTCAACAGCGAACTCCAAAGGGTTTCATATCCGGAGGTAAGTCATTTCTCGTGTTAAACCATGTCGGAGGAAGAAAAGAGGGTTATAACGTAAACCCATTGAAACACCTTGGTAATGAGAAATAGACAGAAAACGGTAGAGAAACGCGGGTAAGCGACCCGATGCAGATCAAACGAGAAGAGATAGAGTCAAGTAGCATGTGATATAATTAATAGCATATGAAGCATAGGGGCATAGGCAGAGTCGGACATAAAAGCGTATAGCGGCATTGTTCGGAGCACGACAGCTGGGTTAAATCGGGCAATGAGGCGCTGTTTCGGAGCTGTGCAACCATTGCATCATGACTAGAAAGGCCACCTCGAAACTTCGAGAGGACACATCAGCGATAATAGATTTAGCGAAATGAACAAAATTTCTAGTTTTAATTTTCTTTCTCAAGTATGATTTCATAAGTAATCTTAACAGTTTAGGTAGTCGAATAGTTTCAAGAAATTCAACAGTTACGAACCACTATGATGTATTGAAGTAGATAGAAATAAAGAAAAGGGGTTCTAAGTTTTCGACCTCTAGATGACTATTAGTTTATGACTGAATTCTCTTAGAAATTAATGAAAGAAGGTCAAGTTTCCTAAACCTGTTGATGTTGATACATCTTTCCTGTTTCGCTCTATAGCTATTCCTCTTTGAATGAAGTGAAGTAATGTAGTAGCTAGTCTCTTAATTACATTTGTGAGTAAGAGTTAAATAACCTTAATTTGTGTTCCTTCACCTCATCTCTTCTCTCTTCATAAACTTCTGATAGAACTTTAAAGTGATATATTCTGTGTTTACAGCATATTATTTTAAGTTCTCTCTTCCTTCATGAATTTCCTCTGAAACTTAAAAGTGGTAGATTCTGGGTTTTCAGCATATCATTTTGAGTTTCTCTTAGGGTTTTTTTTTTCATTCCATTCAAATATTAATAGTTTATGGCATTGTGAAGGCTTTCATTATATCAGATTATTGAGGGTATTAAGTAACTGAATTTCAAGAATGTTAAACAAAGGCCATTTGATATGGTAATTGTGACATACATTTATAAAATGTCTTAAGCATTAATTCCTTACCACAACCAAGGGATTGTTTCTTGAGATACAACACCATGTAAAAATAAAATTCCAACTGAACAAACTTCTCAGTTATTCTTTCATAATGTATGGGTTCATTTTGAATTTCCCACATCCATTTTTAGTGATCAAGATTCCCACTTTGTTGGGAACTTTTGCTCAAGCTAGTGGGGATTCATGGACACAAAATCGAAAAAGAGTACATAATTTTATTTGCAAACAGATGGTCTAACAGAGGTGGTTAATAGGACGGTGATACATCTTCTTCGTCGTTATTGCAACAAGCCTCCTAATTTGTGGGATGAAAACTTGCACTATATTCAACATGCTTACAACTGGGCCAGGCACTCTTCAACTCAAACATCGCCATGTGTACATGTTTGGGATACTTTCCTAAATATAATTTGGACTTCATTTTTGGAAAGGATGTTGCTATATGGTCATAGTGACATAGACAAAGCTAAGAGGTTTATTGAAAAAATCCAATTGGTGCATCAAGCAGTCCAAGGACAGCTAAAAAGGAGCCAAGTCAAGTACAAAACAAGGCACGATAAGCATCGTGTAGATCACAAATTTCAAGTTGGTGATGAATTTTTGCTTCACATTAGCAAAGAAAGGATTCAAGGAGAAGGTAAAAAACTGAAACCAATTCGATATGGTCCATTCATAATTTTAGAAAATATTGGTGATAATACCTTCAGGTTGGATTTTCCTTCATGTATGCAAATTTATGTTGTTGTTAATGTTGACAACTTAAGCTTGTATGAGTCACCTTTAAGTGAAGATCAAGGAGAACATGTTCAAATTCCTTCCATTGAGGATTTTTCTCCTGAACTACAGCAAGACACCATTCTTGACAGAAGAACAAGGTCTTCAAAATGAGGGAATGTGGAGTACCTTTGTGTGGGGCTCAAAGGAAAAAATACAATCAAGGCCAAATGGATCGAGATTGGAAAGGTGAGGCAACTATACCCTCATCTTCTAAACAACTGAAAGTGATCTTTTGGGTTTCAAAACATTCCAGTGGCGAGGATGTTGAGAATTTGAAAGGCTATAGGTTATTACAAATTCTCTTCTTGATAGTTACTTGTGAATGTACTTATGTCTTCTCTTCTTTAGGTTAAGTTAATCTTTCATCAAGTCAATTATCAAAACACAAGACACAAAGATTAGGCTCCTAGAGCCAGGGCAAAACCTCTCCTTCTTGAAGAGGGAAAACCCACAAGGAATTCTTCTTATTTATCTTCTAATGACAAGTACCAAAACCCAGACTTAGACCCTAGACCTAGATCTTCCAGAACTTTGATCTTCACCTTGTGTATGCTTCTATTTGATTTTCTTGGACTGTGAGAAGGTAGATCAAGGATTTACCTTCCTCACTATTACTCCTGCTTCTTATAATCATTGTTTCTTATTCGCACTTATATTCTTCTTTCATCTGTTTTCCGCACTTATGTTCTCCTTTTATAAGTCTGCACTGAATACTATATTTATGTATATATATGTATGATGCCTCTGCTGTAATATCCGCAGTCTTTGTTGTTTTCAATTCCCTTATTATCTCTGCGGTGGTTTAGGCTCAGACTTACCCGCAATTTCAGAGTGATACCTATTAATTGTGTTTTCCACATTTACTTCAGATATATCTGCATCTGCTCGTGAATTTTCTGCATTTACTCGCATGTTTGGCTAGAAGGCATTCACACCGAAAAATTTGTCTCCAATTGATCTGCATATTAGGTATATATATATATATATATATATATATATATATATATATATATATATATATATATATGATTGTGTCAGCTCTTAGGTCAACCATTCTGCCAACTTGCTCATTGTGAATAGGCTGACATGAAGTGAGATATCTTCATTATTTAATGTGGCAACCTCCACTGTAATCACAGCTTGTCTTTCATCATTGATTGAGGGCAGTTATGAGCTAGACTTCCAGCAAAGTCTTGAAGCATGTATGACACTTAATTACATTTTATATCTAGAGGACACAAAACCTAATGGGAATCAAGAAGAAGTCCATCTACATAACAAATCTTTCTCATGAAACCCATGAAGCAAATACATTTTATTATTTTGACTTCTTCTTTTCATAATTACATAGTCAACATGAAGATCAACCTAGTTACACTTTTCAACACTCCCTCTTAACTAGGGAGGTATTCATACAGGTACATGGTTACTTTCAAACTGAATAATCTCATAAGAAGAATTGGATTGGTAATCACATATGTATAGCATCATATCAACCAACATTGTCCTAGTGCAAGGCCTTGACTAAAAGCCCCATCTCTCAATAAGACAATGGGCTTCAATGCTGGCGAGACACATGAGTTATAGACACTTTCGTCATTGTTTCTCCAAGGTACATACACCACCCGGGTGTTCCCAAAGTATGACCTTCTTGGACTATTCTTCTCTTGGGTATCTAGCCCTCAAAGAATTGTTAGATGATCCAAAAATAAATATTATCATAGGTTATAAAGTTTGAATAAAATAATTATTAATTTAAGATATTAAATTAATAATTATTATTCTAGAATATTTAATAAATATTTGAGATACATAGAAATAGAATTTTGTTATTAAAAATAGGACTCTAGAATAGAGTCGTTTCCTAGGCTCTAAGTTAGGAGTAAAGTTACTAGAATAGTTAGAAGGTCATTTAATGTAAGTGGACACTTGTTATTTAATAAGTGATCCATAATTAGTGGAAGTTAGGACATTGATCTTATAAAAAGCTCATTACAAGAGTGTTTTTGTTGTTCGGGTGTAAACTCTTGCATAATTCCAATGTAATTGTTTTTCTGATTAATAAAATTACGTGTCTGAGGACACTTCAGCCATTATTGTGGTATCGGAGCTACAATAATGTTGCAGTGGATATGAGGAGGAGGATTCTAGCTCTACCAGTTCTTGGAAAACTCAACTCCATTGAATTGACCAGCAAATGATTGTTGTGAATAAAACAGAATAAAACTGGTGCAAGAATAAAACAGTTGTAGTTGTGTTTATGACTGTGGTGAGGTTAGCCGGGGACGGAATCGTATATGTTCACCGCAAACAGCAGAAAGGAGCTCTCATCTTAGCATTGGCTCTGGTCAGTTTGGCTCTGCGTATTTGGAGCTCTCTGCTTAGCATTAGCTCTGCGTATGTTCGTCTCCTCTGCTTCTGAGCCTAGATGTGAGAAATATAAAGTGTATCAACATCGAGCCCCTTTACCTCAGAATTTCTCTCTACATTTTTAAGCAAACCTAACAAAAATTCAGCTGACTTGCACAGCCAGCGACCCTGTCCATTATAATTTCAAGACTTTGCTTGGGCAGTTCTACCATCACCTCCACAAAAGCGGCGAAAGGGTATTGCTTGCTTGTGAGAAATTACATCCTCCAGATACCTCTTAGCCTTAGTTAAAGGTAGCTTCTTTACTGCCTGTGAAATGACCACATAAATTGGACCCTCTCCCCTTCGCAAATTTGGTGGGGTTGCTGGGCGCCCTCGAATATTTCACCATCGCTGCGGCCTCAAAAAAATTCTTGCCTCCTCCAGGGCTTGGAGTTGCCTAGTTCGATTCGCGTTCTACTCCTTGTTCATTGAACCAAAATTTCTAGAGTAAGAGGAGTGGTGGTGAAGCATTGAATCAGCATCCAGCCAGTCAAAAACTAGCCTAAAGAACAAGTTAAAAAATCCAGCGTTTGACAGTATTTTTTTTTAAGGTGAATCTGAAAAGTATTTGTTGGAGAGATAAGGAATATTTTTAATTTTGTAAATTTTTAGACAATTCAGGCGGAGAGATAAAGTATATATAGTTTTATGTAATGTTTTTTATTGGAGTAATAAGGGTCATGTAATATTTATTGGAGTAATAAGGGTATTGTAATATTTATGGAGTAATAAGGTTATTTGTAAATATTTTGGAGTAATAAGGAGATTTTTTCTTTGTAATTTGTTTCTGGAGTGATATTGTAACTCAAAGTAATTTTACTTTGAGGGGGGGTAACTTTTTTTTACCAGATTGTGCAAGAGCATCATTGTAAAAGTCAAATTTTGAAAGTTACCTTGTAAATATTTGAGAAATTGACTAGAGCCAAGTGCAAAGCTCAGTCATTTTTCTCATGTTTCAACGACTATTCGAGGGTCAAGGCCAAGCCCCGATAGATCGTTTTTTGCGTCGTGCGTCGTTTTTGTGTGGCGTGTGTCATGGCATGACGAGTTGCTCAATTTTTTGTGCTTGATTCTTTTGGTGCACTGCTTCAACACTCCAATGTCGAAATTAATTAATCTCTTCTCTGAAACTGATAAGCTAGAAGGAGTGAAATCCTATAAGACATGGCGACGTCTAATTGAAAGCACTCTTATTTTTAATGAATTATGGCATGGCATTTGTGATGGAAACATTAAGCCAAATAAACCAACAGATCCAGATTCACTTGCAAAATGGGAAATAAAAGATGCCAAGGCATTAGCTATTATAAAAGCTTTAGTTACTAATGAAATGTACAACACATTGAGAATTATTCAGATGCATGGGTTGATTTACATACATTCAAAGATCTCTTTGATACACAACCTGAATCAAAGAAAGTTGATCTTCAATTAAAATTTCTTCAACGGAAATTAATTGAAGGTGGTGATGTCCTTGAGTACATTTCACGACTTAAAAACATTAAGCAAGAAATCATCAATGTTGGTTTTCAAGTTGTTGATGATAGCTTCTTAACTACAATTTTAATTGCTGGATTGACATCATCATATACTCATTTTTTGGAAACTTTGCAAGTCAGTGGCAAGTTAGAGAAGATCAAATTTGAAGAAATGAGTGACATGTTTGCACAGCATGATAAAAACTTCGGGAAGAAGAAGCAGATTGGGAAAGATGTCTTCCTCACCGAAGCCAGTTCAAGAAACTCCTCAGCTAATAATTCCAGAAACAAAGGAAAAATTAATTTTAATCAAAATCAAGCAGCACAAAGTCGTGGTCGCAGTCAACACAGAGGAAACAACTCCAACAAAGGCTCCAATTCAGGCAGAGGACAGTCTCAAGGAAGAGGCACCGATTTGAGTAAAATTGTTTGCAGGTGACGTAACAGAGTTGGTCATTATGCAGCAAATTGTAGAACTTCTATTGAGAAAATTTCTAAGTTTCATCCAAACTCAGCACAGTTTGCAAATGATGAAGATGATCCTGATAGTTCCGAATATGTTTTCACAAACACAGAAGCAACAGCTTTACAGGTTTCAAGCTTTCTCCGTAGTGATTATGAAGATGCATGGATTCTTGATACATGCACAACTCAACATATGACATTTCGACGAGACTTCTTCTGGAGTTTCAAATAATGTCATCTGAATTCAATTTATCTTACTCACAAAACCAAACATACTCCTTTAGGCAAAGGTGTAGTTAAAGTTTTTTACCAGGAATTGAGAAAGAATGATTTATAATGTATGGTATGTCCCAACATTCAAGAAAAATTTGTTGTCCTTAGTCACAATTCGACAAGCAGAGCATACAGTGATTATGCAAGATGGCTCCATTAAAATCAACTCATTCAAACAAAACATGCAAACAGTAATGACAGGTTATGAAGATGGAAAACTGTTAAGGATGAAAGGGACAGTTATTCCAAGACATTCTGACTTTGCAGGCGCAGCAAGTATAGATATTTCACCAATCAGATTATGGCATGTCAAATATGGCCATCTCAACTTTTAAAATCTCTCTCAGTTACAAAAACAGGGCATGGTTAAAGGACTTCCAACCTTCAAAAGAGAAAATGCAAAGTGTGAATCTTGCATTTTTGGAAAGCAAAATCGAGAGACTTTTCCCACCAGTTCCTGGCGAGCAGAGAGGCATTTGCAGTTGGTTCACAGTGATATTTGTATACCCTTCCCAAATTCACTTGGAAGTTGCAGATATTTTTTGCTTTTTATTGACAATTTTAGCAGGATGACATGGGTCTATTTCTTGAAGCAAAATTCAGAAGCATTTGAAAAGTTCAAAACTTTTCATAAGCTTATTGAAAATGAAGTAAAGGAGAAGACTGGCACTCTTCGAACTGACAAAGGTGGAGAATTCACTTAAAATGAATTCAAAAAGTATTGCATGGAACATGGAATAAAACGACATCTTACCAATGTCTACACTCTGCAGCAAAATGGGGTAGTAGAACCAATGAATCATACCTTGTTAGGAATGGTGCGATCTATGTTAACTTTCAAAAAGTTAAGTCCTTCATATTGGGCTGAAGCAGTTCATACCGCTGTCTATTTGAGAAACATGTCTCCCACAACTTATTTAGACGGAATCATGCCCTATGAAGCATGGTTTGGATTCAAACCATGGGTTAAGCATCTTAGAGTCTTCGGATCTATCTGTTATGCCTTAGTTCCCAAGGAAAAATGAACTAAGCTTGATGCACGAAGCTTAAAGTGCACAATGATCGGGTATTCTGATGAGAAGAAAGGGTACCGACTTTTTTCGAATGGTAAATTTATTGTAAGAAAAGATGTGATCTTTGATGAAAATGAGAGTAAGAGTGCTGAAGAAGTTGAAATTCTTCTTCAAAAGTTAGAAACAAAAACTGATAAAAGAAATGGAAATTTACAAAGTCAACCACATTCACCAAGTTAGTATGAACTTGAATTTCCTTCAACTGACGATGATTCATCAAGTCCGTCTTCCTCGCCAGTGCCATCCAGGTCTTATAGCAATTCATCCAACTCTCCTAGCAGCAGCAGTTCTTCTAACAATGACTCTCCGCCCCCAAAACCTTTTGTTGCTCAACAGACATCAGTTTACATCAACCCTCTTTTTAATGATGGTGATTTTTCACAAGCCCAAACCAGTGAGCATCAGTTGCCGAAATGGGCGGTTCAACTTTTGAAAGATGTAAGGCCTAATGAACAAAACAAAATAGGAACAAGGGGATTGAAACAAAATGAAGGCAATTTTTCTTTGATAGCAAATGAGTTTACTGAACCTTCTTCTTATCAAGAGGCAGTAAAATATAAAGCATGGAAACAAGCAATGGTTGATGAATATCAGGCATTTCAAGACAACAACACTTGGCAACTTGTTGATTGTCCTCAGCATGTTAAACTTATTGGATGCAAATGGGTTTATCGAATTAAGTGCAAGCAAAATGGTGATATTGACAAGTATAAAGCAAGACTTGTTGCTAAAGGTTTTGTACAGCAGGAAGGGATAGATTATGAGGAAACGTTTGCTCCTACAGCTAAATGGAACACCATCCGCCTCACACTTGCATTAGCAGCTCAACAAGGGTGGAAAGTTCATCAAATGGATGTAAAAAGTGCTTTTCTCAACGGAGATTTACAGGAAGAAGTCTACATGACTCAACCACTAGGTTTTGAAATTGAGGGACAAGAACATAAAGTTTGCAAACTGATAAAGGCTTTATATGGGTTAAAACAGGCTCCTCAAGCTTGGTATGCCAAAATGGATGAATACCTTCACAAAGTTGGTTTTCATCGCAGTGAATCTGATGATACCTTGTATGTACGCCAACAAGATAAAAATCTGGTGATTTTGATTATGTATGTCGATGATTTGATCATCACAGGAAACAATGATGATCACATTGAATAGGTGAAAAAGGAGTTACATGCAGGTTTTAAGATGACAAATTTGGGACTACTTCACTACTATCTTGGAGTTTAAGTATTCCAACATCCACATAAGATCTTCATTTCCCAGAGTAAATATGCAGCAGAAATTCTTCAGCAATTTGGAATGCAGGATTGTAAGTCTGTCCTTACCCCTATGCAACAAAACTTAAAACTTTCAAAATTTGAAGGGGGGGGAAAGGTGGACAGCACTACTTACAGACAGTTGATTGGCAGCTTGATTTATTTGACAACCACTCGTCTTGATCTATCTTATGCAGTCAGTATTCTTTCACGTTTTATGCAGGAATCACTAGACAGCCACTGGAATGCAGCCAAAATAGTTTTTCAATATATCCAAGGAACAAAAGATTTTGGTCTTCTTTACAAAAAGACTAAAAATTTTGTACTTGGTGGATTTTTAGATGCCAACTTTGCTGGCAGTATTGATGACAGGGCATCAACCTCAGGTTACTTAATGAACATGGGGTCAGCTGCAGTTTCCTAGAGTTGCAAGAAGCAAGCTACTGTGGTCACTTCTTCAGCAGAAGTAGAGTAAATTTCAGCATAGGAAGCAGCATGTGAGATTGTTTGGTTACGTTGTGTTTTACAAGACTTGGGAATTCCTCCAGTAGAAGCTACTTCGTTATTCATCGAAAATCAGTCAGCAATAAAGCCTGCCAAGTATCCAGTTTTTCATTCAAAGACAAAGCATGTGGACTCCAAGTATCATCATATCAGATCTCTCATTGCAAAGGACGTCATCAAGCCAGTGTATTGTCCTTCAAAAGATCAAACCTCCGACATTTTCACGAAACCTCTTGGCAGAATAAAATTTACTAAGTTCAGGGATGAACTTGGTATCTGTTGTAATGTATCTTTGGATCATGGTGGGAATGTTAGATGATCCAAAAATAAATATTATCATAGGTTATAAAGTTTGAATAAAATAATTATTGATTTAAGATATTAAATTAATAATTATTATTCTAGAATATTTAATAAATATTTGAGATACTTACAAATAGAATTTGTTATTAAAAATAGGACTCTAGAATAGAGTCGTTTCCTAGGCTCTAAGTTAGGAGTAAAGTTAGTAGAATAGTTAGAAGGTCATTTAATGTAAGTGGACACTTGTTATTTAATAAGTGATCCATAATTAGTGGAAGTTAGGAAATTGAGCTTATAAATAGATCATTGCAAGAGTGTTTTTGTTGTTCGGGTGTAAACTCTTGTATAATTCAAATGTAATTGTTTTTATGATTAATAAAATTATGTGTCTGAGAACACTTTGGCCATTAAGAATATCAGTCCCCGATTACTCTTATCTTGAATTCCCTAACACATTATCAAAGAGTATCGAATGCCAGATGATTACCCAATCCTCCATTCTATCTTTCCACGACCAGAATGATGTGTCTATCTCTCCCTCTCAACCAGGGAGGACCTTATTCCACAAGGGAATGTACTCATTCCTATACAAGGAATGTACCTAAGCTCATTCTTAGGAATTACCAAGTTTCTTCCAAGTAAGAAACTTACCATCAGGCTCCCTCTTAACCAGGGACCTCCAGCAGAAATGGTGAGACACCCAGCTGCTCATGAAGAATTCATATCCTCGATGTTACGGATTTTTGATATTTGATAAATCTTCAAATTTTAGCTTAATAGGGCACAGATCATCCATCCCTTTCATCCTAAGTCATGTCAACTTTCAAAAACTGATTCATCATACTTCCTTATGTGGTCCATTATTGTGTCAAGCTGCTTTCCTTCGAATCATTTCTCAGGATCATACATCCTTTCTCATGATTATCAACCCTACACAAATTCATCCAAATAAAAATATCCATATGAACTTTTAAAACAAAAGTTACCTTAGTGATGATATTTCATCATGACATCTTCTTGTAGGCATCGTCATCCTTCATACAGATTGACACATCTCCTATTGATATTTTTTTCCAAGGGTCTTCTTCTTTACCAGACTTTCATCGGAGTCTACATATCTTTTTAGGAGATTTCCTAGTCACATATTCTTGGCCTCTGGATGAGAAATGCCTCTTGATATGGTTGCATTTCATGATCTCTTCCTCTCTGCACATTCTTGATTCCTAGGAACATACAAATTTTCTAGTTTCTCGTTCATATACAACTACCTCTTATTCCATGAGGACATATTATGTTGATTTCATATGTCTGTGCATTGAGAGATACTCCTCCATAGATCATACTTCTAAGTATATAAGTTCATTACCTGCAACCACATGTCAAGACCTCACAACATCCAATGTTAGTATAAATATATACATACCTCATACCTTTTTCCTTTGATTCATATTGTAGCAAATTCTCTTGAATGAGTAGCTTCATTCCTTTGACCTGCTTCAACAATATCACATCCCAAAATTCTATCTCCATGATGACCCTTGATCTGATGACTGCTTTAATCTTAGTAGAGAGGTTTCCTAGAAGCTTTTTCCCAAGAGCTCCTTCCATGATTTTATCTATATGCTTCTTAATGTACATGCTATCATACAATTTTACAACTAATCATATATCACTTACAGAGGAATATGATCTCAATCATAATAGAGATCTCTTGCTTCCTCCTTCTTAGATATTTTAGTGTCAGGTTCTTCTCTTTCATACGTGACATGAACTTCTTCCTTTTTCCTCTTGACATTTCTAGATTTAGGAAAATCTCTTTTATAATTTCCAATTTCATCACATCCAAAGCATCGCAAGTTATCCATATTTCTTCTTTTATTCTTAGGGCCAAATTTTCTGAATCTTCCTTTCTTCCTATATGAGGCTACAAAGGCATGATTCTCTTCACTTGATCCTATATCAGCTTTGGCCTTTAGTCTTGTTTCCTCTATTTTACATAGAGACCACAAATCATGGAATGGAGTGGCTTCTTTCTTCCCATATAGACTAGAAGTGAAGCTTCCCCATTCCTCTGGTATAGCATTCAACACCATTGTTTCCATCTCAGTGCCAGACATCACTTCTCCTAGTTCCTATAGTTGATCTCTTATTTCAGAAATCCTCATAAAGTATGGGACGATTCCTGCTTCCTTTGATGATTTCATTTTGTATAGTTCTTGTCTCAAAGAGATTGCTTCTCCAGCAGTACTCACAGAGAATAGCTCCACCAATTTTTCATATATTTGTCTTACAGACTTTAGTTTTGATACATAAGGAATGAGAGAGCCTTTGATGGATTCTATGAGAATCCTTTGGGCTCTAATTTCTCCCTTATTGTACTTAAAATGGGTTGAAGTATATTTTTTTGGAGGTTGAACAATAGATCCTTTTATATAATCCATTACTTCGTCTTCAAGTAAATTTAAGTATGTTCTCTTCTTCCATGCACTGAAATTTGATGATCCAACCAGCTTGTTGATTTCTTACAAAAAGGCATCTTAACAGATAGGGTAATGAATACTTACTTGAGTGGATTTTCTTGCAGCTTCCTTTATGGTGATTGAGAATGAAGTCAAGGGTTTCCTGTCTTCAATGTTGTTGTACTTGAACCCTTGATTATAATGACTATCTTCAGAAGTTGAGATTTCCTTCAAACAATATTTTGAGTGCAAATATTTTGATACCAAAGATTAATGAGTTGATATTTTCATATAAAATAGTTGGATAGTCTTCCTTGCAAATTGGTTTGTCTTTCCAATACAAAATTTGGTCTTTGCTTCTTTGAGTGTCTTTTTTGACAAGCAACCCTTATGTTCAGCACCTTAGCTCTGAAACCATGTTGAGAATTTGAAAGGCTATAGGTTATTACAAATTCTCTTCTTGATAGTTACTTGTGAATGTACTTATGTCTTCTCTTCTTTAGGGTAACTTAATCTTTCATCAAGTAAATTATCAAAACACAAGACACAAAGATTAGGCTCCTAGATCCAGTGCAAAACCTCTCCTTCTTGAAGAGGGAAAACCCACAAGGAATTCTTCTTATTGATCTTCTAATGACAAGTAACAAAACCCAGACTTAGACCCTAGACCTAGATCTTTCAAAACTTTGATCTTCACCTTATGTATGCTTCTATTTGATTTTCTTGCACTGTGAGAAGGTAAATCAAGGATTTACCTTCCTTATTATTACTCCTGCTTCTTCTTATAATCATTTTTTGTTATTCGCACTTCTATTCTTCTTTCATCCGTTTTCCACACTTTTTTTCTCCTTTTATAAGTCCGCACTGAATACTATCTTTATGTATATATATGTATGTTGTCTCTGTTGTAATATCTGCAGTCTCAGATGTTCGTAATTCCCTTATTATCTCTGTGGTGGTTTAGGCTCAGACTTACCCGCAATTTCATACCTATTAATTGTGTTGTTCGCATTTACTTCAGATATATCCGCATCTGCTTGTGAATTTTCCACATTTACTTTAGACCTATCCGTTGTATTATAACTTGCTACACTGAAAAACTTGTCTCCAATTGATCCGCATATTAGATATATATATATATATATATGAGTATGTCAGCTCTTAGGCCGACCATCCAGTCGACTTGCTCATTGTGAATAGGCCAACATGAAGTGAGATATATTCATTATTTAATGTGGCAACATCCACTATAATTACATCTTGTCTTTCGTCGTTGATTGAGGGTAGTTATGAGCTAGACTTCCAGCAAAGTCTTGGAACATGTATGACACTTAATTACATTTTATATCTAGAGGACACAAAACCTAATGGACATCAAGAAGAAGTCCATCTACATAACAAATCTTGCTCATGAAACCCATGAAGCAAATACATTTTATTATTTTGACTTCTTCTTTCATAATTACATAGCCAACATGAAGACCAACCTAGTTACACTTTTCAACAATTATTACCATACCATAGTTCATAAGAAGTTTTATTACATCGCTAGGGGAGCATGAGCCTTGCCGAGAATAATTACGGTGCAGATGTGCTACTAGAAGTGTCGTGAGTCCAATATTCATAAATCATAGCACGAGCCATTTCATGAATTGTTATATTCATTCTTTCTGCCATGCCATTTTTTTGTGGAGTTCCAGCTACATAAAACTATCTTTTTATGCCATATTTTTCACAGAAATCAAATAATTCATCTGATAGGTATTCTCCTCCTCGGTCAGATCTAAGACATTTTATTTTTAGATCTAATTTATTTTCAACCAGAGCTTTGAAGATCTTAAAATTTTCAAATGCTTCATCTTTATGTTTCAATAAACCGATCCAACACATTCTAGAAATCTCATCAATGAATAGGATATAGTATTGTTCTCCACGAGGTGACTTTTTCCTTATAGGACCACATAAATTAGTATGTGTAAGTTAAAGAGGCTTACTTGTTGATCCTTCTTTGGCATTAAATTGCACCCTGGTTTGATTACCGAATTGGCATGCTTTGCATATGGTACTTTTGGGTAGAGAGATGTTGGGTAGATCACGAACAGCTTTGAGCCTTCTTGATTTGTTTATTTGAGAAAATCTCAAATGTCCCAATCTTCTGTGCCATAAGCAGTTTTTTGTAGTTTTACCTAGATAAAATTTCTCTTGGCATCCTTTCAATATATATAGATTTCTTGGTGCTCTTGTTCCTTTTATTACGGTCTTTCCTTATTCAAGTTCACGAACCACACACTCTGTTGAAAGAAAGACAACTTCATTTCCTTGATCACACATTTGATTCACACTCAACAAGTTATGCTTTAATCCATCAACATACATAACATTGTTAGCTTTAACCTTTTCTTTTATTAAAAAAACTCCTTTACCCTTGATGATAGCAGGAGAGTCATTTCCAAAAGTAGCATTATTTTCCTTTTCTAATATGTTGTATGAAATAATTTTATCTCTATCACATGTCATGTGTTTTGAACATCCACTGTCAATGTACCATTGATTTTATTCTCCTTCTGCAAATAATCCTATGCTGCAACTTTCAAACTATAAGTCCTTCTTTCTCCATACCTTGGAACTTGTGGATATCTATTCTTTTGGTTGAAGATTGACCCTGCATTCAAATTCTTCATGTCCAAAGTTATTGCAAAATGAACATTCAATTTTACCTTGAAGAGGAGAATTTTTTTTATAAGTATTCTTCTTTATTCCTCTCTCATTTATTTACTTTCTTGCTTCTTTGATCATGATGGTTTTGCATGCAACACATTGAGCAGCTTTGCGACCAAAATTGTGACATGAGAAACATTGTCCATTAAAAAAGAAATTTATGTGATCATAGAACCTTCTATTGTTGTTTACCTTTTGATTAATATTTCTTTTATTTTTCATCCTTCAATTGGAGTGATCATGCTTTACCTGGGCATTGTCTTTGTTCTTTTGCTAAGTGACAAATATTTGATGGTTGGATTTTGTTGCATTTAGATAGCTTGTAGTTGAAGACTGAGAAGATTCACCGATATATCCAAGACCTGTCTTCACAAGAGGAGAGAATTGAACCTTTATAATTTCATCTAAGGTTTCAAATCCTTTAGAAAATCTAAGATTTAATGTTTTTACTTTCTCAATTTCCTTTCTTAGACTTACTATTTCACATTCTAATTTCTCATTGTGCTTCTCCTTCTCTATGAGTTGATTATTTATAGCATCTATGGATATTTTTTTCTCTTCCAATTTTTTTTTGAGTTGATTGATTCCTTCAAGAAAATCATTTTCTTCTAAAGCATCCATAAAAGTATCTTTAATCTCACTAGTGTCTTTTTCAAATTCCATGAGCAGTCTAATATCTTGATCAGATTCTCCTTCTTCACTATTTGATAGACCATCACTATCTTCATGAGTATAGTAACTTTTTCTATTGATAAATCATCTCTTATTACCTTTTTCTAAATCCTTTCTCTTTTCATGATTATCTCTATGAGGACATTTAGTAGTGTAATGACCAACTCTTCCACAAGCAAAACATTTGAAAGGAAGCTTACCATTGAACCTTCCAGTGCCAAGTTGGAGTTTCTTTACAAAATTTTCCTCATCTTCTTCTGGTACATACCCTAATTCTTGTTGTTCTTCCTTGTCCTTTCCTTTTGCAATAGCTCTAAAAGAAGCTTCTTTGACTTCAGATAGACCTACTTTTCTCATTTCATAGGCAGTTAGAATCCCATGAAGTTGAACAATAGTAAGAGTCTGTAGATCCTGCTTCTCTTCAATAGCAGACACTTTTGACTCATATTTAGGAGTCATAGATCTTAATTATTTTTCTAATAGAGTGGTGTCACTTATCACTTCACCTAGATTTCTCATACGATTTATGATCTCATCTAGACCGAAAAAGAAACTAGAAATAATTTCATCATTATGCATTCTGAGTTTTTCATATTGAATTCTGAGAGTTTGGAGTTTAACACTTTTGACCTTGGCATCACCTTCATAGCTCAAAATGATTTTGTCCAATATCTCCTTTGCTATATTTAACTGCATAACTTTGAAAAATTTTGATTCAGTCAGACTTTCCAATAATCCATTGACAACTTTTGCATTGGTTTTATAGTTCTCCCTTGCTGCTTGATTTGTTGGAACTACAGCTGGATATTGGTAACCGCATTCAAATATAGCCCAAACATCTGCTCTAAGAGACTGAAGATAGGATCTTTTCCTTGCTTTCCAAAATATTAAATTATTTTTGTTGAAGAGTGGTAGTCTGATAGATGTTTTCTCATATTGATTTCTCAGCTTAGATGATCTTCCTTCTAGCGATTAAGCTTCTTCAGAAGGACCTGCTCTGATACCAATTGTTGGGAAAAATACTAAGAGGGGGGGGGGGGGGGGGTGAATTAGTATTTACAAGAATCACAATATTTTAATTTTCTTTTAATGATTTCTATACATGCCTTTGATTATCCCAACCAACATATGTACGCATCTATCCTAAAGGAAACTTGTGTATACCCAAATAACTTATTGTTCGGATAAATATTTAGAAAAATTACTTAGCCCAGTTCATCAGTTATGCATCATAAAGTTAAGCAGTAAACATGTGTAGTAATAACATAATAAATCATCACACAAAGGAATCACACATGAACACCAAGATTTAAGGTGGAAACCCAAGTCGAGAGAAAACCATCCTTTGAATTGTCTCTGTCTTCAATATTTACTATATAGAAAATTGCTTACAATGTTGTACTGATGTAGACTCATACTAGTACACATGTACCCACTTGCAGAAGGCTGCAACCTTCTCTCATTCTCCAGCTACTACTAGGAGGGAGCTCCAACCCCTTGATCTCTTTTACCAGCCACTACTGGAAGGGAGCTACAACCCCTTAAATTGATCACCAGCTCCTACTGGAAGGAAGTTTCAACTTCGACACTCAAGGCTTCAACCCTTAGAACCACTGTAGACCATGTTTCATAAATTTTCATACTGGATCCAACAGCTTGAACATAAATCAATTTGTAGATCAACACCAATAGCCATAAACCAAACTTTAAAAAGAACAGTGAGATAATTGTAACCCGATCACAGTAATAACCCCAAAATTCTGAAATAACGTGCAGAATTAACTTCAACCCTGATAATTCATATAATCAAAGGTATATGGCTTTTCACTTATGGAAACCTGCATATACGCGCTTTCCTGTGAACCAACCTATGTATAGATCTTTGTATACTGAATTTAAGAATCTTATCAGACTCGGAACAAATCTGAGACATTCAGGCATACTTTGTTAGATTTACAGAACCCTTATTCAGTCAACAACATCCATCATATTCAATCACCCAGTCATTGATCATATTTGAAAAAAATCAACTAGCAGCATGTATACTATTTGAACAACCCATATCAACATGAAGAACTCATTGGAAGACAACAGAACTATAACAGAAATACTCAAACAACCTCTTCAACAATCTTCATAAAATCCTAACTTCCATACACATTTTTGCTGAAAAGAACCCGCATGTATACGTTCTTTCACCATGACAAACCAACATATAGATCTATAAATATTCAGAACTGCGTAGCATTTCAGATTAATAGACTTACTCAGATCATACCCTTCACTTTAGCAAACATGTTTCAGATCATAGATATATACATCTCACAAACAGATCATGCAAATACAAAGTCATTTCAGGTCTAGAGATCCTAATCCATCATTGTATCCATAGGTGCATCATTATTTTAGATCTATTAATCAACTGAAACCCATTCCATGCAAATATAATTCAGAGTGAAGTATTCATTCAATATTCATACTTTCACCCCTTGCACTATGGTCTTCTTCTCCTTATATAGTTTGAGCCTTTCACAATACCATGAGCCAAAACCACACTAGTGCTGATGGTATTCTTGGACGGAATAAAATAGACGATACAACACTCAATACTATGGGCTAAAACCATGGTAAGGACCCATGGTATCATAAATGTAGAGTGAAAAATACATACACTACTTTGATTCTTCTTTTCCACATGTATACGCGACTTGGCTAGAACGAACTCACGTATAGATCCTTAAATATGAACTTTATCCATCTTCTGCTAGACTTTCTGCTAAACCATTGTGCTTCACCAGAAGCCATATACTTCATCTTTTACAAGTGAGTTTCCATCAAGGACAACATATGCAATCATAATAAATCATAATGCCAACACACAAATCACAATAAAATATTATCATTTTTTAGTACCTACATAAGCCTACATTCATGGGTCAACTTTACTTCTTTCGTGCGAACGCCCCATCCCAAGTCGAGTCGACCCACCAACTCATTTCATGGATGCCCTGACTTCGTGTGGGCATGCCTAGGGCATGGGCATTCACTCTGCTGTGTAATTCAGTGAAAAAAAATCATTATGTCATGTAATATTCAAAAATAGGAAAAGAAGCAATATTAAACACAAAAATGGAAAATTAGAAGTGAATATCAATATACCAAGATGTGAGACAAATATAGAGCCATATTATTAAACATAGCAGCAATAATGGGCATAAAATCTTGAGGATCAAGTCACTCAAGTAGTACAACACAAGCCTCCAATAAACATATAGACAAATATATGAAGAAATGATGATATACAAATGCTGGAAGATAAATACAACACAGTCCTAGTGGACATAGATGCAGCAGGAAACATAAAATAATATAGGGAAACTGATATATGTCTCAAGAGATGCTGGAAATGAAGATCTATGCCCTCTTACACTTTTCCAAGACAACCCAGAAAGGATTTTCGGAAATACTCAAAATACAAAAGGTGAACTACAGCCCTAGGGCTGAAGATTCACTGCAACTAAATAGCTGGAAAGAGGTAGTTGAACTGATGTATAAAGGAATTATACCTCCTCCCAATATACTCTCCAAGTGAAAGGTTGATCCCTTCACTAAATATCTAACTCCCCAAATGATGCACTGAAGACACCCTTGCAACTGCTCTCTAAAATAACGCAGTCTATGAGAGAAACTACATTGTAGGTGGTGGTAATAGTTTGGCCTGGTGCCAAATGATGAAATAAATCCCAAGGAGCTCCCTTTTTGGCCTCCCGATGGAAAGGTTACCTCTCCACTCAAAAAAAAGCTCAGAAGATGGCCCTATAAACCCTCCACTACTTCTACCTTGCAACACAGCACAACCCTGGCAGAAACTGTGTTGTAGAAGAAGACTGAAGCTTGGCTGATGTCAGATAGTGGACATGTAGCTCAAGATACCTCTCTTGAGTAGGCACTTGAAATCCCCCGAGGATGAGTGTGGGATTCTCGCTTAGAAACACCCTTGTGCTAAACAACACAACATACTTAGCTAAACAACTGAAGTGTGAAAATAGTCATACAAGACCACAATATCAATAATACAAAACATGTCCTCTATGGATGTCATCCTCTTCCTTTTATGCTTGGTGAGCTTCGTCACCCTGGATCCCACTCATTAAAGGAGTTACTCTCATGCATACACTCCTCCTAAATGATTGTGTTGTCCTCCATTGATCCTCCACTATCTCCATAACAACATTGTTGATTTGGTCAACATTGACCTTGTCCACATGATTTAGCCCCTGTTCATACCTCAAGGTTCTTTATTCAGCTAATACAATGATCCACATTCACATGAGAAGTGGTTTTATTCCTACTAAAGAGATTTATGGGTCTCCCTACCCACTTATTCATCTATCTATATGACAAAATAAAGAATTAATATTCCAATTAGCTGCAAGATAATTTTGGAATATTACAGTCCTCCCCTCCCAAATGTTGCTTGTCCTCAAGCAACTACAAGGATGGAACTGCAAAGCCTCCTCTCCTACTCCTGTAGAATCCTCATCTGATAAGCTCCTCCATTGAATAAGATTCTCTCTCATCAATCTATGCCCTAGTTGCTCCTCCCAGGTGTATAAGTTAGCCTTTGGTGATAAATCCAAATGGCTGTCATCATGAAGAAGTGGGATATCCATGGAGGCAACTATATGATGTCTAGAGGCCTTCTTGAGGCATGGAATCTGAAAGATGTAGGGAAATTCAATCCCCATGAGAAGCTCCAATCCCCAAGCTATCATCCAAACAAAATGGATCACCCTCCAAAGTGGTAACTCATAGAAAAAATCCTCCCAAATGCTCATGAGAGGCATCTCCCAAGTGCTCAAGTTAACCAAATGGCTCCCCTCATAAGGAAACAAGAGATCTACTGTTGCAGCCATATACTGCCCAATGTTCCCCCTGAAGCATGAGGCATAATAAGTGTGGGGAATCTCATTCCAAATGGGAAAATCTAGTCCACGTGTCATACCTCCAATCATGCCAACAACAATGATAAGAACACCATCAACATATCAGATCAAAATCAAAGATACACTAGCTGCCATATGAAATACTGAAGGAGGATAATAGTCCCTCAAGTGAAACCAGCGTAGTATTACTCCTAACTGCCTCAGAATATGATATGGTGAGTGGTTTCCCAGCCACTTTATTGCTACCAAAATCCTCTCACATGTCTGTAAAAGGTGAATAATGTGTGGTGCCAACTAAGCACACCCTGAGTAAGATATCATCTCCTCAAAATCTCCTAGGGAGTGGTGATCAGGAGTTCATAAATTTTGCTCAATATTCAAATTTATAGGATTGTATTGAAACCAAGACGGTTACGTATATGTCGTCTTCCTGAATCCGGTGCTGTGAACGGTTTGAAAAATCGATGTCATATGAGGAAGATATTACATTCTGATCAAATATGGCAGAATCCATCAACAGGTTTTTGAGTGAAAGACGAATGGATACGGAGATCAAACTGTAGAACGAAGAGGAGTAAGGAATGAACAGACAGGATTAGATAACATATCTGAAAGGAATAGATCGATGGTTAGGATGACATTGCAACTAAACCATATAATTTGCGATGTGAAGAAGGGCAAGTAGGTGAGGACCATTATATCGGACGCAAATCAATGGTGGATGACGAGTCGCGATGTCGCATTTAGCAAATATTAACAGATATATTTAAGAGTTCACAAGGTAAATTGGTTGTGACGTGGTAATATTTGAAATCTGCGATGCGACAAGGGAATGCCACATGTTGGCATTGTGCACGAGCACACTTCGCAAGAGTTATGGTTTATCGAATCGGTAGATTGGTAAACTTGCGGGTGAGCGATTGCAATGTGATGTGATTGGTTGGCATGTTGTGGGACCCGAGAACCCTATTCCACATGTATTTAAAGCTATTTAAGGTTATGTGTGTTCTGTTATAAAGAGAGTTTTTGGTTTCTTCGCGTATGTATGTAAATAAACTCCACAATTGTATTCCGCCGTGTTTTGGTCAAGCCACTTAATGGTTGGGGATACACATGTGGCCACCACCCTAACCGTAACGTTTAATTTGTGACTTAATAGGTAGAGAAGATAGGGGCACACCAAATTTTGTGGTCAAGACTAATTTAACTCTAGTTAACTGTAGTTCTTCACATTTAGCAGAGTTTTCCTAGGAGATATTGGGTAAAAGTGTAGGAGGATCAATTTTCAACCATTCTGAATGAATGAAGAGTCATTCTTGACTAATTGGATCATTTTGAAGCCATTGGTGTAGAGAAAACAACCATTAGATGATTTTAAATACATGTAATATCAAAATTTTGAGCATAATGAAAGATGGACAAGCCACTGGGAGCTGGACCAGCAGATGTAGCCTAGGAGGGGTGAACTGCTTCATCATGCTTACTATGTAAAATTCATGTGGTGACTTATTTCTCTGTTTTACACTACTTTTTAGTGTTATTTAGACTTATTTTATGCTTCTAATTCACTAAAGTTCATCTATAATTCATGGAAAAACTCCTTAATCCTTATGCAAACTAATGAACCAATTATGCACATGTTTTTAAAACTGAAAGACCCTTAGCACAACAAAACTAATACAATAATTTTAAATCAAATGGTATCAGAGCTAGAGTTTTTCTCTGGTGTTGTTTAGTGCAAATAATTGTTTAACTATCTGCAAGTTTTATATGCTTACAAGGCTCAAGCTCAAAAGGGGAGAAGGCAAACTGGTGGAAGCAGGAGGGTCTCTAAAGGAGCCAACGCAAAGGAGAGCAATATTTCCACAATCTCCACCACCTAGTTCACCTCCTAAAGAAGTAGAAGCTACATTAAGAATGCCTCATGAGGAAGGAGAAATTCATGAAGAAGTTGACCCTAAGGAAGAAGAAAGAGTGTTTAGGAAAGCATTTCTTAACATGACTGAGATGGTTAGAATTATTTATCAAGAAAGGAATGAGAGACTGGAAGGAGAAGGATCTAAACTCCAAAAGGAAGGACAAGGATCTTCAGGAGGTAACCATGATGAAGACATTTCAAAGAAGGGAAATGGAGGAAATGGCGGAAGTGGAGAGCCACCATCTTCACCCTCATCATCATCATCATCATCTTCTACCTCTTCTTTAGTACATCAGCCACACAATTCCAAGAGCACTGGTCAATCTCCTTTATAAAAATTTATGTTAAGTTCAAATTAACAATGTTTAATGGTAAAGTAAATGTAGACAAGATATATAATTGGATTAAAAAATTGGAGGTATATTTAAGAATACAAAACCTTCAAGATGATGATAAAAAAAATTAATTAGCTTCTTTGAGAATGGAACATGTAGCACTTGTTTGGTGGGACACCAAGACACAGGAGGAAATCAAGAAGCATGGTAAGATTATTCTATCATGGTTAGATTTTATTTTTGTTATTAAATGACAGTTTTATCCATGATCTCATATGCAAAAATCCATCATGAACTGGCAGAACTTTAGGCGGTTAAAGGGACAAAATGTGCAAGAATACACCCAGGAATTTAGTAGAAGAGCTCCTTTATTGGGGGTGGATTTGCAGAGCCAAGAAACTTTGCTAAAGTACATAGGAGGCTTACATATCTACCTAAAACATAATATTCTCATGTTTAACCCCACTAGTCTAGATGAAGTTTGTGTACAAGCCACACATCTAGAATCTAGAGGGAAGAAAATTCCTGAAGAGGGCAGGAAGAAACCTTTTAAGGGTAAAGCCAAGGAGAAAACCCCAAAAGGTAAAAAAAAGAGATTGCATCTGTTAAGAAAGAGGGAGAAAAAGTGACTTGTAAACATTATTCAAAAGAAGGCCATGATGAAACTCATTGCTGGAAATTACATCCAGAATTGGGGCCAAAGAAACCCAATAACAAAGGGAAACATAAAATTGTTGCTACAGCTCAACATGACTTAGGGTCTGATTCAGGTGATGAGACTAAAATTACAACCATGGGATTGAAAAACATGAAGGGAAAATAAATTGAAACTAAACCCAGTACCAGTACATCAAACTGTCACATAAACACTCCAAATGAAGAAGAATGAATAGAATTGTTTTATGTGAGGGTCATATCCAAGCATACCAAGATTGACACACTGTTTGATAGTGGGTCACAAGAAAAATTAATCTCTGAAGATTTTGTCAAAAAACTTAACCTTGAGACCATACCACATCCAAAACCATATCCATTGGGTTGGATGTGTAAGGATGCAAATCTACAGGTTACAAGGAAATGTTTATTGAGGTTTGCAATCACTGCAAGATTTGTTGACACAGTTGAATTAGATGTGGTTCCACTTGACATAACTGGTATTGTATTAGAGAGTCCTTAATTGTATGACATAAAAGAGATCTTCTATTTCCATGAGAACAAGTATCATTTATTCAAAGATGGCAAGGAGTTCATTGTTAGAGCACACCACAAGAAGACATATATTTCTTTGGTAAATGTTGGAAAGGTAAAGAGACTGGTAAATTCAAGTAAGAATTTTGTTCTTCTTATGATTAAGCCCAAAGATGATATTAATCAAGAATATTTTGAGGGATTTGATCCTAATTTGAAATCAGAATTATATGGTGTGGTTAATGGGCATCATGAGATGTTTCAGGAGCCAACATGATTGCCTCCAAAAAGGGAAATTCAACATGAGATTTAGTTGCAGCAAGATTTTCCTCTTCCAAACATAGGTATGTATTGCATGTCGATAATGGAGGATATTGAAATAAAGAGGCAAATCAAAGAGATGTTGGATAAAGGTAGCATAAGGCCAAGCACCTCGTCATGCGGTTCACCTATAGTCATGATACGAAGAAAGATGGGACCTGGCGCATGTGTGTATATTTTCGAGCTTTGAACAAAATTACGGTAAAAAATCGTTACCCACTCCCAAGAATAGATGATTTTCTTGATCAACTAAAAGAAGAAATTTTTTTCACTAAGTTAGATTTACGAAGTGGATATCATCAAGTAAGAATTGCAGAAAGTGATATATGGAAAACTGCATTCAAAACCAAACAAGGACCCTTTGAGTGGCTAGTTATGCCTTTTGGTTTATGTAATGCACCGGAAAATTTTATGCGAGTTATGGATAATATCTTGCAACCATTCCTTGATGAATTTTTTATTGTGTACTTATATGAAATTTTGATTTTCAGCAAAACAAGAGAAGATCATGTCTTGCATGTAAATAGAGTGCTTGATATTTTGAACAAAGAGAAATTGTTTCTTAAGATGTCAAAATGTGAGTTTGGAAAGACCTCTTTGGTCTATTTGGGACATATTTTAGGAGGAGGAGAATTGAGGATTGATATTTCTAAAGTGGGGGCCATTGTGAATTGGCCCACACCCAAAAAAATTACTGAGGTAAGAAGTTTCTTAAGTGCTGCTCAATATTGGAGGAAATTTATTGCTAACTTTTCTTCAATCACATAAGAAAGGCTTCCAATGGGGAGGCAAACAACAGAAAGCTTTTGAAGCTTTAAAAGACAAGATACATCTCTAGTTCTTTCACTACCAAATTTGAAATAGCCATTCGAGATACAAACCAATGTTAGTCACTATGTCAAGGGAGCAGTCCTTTTGCAGCATGGTAAGCCTATCACCTTTCATTCAGAAACTTTTAATGGTGTTGTGACTAATTATACTACATATGACAATGAAATATATGCGTTGGTACAAAGTGTCAAGAAGTGGAAACACTACTTGATGGGTAAAGAGATTGTTGTACACACCACTCACCAACCATTACAGTACTTGCAGTCGCAAACAAAATTGCAGCAATCAAGACATTTAAGGTGCATGAGATTTCTTCAACAATTTCACTTGGTTATAAGGTAAAAAAAAGGTATATTCAATAAAGTTGTAGATATGCTTTCGAGACCAATCATTACTACTTCTAATTTACTCAAAAATGATTCTATTGTACATGACAGTTACATAGAACAAGATATATATGACATTGATTTCAAAGATGTGTATTCTAGTTTGAGTGAAGGGAATCAAGTTGAAGAAAGAGATTATCACATGCATAAAAATTTGTTTTTTAATTTTGGAAAGATATGTATTCCACAAGGAGAGAGGCTAAGTGTCATGAGAGAAGCTCATTCTTCTCTTATTGCTGGACAATTTTGGGTAAGAAAAATAATGGTGCATCTACAGAATTATTTTTATTGGCCTCGCATGATAGATAGTGTGTCACGTTTTATAAGATGGTGTTCTATGTGTGCAACAAGTAAGCCTAGTAATAGGAAACTTGGATTGTACACGTCACTACCGGTACCATCAATGCCATGGGAAAGCATCTCCATGGACTTTGTTGGAGGTCTACCTATGTCAACAAAGCAACATGATTGTCTTTTTGTAGTTGTGCATAGATTCAGTAAAATGTGTATACATATGCCATGTAAGAAGACCATTACTGCTGAACATACTGTTGAAATTTATTTTCAAAATGTTTGGGTTCATTTTGGATTGCCCACTTCTATTGTTAGTGACAAGGATTCCAGATTCATTGGGAATTTTCAGTCAAATCTATGGAGAATGATGGACACAAAATTGAAAAAGAGTACCGCTTTTCATCCACAAACAATGGACAAATCGAAGTGGTGAATAGAATAGTTGTGCATCTATTGAGAGGATATGGAAGCAAAAATCATTTTTGGGATGAACAACTGCATTACATTTGGCACACTTACAACCAGGAAAAGCACTCTTGAACACAAACTTCACCTTTTGAAGCATGCTTTGGGTATTTTCCAAAATCACCATTAGACTTCATCTTTGGGAAGGATGTTGCAATTGATGGACATAGTGATATTGATAAGGCTCGAAATTTAATTGAGAAAATTCAGATGATACATCAACAAGTCCATGAAAAACTTGAGAAAAGTCAAAGCAAATACAAAGAGAGGCATGAAAAACACTAGGTTGATCACAAGTTTCAAGAGGGAGATGAGGTATGGTTGCACATTAGCAAAGAGAGGATGCAAGGGGAAGGTAAAAAAAGTCAAACCCATTCGCTATGGTCGTTTCAAGATCATAAAAAAAGTTGGTAATAATGCATTCCAACTCGATTTTCCTTCTTACATGCAAATTTATTCAGTGGTTAATGTTGAAAACTTATGCTTGTATGACCCTACTTTGATCGATGATCAAGGAAGTGATGTTCAGCTACCTTCTATTGAATATTTCTCGCTGAAATTTCTGGGTGAGCTCAAAGAAGATACAATTCTTGATAAGAGGACAAGAGCATCAAAGAGGGGAAGCATTGACTACCTTAGAGTTGGGCTCAAAGGCACTAAACCAAGCAAGGAAAAAGGGATGGAGATTGGAAAGGTGAGGGAGCTGTACCCTCATCTACTGAACAGGTAATCAAGTCTTTTGTGGTCCAAAATCTTCCCAATGGGGAGGAATGATCAGGAGTTCATAAATTTTGCTCAAAATTAAAATTTATAGGATTTGATTGAAACTAGGATGGATGCGTAGATCTCGTCTTCCTGATTTTGGCATTGTGAACGGTTCGAAAAACCGATGTCGTATGAGGAAGATATTGTGTTCTGATCAAATATGGAAAAATCCATCAACATGTTTTTGAGTGAAGGAGGAATGGATATGGAGATCAAGCTATAGAACAAAGAGGAGTGAAGAATGAACGGACAGGATTAGATTGCAGAACTGAAAGGAAATTTATCGATGGTTAGGATGACATCGCAACTAAACCATACAATTTGTGATGTGAAGAAGGGAGGGTAGGTGAGGACCGTTAAATCAGACGCAGATCAACGGTGGACGACGAGTTACGATGTCACATTTCACAAATATTAACAGATATAGTTAACAGTTCACAAGGTAAATTGGTTGCGACATGGTAAGATTTGAAATCTGCGATGCGACGAGGGAATGCCATGTGTTGCCATTGCGCATGAGCACACTTCGCAAGAGTTATGGTTTATCAATATCAGTAGAGTGGTAAACTTGTGGGTGAGCGATTGTAATGTGTTGTGATTGCTTGGCATGTTGTGGGACTCGAGAACCCTGTTTGATGTGTATGTAAATCTATTTAAGGTTATGTGTGTTCTTTTATAAAGAGCGTTGTTGGTTGCTTTGCATATGTATGTAAATAAACTTCGCAATTGTATTCCGTTGTGTTCCAGTCAAGCCACTTAACGGTTGGGGGCATGCATGTGGCCACCACCCTAACTGTAATGTTTAATGCATTGCTTAATAGGCAGAGCAGATAGGGCCACGCCAAATTTGGCGGTCAACCCTAATTTAACTCCAGTTAACCGAAGTTCTCCACATTTAGCGGAGTTTTCCTAGGAGATATTGGGAAAAAGTGTAGGAGGCTCAATTTTAAACAATTTTGAGTGAATGAAGAGTCATTCTCGACTAATTGGAGCATTATGAATCCATTGGTATAGAGAAAACAACCATTAGAGCATGGTAACTACATGTAATAGCAAATTTTTGAGCATAATGAAATATGGACAAGCCATTGGGAGTTGGACCAGATGATGTAGCCGAGGAGGGGTGAACTGCTTCATCGTGCCTGCTGTGTAAAATTCATGTGGTGACTTCTTTCTCTATTTTACACTATTGTTTAGTGTTATTTAGACTTATTTTATGCTTCTAATTCACTAAAGTTCATCTATAATTCATGGAAAAACTCCTTAATCCTTATGCAAACTAATGAACCAATTATGCACATGTTTTTAAAACTGAGAGACCCTTAGCACAACAAAAATAATACAGTCATTTTAGATCAAGTGGCCATCCTCATCACTGATTATGGCCCCAAATGGACCAATAATTCTATAAGAAATAGTGCCCCCTTTTGGAGAAATGAACTATACATGGATGGCAAGGAAATACAAATACTCAGTTAGTGGATCGTTATGCAAAAAAACGCAATCCTTACCATGTACCTTGAGCAAGCTGATAATGAGGTCCATGGATGATCTCTCCATAGTGGTCTAATATGTCTCCATGAGGCTTTGGTGAATGGAAAGGAATGAACCATGTACTGCATGTAAACCCTTCTTCTTGTGCTTGAATATCCAAGTCAAGAAGATCATATCCTGGTAATAGATGTCTCCATCCTCTACCCCATAACTCACATCTCCTACCTGCCCATCATGTGCATCATATGTGAAGTGACACTTGGAACACTCCATCAATAGATACATACCCTTGAGTGATAATTCTTTTGGCCTTTTTTATAAGGCTCCTGTCATCTCATGACTCCATTCCTTGACATACCAAATGCCAAATTTATCTACCATAATGCTGCTATATATGGGAGACTCCTTCCTATGTGGAAGTACCTCATGATCCTCCAAAGCTAAGGAGTAGCCCCTTTGAACCATGATTGTGCCACCATCTACTCCTGAAACATCATACAAGGTATGGGAGAAAATCACCCCATACTCTCCCAAGAGTAACCAAAGCAAAAATAGCTCTTGTTGCCTCCTCACACCATCATCATGTAGACCATGGAGTAAAAACATGATGATTGACATGAAAAATATCACATCACCGCGATACACCCAAACTCCTTGCTGCCACATGATGCAAGTGTCATGCCATGTCACAACCATTAACACACCCTTTATCATAGGATATGTCACATGATGTCCAAACTCTCTCAAGCGTAGCCAGCGCATCCATGCCTCCTGCTGCCATGTGTCATAGATCTGCAAGTGGCTCATCAACCCCTTGCTACTCATCCTCACCCATCCAACCAACTGTGAGTGTCTTCTACCATTCTCCAAATTGGTATCCACCCATTGGAGAATACCATCCTTCCAAATGTGATCATTATCTTTACACTTCATGAGATGTTGAAATGCAACCTCCTGGAGATCTCCACATGAAGACCACTCATCAATGACCAGCTTAACCCATAAGGTTCCAAACATGTTGTAGAAAATAGATACTCATTGAGCTATGA
Organism: Pinus albicaulis; assembly: GCA_034641835.2. Lineage (NCBI taxonomy): Eukaryota > Viridiplantae > Streptophyta > Pinopsida > Pinales > Pinaceae > Pinus > Pinus albicaulis. The sequence continues at coordinate 141,335 of JAXQQM020061684.1, read as the reverse complement.
AGTGATCATCAAGAATGATCCATCATAATAATGGGATATGTTGTCCATCATAAGATGCCTCTCATTAACCATCTTCCTATCCAATGCTACCCAAGATTAATTGTCATCAAAATGTCCCAATAATAGTTGGGCCCCCAACTCAATGTTGTTGCTGATCTCCATGATGGTGCATCTGGTTTCTCATGATCATGCACAATGGTGAACACACAATTTTGCATTGGATTGATTAGGATTATGCTCATCATATCCTCCAAAACTCTACATTCCAACCCAAAGTGTTGTGTGCAGATCAAAAATGAGATACCAGGATGGCTATGCATCTCCTCCTTGAACCAGTCAAGGGTCCTATGCGCAGTGATATTCTGCTGCTCCAAATCAACAGTGTGATTTGACCCTAGGTCATGCAATTTCCCTGATGGAATGTCCCCAAAACTCTCCATATGATGTGCTGAAGTAATATAAAGTGGAAATGTTTGCATACCTTGGTTAAGATGATCCTCAAGAACATCTTGTACAACTACAAGGGTTCCTTATACGAGTGTAATGACTCCTCCAATTGTTAGTGATGGTGATGGTTGCTCCTCTACTGCTACACCAACACTGGTATAAGTCTCCTCCCCCTCATGCATCTCCTGAATAATGCATGGGACTCTCAATGTCAAGAGATCTAGACCACCTTGCAAAGGTGCAAGTGTTCCTTCTTCTAATGTAAGTACTCCTACATCAAGTGGTGATAGAGTTTTTCTTCTTTCGGAATGATAATATTGACATCTTCCCTTGGCTCTTCATGTGCTTTATCAATGTTGGAAAATGTCTCAATAGGAACTTCCTCCAGTTTTCTTCTATCAAATTTCTTGATCAACTTTTGAGTAAAATCTGCATAATCAGTCACTCTTGCATGTTTCAAATGGATGAACCACCAAATATTTTCTTCATCCTTAAGGTGCAGTGCTGCAATATCAAAAACTTCTCTTTCCACTATTGGATGTAGCAGGAAGAATGCATCTAACTTCCTTCTCCAAGAGCTTGTTGTGCTTGTGGATGACCCATCAAATGTAGACAACAGAAATCTATTGTGTCTTTTTCTTCTATTGTTGTTGCAAGGTCTCCTCTCTTCTTTGATCTGAATAAACTGCCAGAGAGTTAGATTCTCCTTGAAAGCCCTTGATTGAGATTTATATTCTGCAAGATACTCACTTATAATCTCATGATCTCAGTTTCATCCATCTCCATGCCTTTCACCTTCCTCTTCAAAGAAAGTGAACATAGTGGATTTCTTTGGAGCTCTATGCAATACTGGTTTCTTCTGCTACTGATAGGAAGTGCATGGACCTTCCTCATCTTAAAACCCTCTTGAGGTTTCATTGCATCTCTCCATTCTCATTTTCTTGACCTACTTGGAGAGGTCCTTCATAGATCTAAAAAGATATGAGGCAAAACTCATTCCTTCCATCATTGTAGATCTCTTTTTCTTTTTCTACTTCTTCTTCTTATTCTTCTGATAACATATTGGCTGAAATACACAAGACAAGCCAAGATTATGCTCTAATACCACTGTAATATTCCAAAATAGAAAAAGCAGCAATATTGAACACAAAAATGGAAAAGTAGCAGTGAATATCAATATACCAAGATGTGAGATATATATAGATCCATCTTATTAGACATAGCAGCAATAATGGGCATACAATATTGAGGATCAAGTCACTCAAGCAATACAACACAAACCTCCAATAAACATATAGACAAATATATGAAAAAATGTTTCTATACACATGCCGGATGATCAATACAACGTAGTACTAGTGGACATAGATGTAGCTAGAAACATACAATAATGATAGGGAAACTAATATATGTCTCAAGAGATGTTGGAAATGAAGATCTAGGCCCTCATACACTTTTCCAAGACAACCCAGAAAGGGTTTCCAGAAATACAAAAATACAAAAGGTGAACTACATCCCTAGGGCTGAAGATTCACTTCAACTAAATAGTTGGAAAGAGGTGGCTGAACTGATGTAGAAAGGAATGAGGCCTCCTCCCAATAGACTCTCCAAGTGAAAGGTTGATCCCTTCACTGAAGATCTAACTCCCAAAATGATGCACTGAAGACATTCCTGCAACTTCTCTCTAAAATAATGCAGTCCATGAGAGAAACTGTGTTGTAGGTGGTGGTAATAGTTTGGCCTGGTGCCAAATGATGAAACAAATCCCAAGGACCTCCCTTTCCGGCCTCTCGATGGAAATTTTACCTCTCTACTGAAAAACAATCTTATAAAATGGCCTTGTAAACCCTCCACTGCTTCTACCCTGTAACACAACACAACCCTAGCAGAAACTGCGTAGTAGAAGAAGACTGAAGCTTGGCCTGATGCTGGATAGTGGAAATGTAGCTCAAGATACCTCTCCTAAGTAGGCTCTCAAATTCCCCTGATGATGAGGGTGGGATTCATGCTCGGGAACACCCTTATGCTAAGGAGAACAACAGACTTATCTAAACAGCTGAAGTGTGCAAATAGTCATACAAGACCACAAAATCAATAATCCAAAACATGTCCTCTATGGCTGCCATCCTCTTCCTTTTATGCTTGGTGAGCTTCCTCATCCTGGGTCCCACTCATTAAAGGAGTTACTCTCATGCATACACTCCTCCTAAATGAATGCGTTGTCCTCCATTGATCCTCCACTATCTCCATAACAACGTTGTTGATTTGGTCAACATTGATGTTTTTCACATGCTTTAGCCCCTATTCATACCTCAAGGTGCTTTATTCAGCTAATACAATGATCCACATTCACATGATAAGTGGTTTTATTCCTACTAAAGAGACTTATGGGTCTCCCTACCCACTTATTCATCTATCTAAATGAAAAAAGCAAAAATTAATATTCCAATTAGCTGCAAGCTAATTTTGGAATATTACAGATCATCAATGACAACAAAATTTTATTATTTTTTATTTCCATTTTGCATGATCAATATTCAATTATAAATCGACTTTTAACACCTAAACATTGATTTATTTAATTTTATAAAAAAAATTATGAGACCCCCTTGTGGAAAATCATTTATTGGGAATTCATGGGTCGACATTAATTATTTTTTTCAGGTTCCCCTTTTCAAGTTGGGATGACCCACCAACTTGTCGCATAGGTTCCCATGCCAGGCAAGCACCTTGGCATGCCAAACACATGATGCCCCCATCGATGCTTGGGCACTCCGCCTTCATGTGAGGGTGCACAGGGCATGGGCATTCGCCTTGGTGTGAAAATAAATGAACACAAATATTAATTAGCTCATCAATCACAAAAAAAATATTATCATTTGTTATTTCCATGTTGCATGATCAATATCCAATTATAAATAGATTTTTAACACCTAAACATTAATTTAGTTAATTTTCTAAAAATAATTATGAGACCCCCTTCTGGGAAATATTTTCATGGGAAGTCATGTGCTGACATTAATAAATTTTTTTTAGGACCCCTTTCCAATTCGAGTAAACCCACCAACTCATTGCACGGGAACCCTTTCCAGGTGAGCACCCTAGCAGGCCTAGCATGTGATGCCCCCATGGGAACCTAGACACCCCACTTTCGTGTAGGTGTGCTCAGGGTGTAGGTGTTCACCCTACTATGAAAATCAGTGAACACAAATCATTGGCCCATTAATGAAAACAAAATATTATCATTTGTTATTTCCATGTTTCATGATCAATCAATTATAAAATGAATTTTAACACCCAAACATTAATTTGGTCAATTTTATAAAAATCATTATTAGACCCCCTTATGGGTAATTTTTTCTTGGGAAGTAATGAGTTGACATTACTTATTTTTTTTGCCCCCATTGCCAATTTGGGTCGACTGACCAACTCGTCACACGAGTGACCCTATAGGGTGGGCACTATGGCATGCCCAACACGTGATACCCACTCGGGTGCCCGTGTGCCTCACCTTCATGCGAGCACATTGAGGACGCGGATGTTCGCCCTGCTATGCAAATCAGTGAAAAAAAATATTCATTACCTCATTAATGACAACAAAATATTATCATTTGTTATTTCCATGTTGCATGATCAATATTGAATTATAAATTGTCTTTTAACACCTAAACATTAATTTAGTTAATTTTCTGAAAATCATTATGAGACCTCCTTGTGTGAACTCTATTCATGGGAAATCATGGGTCGGCATTACTTATTTTGTCCAGGCACCTATTTCGAAGTTGGGTTGACCCACCAACTCTCCGCACGAGCACCCCTTCCAGGAGGGCACCCTAGCGTGCCTAGCATGTGACGTCCCCATGGGTGCCCGAGCACCTTTCCTTCGTGTGGGCATGCCTAGGGCGCAAGAATTTTCCCTTATTTGCAAATTAGTGAACAAAAATTATTAGCTTATCATTGACAACAAAATATTATCATTTGATATTTCCATGTTGCATGATCAATCAATTATAAACCGACTTTTAACACCCAAACATTAATTTAATCGTTTTTCTAAAAACCATTATGAGACCCCCTTGTGGTAGCTTTTTTCATGGGAATTCATGCGATGAAATTTTTTTTTTTTTTTGGGCACCCCTTTCCAAGTTGGTTCGACCCACCAACTCATCGCACGGGTGCCCGAGAAGCCTGCCTTCACGCAGGCGTGCCTAGGGCGTAGGCATGCCTAGGGCGCAGGCATTCACCCTACTATGAAAATCAGAGAAACCAAATATTCATTATGTCATCAATGACAACAAACTATTGTCATTCTTTATTTCCATGTTACATGATCAATATTCAATTATAAATCAGCTTTTAACACCTAAACATTAATTTAGTTAATTTTCTAAAAACCATGATGAGACCCCGTTATGGGAAATATGTTCATGGGAAGTCATGGGCTGAAATTACTTATTATTTGTGAGAAACCCTTTCCAAGTTTGTTCCACCCATAAAATCACCACATAGGTGCCCCTACCAGGCAGGCGTCCTGTCATGCCCAACACGCGGCACCCCCATGGGTGCCCAAGCGCCCTGCCTTCCTACGAGAACACCTTGAGCACTTGCATTCACCTTGTTGTGAAAATCAATGAAAAAAAATCATTAGCTCATCAATTACAACAAAATATTATCATTTTTTATTTCCATGTTGCATGATCAATCAATTATAAACCGAATTTTAACACCCAAACATTAATTTAGTCAATTTTCTAAAAATCAAAATCATACCCCCTTGTAGGAACTCTATTCAATGGAAGTCATGGGTTGATGTTACTTATTTTATGTAGGTGCCCCTTTCCAAATCGGGTCGACCCACCAACTTATTGCATGGGCACCATTGCATGTCGGTAAGCACGCGATGTCCCCATGGGTTCCCGGGCACCCTGCCTTCATGCAGGTGCGCCTTAAGCATGGGAATTCACCATTCTATATGCAAATTAGTGTACATGAATCAGTATCTCATCAATGACAACAAAATATTATAATTTTTTAGTACCATGATGCATAATCAATCAATTATAAACCGAATTTTAACACCCAAACATTAATTTAGTGAATTTTCTAAAAATCATTATGAGACCCCCTATTAGGAAATTTGTTAATGGGGATTCATGGTTTGACCTTAATTATTTTATGCAGGTGCCCCTTGCCAAGTTGGTTTGACCTGCCAACTCGTCACATGGGTGCCCCTACCAGGCAGGCGTCTTGGTGTGCCCAACATACGACACCCCCATGGGTGCCTGGGCACTCTGCCTTCATGCAGTTGCATCCAAGGCATGAACGTTCGCCCTGCTATGAAAATTAATCAACAAAAATCATTAGCTCATCAATTAAAAAAATATATTATCGTTTATTAGTACGTCCATGTTTCATAATCAATCAATTATAAACTGTATTTTAAAATCTAAATATTTATTTTTCAACTTTCTAAAAATCGTTATGAGACACCCTGGTTGGAACTTAGTTCATGGGAAGTCATGGACTGACCTTACTTCGCATGTATTCCCAAACGTCGTGTTTCCTGGTTCGCCCATCTCCCAACTCACCCGGTACATCTGCTTAATGAACCAAAGTCAAAACTGGAAATGATGGTATAAACGTAAATAATCTTTTCTTCATTTTAAGAATAATATATTTTCTACTTAACAAGGCCAACCAGGTGAAGGTGGAAACTCATATGGTGCCTCCTCCCCCCCTCACATCACTCTCAATTCCTTGATACCCAATCTATTTACTATAATATATTTGAAAGAAACGCAGTAACATTCAAACTAAAAACTAGGAAAATAAAAATTTAAGGTGAACGAAAGAGAATAAACCAACTGAAAACTTATAAATACATACCTCTTACTTTTCAACATTTTGATATCATTAATATTCTTCCTCATTAAACTCATCATCTGTATCATCAATATCATATAGTTCATCTAAATTAACATTGTCTCGATTAATATATATTCCTTGAACTTCTTCAATGTCTTCATGCGACACTACATAAACCCCTTGCTCCTTTACATCATCTTCTTCTTCTACATTATACTTTACGGGCCTTCCTCTGGGATCATATCTAAAAACATATGGCCAACCTACTTTACCTGGAACGTTGTTGAGGCCTCGAAATTTGCTGCAACAACATGGGGGATGACCACCCAGTCTGGACCTTAAAGCAGTTCTTTTTTCGTTTGGAATGGTGGCTCTGACTGGTTTAACTAGGTCCAATTACCTTCTCTCAATCTCTGTTGGCTTCAAATATGACTTTTATCTACCAATGAGAAAGAGACACCAGATCATTTCTCTTGTTGATCGGACAAGAAAGTGATCCTTAAGCTAATTTGGGCTTAGCCAGGCCACAACTAAAGTTTTGCCTCTTTGGGAAGAAGACTTTTTAAGGGTGTAGAATTTAATTTATATGCAATATTTATTCTAAGATGCAAGCAAAAGAAACTATTTTAGTCCTATCTCAATTAGGCAGACATAGATCTATCCCAACTGAGAGCAAGATGTTTTAAATAATTGAGATTTAAATATGTTTGTTTTAAAAGAATATCAAGCTAACGAAGTAGTTCAATTAACTGACATTGTAAATACCTCTTAACTAAAATAATCAATCAACAACACTCAGGAAGTAGTTCTCAAATGATATTGATCATTTAATTAGTAACTTGAATAATTAAACAATAACATGCTGAAATAGTTCACAACATATTATTATTCAATAAGTCAATTTTATAAGACAGATTTATGAGTAAATAGTTACTCAGAAATCATAATTCAACCCATAAGAGTAGAGACAAATAATAACATAAATTGAGGCAAACTTACTCATATCGACATAAGTGCACAAGTATGCCAGTAAAAGGACACATTCCAGTTATTATAAAATGAAACTAGCATTTAAAATAATAGTATAATAAATACCAATTTATTAAGTACATTTCTCTAGCTCCGGTCTCTAATAGTCTTTTACAATTTCTTAACTTCTGCTTTCAAAATCAGAGCTACAGTAGTGCAAGACTTTGTTCATTATACATAATTCAAAATGTAAAAGAAAAACCTCAATAATCTCCAGATCTGAGATTCCTCTCCTCTCACCCTACACCTCTAAATTCCTATTACAGAAGTGCTTTTAGAATTCTAGAACTGCAGAGGAGAGAAGCCTCTAAAATACATTTGCAATCTTCTATTTATAAAAGAATTCTCAATAAGAAAGTTTGTTGAAGAGTGGTTCTGCTCAATCAACTTCCATTGGCTCAAAATCATACTCTTCAATTGTTGGATCCTTATCATTGATTGAGATCTTGTTCTCCTTATTTCTTCAACTGTTTTCCTACAAAAACAAATCAAAAACAAAATTAAAATGCAAAAAATAAAATAAAATGTCAAATCTAGAAATTAAAATAAATCCAATTAAAACTTAATTAAAGAAATAATTGAAAATGAAATATAAGCTTTCTATTGATGCCTGTGCTAATATAATTGGGCAAGGATGTCATTGACGAATGGATATTCATTTAGAAGAAGTTGTGGACAAATTAAAATGCAGAAAATAAAAATCAGAAAATTTTATTTTGTTAAAAATTCGGGTCATGGTCTTCTGTTGAATTTTAGACCCAATAAATGATCAAATCTAGAAATGAAACAGCTTCAGAAATGTTCTCCATGATTTTATTTATATAATAAGCCGTCTTGGACCTCATTTGGCCAAATAAAACTTCATTTATGAGCTTCCAAAATTTGTATATTAAAATTGCCAAAATTTTGAAATTTTTGTTGCTTAGTCTAAAAATCAAAATTTTAATTAATTTCTAATCCTAAATTGAATTTTAGTTAATATTAATTATTTGCTTAATCATAAACTAAATTAATTATTTACACATTTACTATTAATTAATATTAATTTAACCAACTAAAATATACATTTAAATTTTATTTTAATTAAATTAATAATATATTATATATTAAAATTAATATATATTAATTATATTTAAATGTTTTAATATAATATATTAAAAGTCAAAGCACTTATATTACATTACACTTTTATTCATGTGAATGAATGAAACGAGTTAAATCTCAAAACACATGTGAGGGAAAGGACTTTGGTTATATCCAGCATCGACCTTGTATTGCATAAAAACTTAACATCGCATCGTATGAAGAACTTCCGTCAGTCTTTTGAAAACTTCGTTCATTTTAAATTTTGTGAAGTGCGATTGTGATAGACGTGATCGTGGTTATAAAATTTTTATTATTTTCAATTATCTATCTTATTTGGAATTTGGTTAAGTTAAAAATGAAACAAAGTGTGGACCACTTAGAGTGAGATTTTTTCAATCATAAACTACAGCCACTTTGGTAATTAATAATTCTAAAAAATGAAAAAAATTAGCAAAAATTAACTAAAAATTAATATTTACAATAAAGACTATTTTAACTACGAAAATTGAAATATCATATGTTTTATACATTTTTTAATCCAAGCGAGAAAATCATCAAAACTTCAAAGGAGTGCCATTTACAAACCGGTTGACCAAATGAAATGAAACAAGTATCGTTGGAAAGCTTATGAAAAACCAGATTCAATGAAACAATCAGAATAAAAATCCGATAAAAATGAAAAATGGAAAAATTACAAAATAATTATCTTATTCAAAATCGTAAAAGATTTTTAGCCAAAAAATTTTGTAGAAAGCGTCCCCATTATTTGAAGTGCATATGTAAAAAATGGGGGTGTATTGTTTTACCACAACAATGGTGACATACGGGAGAATAACCAGTTATCTATGATTAAAGATAATGAACTTGAATTTACCTAAAGGTTAAAAATAATGGAAATCATGAAATCGTTTAACAGTAAAACATTTCCATAGGTTCCACAAAAATAGATTAAGCAATGTGAGTTTGTAAAGATAAGTACTTAAAACAGACTTGAGTAAAAAGTGATGAATCCAAATTTGGGGAAATTTGTTTTTTAAATTTTCCTCATGTGTAAAATAGAAGAAGGTTGAGATAAGAGTTTTTGATAAATCATATATCCATTTTGTGATTGTCTCTGACATCGCTTCGCTGCTAGCGAGCCTGAAAAATACCCTGGTGAAGTTGTCTTTTATGCCATACAAGCCTAGTCCCGCTGCCAGCAAGCTTCCATAGCCCCGACGGATTTACTTGTATTTTCCATGCTTCCTCTTTTTATCACTATTTTGATAAGCGCATTTGCAAGTTTTTTATTTATGATGTATTTGAGTGAAAGAGGTGGGAGGGTAATAGATATTTTATGTTTAATGGATATAGTACTTTCATAATGTTTGCTCCAAATTATTTCGTTGCAACTATCAATTAGAAGATTTTATGTTGAGGGGTAGGTGGGATTCATTGAATTAAACTCAAATTAGTTCTTTCCTTGAAAAAGTAAACTCAATCACTTAGAAAATATGTGTGTTCCTCCATGAAAAATATTTAAAGCAAGATGGCTTTATGGTTCCATAAAGATATGTCTTTAATGATAAATGAAATTCACTTAAATGGATAGAGTAAAATATTTCCCATGTATGTCAACAACTGTAAGGTAAGAACAATTTCTTTCACATAAATCATGAAAAGGTAACCAAAATCAAATCAAAACTGAAAAAAAAAGAAAAATAACTCCTAAACTAAAGTAAGAAAAGAAATCAACAAATAAAAATGAAGAAAATAAAAAAAAATAAAAGAAAAACAAAATTTAAAAGCTAAACTGTAACGAGATCACTTATATGAATTTCTCAACAAAAGATTATAAAAGAAAATAAGCATATGTACGTTCATTCTTGTGTTGAGATTTTTAAAATTTTTATCTTGCAGAATTATATAAAATTGAGGCTTTCAAAATGTAGAAGGTGAATAACAGTTATGATAGATAATATGTTGAATGAGAAGTTTCTTTTTGTTGCAAATTTTCTTTTTCAAGACAAAACCTGCATACAAGCTTGTTAAATTTTCTCTAATAAAATCAATGCTTAAAGAAACAGACTAAAGGTTCAGAAACTCCCCAGTCTAACTGATTTGATGAGGCTCATTACTGATTATCTTTCAAGAGTCTCAAAGAGTAAAAGAAAATGAACTTTGAAAACTGATCTGGTAGAGGTGTGAAAGTTTTATGAAGACATGTAAAAATAGAGTTCAAGATCAGTAAAAATAAAACAAAAATGAAGAAATGGGAATAAATGAAAGTGATCATATGAAACTTACCATTGGAGAACTGCATTTAATCTTACTTGAGAAAGATGATTTTCTTCAATGCAATTTAACTTCTTTATTTAATTAGAATAAAAGAATGAAGAAGTTTTAATGACCCAAAATCATTGTTTATTAAATCTAAAGTAAAACAAGCAGTTAACTAAAAGAAAGCAATGTTTCATGTTCAAGGAATCAGAAATAAATAAAATCCATCAGACATGAGGATGAAGTTATGCTTTTCTATGAATTGTATAAATGAATGTTCTTTTTGCCTCTTTCATTCTGAATTTATATCAGCCCCAAAGTATTAAAGTTGATTCAAAATCCCGAATAATGTAACAGAATATAAAGCAGATTTGAATCTCTATATGATAAGTATGGGGAGAAATTCAAAATAAAAGAAAATTAAAAATATGAATTAATCATCGGCACATTATCATGCTTAATTTTTTGCATCACGAGATTCTTTATCATCCATAACTTAAAATCTACGACTTCCACTTTTTCGGATACGCGATTGAGATCTTTCCATAAAAATTAAAAAATAATGGTGGAAAGCCAAATATCAAAGTTTATCGCAGCAAAAGATCTTGAAGACAAAACTTCATTTAAGTTTAGTGATGTGATATAAATTTTGCAATGGCAATGTTACGATATGGTTATGTGCGATGGGAAATTGCGAAGGGATGAATGCGATATCGAAGAATATTCATATCAGAAAATTAATTCTTGTAAATGAAATGAAACGCCGATATTATTCTTGTGATAATGAAAATGTGGTAAATGACTAATGCAACGTGACTACAAATATCAAAATATATGTGTGGAACATTGGTTTTGCAACCCATATAAACAATGATCAATTATGCACAATTGCACTTCGCATCTTTTATAACTTACATTCCCACAGATTTCATGAATTAACACTTTCACAATTCGCAGCGAACTCCACATCGCTCGTTGTAACTTTTATCATTTCAATTATTACTTATTTCATGAGATATGTGATATGTATAGCATCGCATCAGAATATCCCTACCTTGCCTTTTATCGCATCGCAACTAATATAATTTACCAAGCGAGGTCTTAACAATAACCACTAAAATTTTGGATATGCGAAATGTAATTTCGTTGATGCACCAATGTGCGATGAAGAATGGGCCCGATATTTTTATTATATGAATTTTAATTTCATCTCGTATCCGAGACATTGGAAATTTTAAATATATGCCCCTACCAAATTTGCGATTTATAGACATACGCAATATATGAATATAAATAGGATTTAAATGTAATATTGGGTTCGAGTTATATGAACATCGCAATTTTGGCGAAGTAATTTTATCGGAAAATGAGCGAGAATATTGAAATTGATTCAGAAGATATGCATCGAAGGTTTCCTATCGGAAATCATTAAGATTTTCCTCTGATCAAATGTTGTGACACATATAATGCAATATCAAATGGAGAGATCATCAAATATTGGAATGAATGAGAATATCGGGATATTAGATATATTTAATGTATCTTCATATCAGAGCTTATGATATGCGATTTGCGATATATAATGAGCCATATGTAGGGTTGATGATTTCTTAAAGTATTAAATTTGAAAAGAAAGTGAGTATTTTAATTTTGCTTTAAAATAAATAATCTTTTAATATTTTAATTAATTGTCAGAATAACTGATTGGAAAGTAATTTTACCAGATTTTCATTATAAAAAGAGTTTGTGAAATATAATGATATGATATTTTTTCTCTGACAATTCATTAAGTCTTATCAGGATTTCAATAAATATAAGCAAAATTTAGATATCCTTCAAATTCAAATGAAATAATAAATAGTTCCCTAAACATGTTGCAGATTTTCGAAACAATGGTTGGCTGCTTGCTTATCTTAGATCTACATAATCAAGTCAATAAAGATCTGCACACAAAACAAAAATAGAAATAAGAAACAACCTTTGAAAGAAAAATAAACAATAGATGATGATGAACTTGTAAACACATACCTAGAAGAATTTTGATTGTAATTTTACTTCATGAATCTTCAAATTCTCCCAAATTTCTTCAAAATTTGCATAAGTTCAACATCACATTCATATTTTAATCTAAAATGCTAAGTAATAATTTATTTATTTTTTTAATTTCATCATTTCCAACATTACATCAGAAGAGAAGAGTAGTAAAAATAAGTTCTTAGAATTACTTGTATATCAAAAATTGTCAAGTGGTAGAAAATTCTTGGAATTTTTTCATGTATGATCAATGTTATAAATTTTGAAAAACAAGAAAATTGAAGGCTTGACAAATAATTATGATCAGATAAGTCAAGAGCTTCTAAAATTCTCTAGGCTGCTTTTCTACAATTGAAATGGAATGCCCAAAAGAAATTGGATTCAATACTTGTTTTATTGAAAATCTGAAATAATATAATAAATGCGAACATAAAAGAAAATTAATCTATTCATATTTCTAACTTAATGAAGGAAAAATGATTAGGTATAGTCATACTTCCAATGTAACCATGTAAACATTTTAATTCCTGCATTTATGTACATGTCAAACATTAGTAAAAATGCAAATATAATTAAACTACAAAAAATAAATCTGAAAGCATAATGTGTTTTTATTGTTAGTAGATTATTCATTGTTACCTTCTCTTGGAATGTCCTTTCCAACTGAATTTCAATTGGGTCATAGAAATCTGGATGGATTTCCATTATTGAGTGGGAGAGGTTTGAAAGAGAATATGACAGACCAGGTTGTAGAAAATATCTTTCAGAAACAATGGCCTATGTGATTTTGTTAGTGTTATGATTAAGTGTAAAATTATTAATGATCTTTCGTGAAGGAAAAATTTCCAAATGTCTTTCAAATTTATCAATGAAAAATGGATGAAAGTCCGATATATCCAATATAAGATTATTAATTGAATTATATTGCTGGTCATAAAGTGAAAATACACTCTCTTTTTAGCATTGTTCTTGAGAAGTAAGAAGTAATTGATAAGGAATAAACATCAATTGAAATTGGATGTTTAATAATTCTTAATTTTCACAATTAGAATTTGAAACTTCTTTTTTCCCGTGAGGTAATGCATCAACTGAGTGTTCAATATTTAACTTCTCAATATGCCAACACAAAGTATTTAAAAATCTAGGACTAAAAATAGAAAATAAATCTGAAGTTAAAAATAAATGTTGAAATAATAGCAAAATTGAATCATAGTTTGCACAAGTGTTACAATTATTGTTACAACACAATTGGGAGTGACTTAAAGTAATTTATTCTTCACAAGAATTGGGCAGAATAATGCAATTAGAATGATTGTTGATACTCACTTGTGAATTATAGAGAAGGATATGACTCTGAATAGGAATGCGAGCTTGATCATCATATAAATCATAGATTGGATTGGTTTCTTGAATGCTGAAATCATAAGTATGATTATTTGTTTGAAAATGAGAACTACTTTGAATAATTTTTGAATTAGATTGTTCTTCATTTTCAAATGTAATTAGACTTTGATCATGAAAGTTCAATTGTAAAGAAGACAAATCAATATCCTCAATGTCAAAGTAGTTATCATAAATGACTTCAAGGCGTTCATTAGAATTCCATTTGATTTTTTTCAATGTATCAAAACAAGAAGGAATATTAAGCTCATACTCATTAATGCCAGAAGAATGATCATTAATTAATTCTCTATCCTGATCAAAACTACTCGAAAATTTATTTAGATCAGCCTCTATGTTTTTTGAAATATCTTTAACTGGAAGAGAGGAAATATTTTTATTAGAAAAATTATCAGGATAAAGAGAAAAATATGAATCTGAAACAACGCATTTGAAAATGTCTCTATTTGAAAACTCTTGTGCATTTTATTCTTTGCAATTTTCAGATTTAAGATCGTTTACTTCGCTGCTTATGCTTTCTTGATGATCTAGGTGGATATTGGTGGCCACCCACCTATTCCATTTGGGGCCCCACCATTGTCTCTTTTAGTTTTTCAGTTTCGGCACAACTTACTATTTTTAGTAGTTTTTCGGGTCCTGAACTTCTGGAGCCGTTTTTTGGCCCTAAACGGAGATCATATGCCAAAGTTACGTCCCCGGGAAGTTGAAACACCAATTTACCCAAATGGGGCCCATAGTTTTGGCGCTTCATCTCCTGGGGTTAGGTTTTTAGATGTTTATAGTTCTCCGTTGTTTCTCAATAATAAATAGGCACTCGAGCCTCATTGTAACACAGTTTAGAGGTTTGTAGCCACCACATCTCTTCTTAGAGATTCGCTACCAGCACCCTAGCTAGTTTATTTCCATTCTATCTATAAGAAAATTTCAGTTCTTTGATGTTAATGAAATGAAGTGTTATTTCCGCTGCATCTTTGTATTTATGGTTATATGTGTATTTTTTTGTGTTCCTACATAAATGCAGATCAGTGGTATCAAAGCGGTCTGATTTTTCTCGATCCTTTTTTGCATGTCCCCAACAAGGTTAGGGTATAAGGAGTTAGGGCTTGATCTGGTGGAACCTTTGCAAGATCAGCCTCGCAAACCCTGATGGACGCCCATAGGGGATGAAAAGAAATATAAGGGAGCAGAAGATCCTATCAAAATATTTCTTGAGGAGGCCCTCAAAAAACAAAGGAACGTGATGATGGATAACTTTGCCCATATCCTTCAACGACTGCCCACCGGCGACGCATCTTCATCCACCAGCCATTTTGGAGGCGTGACTCACTTTAAGGTACAAGTAAACTTTGACATTCCCATATTTGAGGGTTAAATATATGCAGATGCCGTAGATAGATGGTTGAATCTATTAGAAGGATATTTTCCAGTTCATGACTTTTCCAACTAGGAGAAGATTATTTTTTCACTCCTAAAAGCTACCCCCCATGTCAAGGACTGGTGGGAAACCTACTGTGAGAAAAAGGATGAGACAGAACCCTCTCTATTCTCAGCCGTACCCACTTGGAATTATTTTATAGATGCCATCAAGAAGCAATACTATCCCGTGGGGAGCTATGAGGACAAGAACATACAATGGACCACGCTGTGGCAACAAAGGGATCAAGATGTGCATGAGTTGATGAATCTGTTCCATACTCTGCACACAAAGTTGGGTATCAAAGATTCAAAGAAACATTTGGTGCTAAAGTATCGTGGTTGTCTGCACAGATACATTTAGGAGGAAATGGAGTTCCTCGACATCTCCTCACTTGGTACAGCATACCAGTATGCTGCCAAGATTTAGCAGAAATTCAAACAGAAGAAGCGAGACTTAGGATTTACGAATCAAAAGAAATGGAAAGGTGCACCCAAACTGCAAACCAAAGGACAAAGCCAAGGCATGGCGGCCCAAGACAACCTGCCAAAACCACAAATGAAGAAAAACACTGTGAAGCCAAAGAAGGACATGGGAAAGTGGTGTGAGTTCCATAAGAGCTCCACTCACAACACAAGTGAGTGTTGGGCCAAGCAGTTGTTGGTGGCCGAGATGAGGGATTTTGAATCAGATGCATGCTTCGACTCTGAATCAGAACTTGACAAGGGGAATGAAAAAGAGAAGCAGATTATTGATGCGGATCCCAACACCATTGTTGCCACTACGAAGATCCAGAAGGAGGAACCAGAAGATCCAGAGGAGGCAGAGCATCTCTTCCACTCCCAGATGTGGGTAAAGGGTTCCCCGCTATGGTTCATTGTCGACAATGGGAGCCAAAAGAACCTCATTTTCGCAGATGTCGTGAAGCGGTTTGGCTTGCTGACCACAACGCACCCACAACCATACACCATCGGGTGGCTTCACCAAGGACAGGATTTCCGCATCAGCCAGCAGTGCCGCCTTCGCTATAGCATTAAGCACTTCATGGATGAGGTATTGTGTGACATTGCTCTTATTGATGTTTCTGATGTATTATTAGGCAAACCATACTTGTGGAAGCGACATACTGTGTATGAGCCCCGACCTCACGCTGTAAATGTGACTTTGGGAAATAATTTGTACAGGATACCAGAGATACCACCACCTCCCACTATCTCTTTGGTTACTACAAAAAAATACAGTAAGCTCATTTCCCAAACCAGGAAATTTTTTTTCTTGATGATCCGCCCCCAGGGCAAGAAAATATTGTGGCCACGACCTCCAGACATGGCTCCTCTGCATGACAAAAACAAATGGAAAAGGTTGTGGAGGAGTACGGGGACATCTTCACCTCACCCACAGGGGTGCCTCTACACTGTCAGGTCAATCACCCCATTGACCTGACCCCAGGTGTGCCGCTACCCAATGGACTGATCTATAGGTGTTATATTATAGAGAATGATAAAATCAAGAGACAGATTCAATAGCTGCTACAGAAAGGTCACATCCGGCCAAGTTCATCACCCTGTGGGAGCCCGATCATGTTGGTACAGAAGAAGGATGGGACTTGGAGAATCTGTATTGACGATTGGGCGCTGAATAAGATCATTGTCCAGAATAGGTACCCGATCCCACAGATCAATGACCTTCTGGACCAACTCAAAGGGGCAAAATATTTCAGCAAGATTGACTTGAAGTTTGGGTATCACCAGGTCCGACCCTCTGGTGTGTGGAAGACTACCTTAAAAGCCAAGGAGGGCCTTTTTGAATGGCTCTTCATGCCTTTTGGGTTGATGAATGCTCCCGCAACCTTCATGAGGTTGATGGATGACATCTTGAGTCCATTCACCAACTCATTTGTAGTGGTGTACTTGGATGACATTCTAATCTTCAGTTAGACTTGGGAAGAACACCTCCACCACATCCAAGAAGTCCTCCAAAAATTACGACAACACAAGTTGTGTGCCAATTTTGAGAAGTGCACTTTTGGCATGACCCAGGTCCAAGTCATTCAGGATTGGCTAGCCCCAACCACTCTAACAGAGCTTCGCAGCTTTCTGGGTCTTGCTAATTTCTATCATAGGTTCATGTTGGGATTCTTTCATATCACTTGGCCCTTAAGTCAAGTCACCAAGGGAGGAGCGAAAAAAAAATTCTTTTGGTCGGAATCTCAATAGAAGGCATTCGTAGAATTGAAACATCACCTTTTTTCTGTCCCAATGCTCACATTACCAGACTTGCAACAACCATTTGACATCGAGACAGATTCCTCTGACTATGCTATTGGGGAAGTTCTTACTAAACAAGGGCATCCAGTGGCATATCATAGTGAAACATCTGGCACAGTTCGCAAGTATCCCACTTATGACAAAGAAATGTATTCCATTATGCAAGCATGTCGACAATGGAAGCATTACATTTTGGGGAAGGAAAAAATCATCCACACAGACCACCGACCCCTGCATTTCATACAGACACAAGGAAAGTTGCAGAACGATTGCCATCAGAAGTGGTCCACATATCTGCAACAATTTCATTTGAACATCGAGTACAAGAAAGGTGGCATAATAATGACTACCGGCGCCTCGGTCGACCACCGATGGTGGTCACTGCCACGATTCACCAACTCTTGTGGGCACAAGACTTACGATTGGATGCTTGAGACTTACGATTGGCCGCTTCTCTGCAAAGAGCGATCCGAGAATTCGATGACCACGCAAGGCACTTTCTTGAAATTTATGCAAGTTCCCAATTTTCACCTCCAAGATGCCTTTGTTATGTCATGGGACACATTTGTGTTCCTTCAAGTGTGTAAATGATATGAGGCTGCCCCAGGACAGTGTTTGAGCAAGCCCACGGGTCTAGAAAGCAGGTGGCGATGCTATGATATTTCTATTGGTTGAACCTTCGATAAGATGTTGGGAAGTACATCAGATCCTACACTGCTTGCGCCATTGCCAAACCGACCATCAAGAAGCAAGGGCTCTATACTCCACTACCTACCCCTAATCGACCTTGGGAATCCATCTCCATGGATTACATGTTAGGCCTCCCTTCTACTAAGCATGGAAACAACTGTGTTTTTGTGGTCGTCGACAGATTCTCGAAGATGGCCATTATGGTGGCCTACAAGAAGAATATCACAGTAGAAGCCACTGCTAAACTCTTCTTTGAATGAGTGTGGATTCACTTTGGGATCCCACAATCTATCATATTATATCGCGATAGCATGTTCCTCAACACATTTTGGTCCAGCCTCTGGTCAATGTTGGACACCAATCTCATCAAGTCCATAGCTTTACATCCCCAAAATAATGGCCAAGAAAAGGTCATCAATAAGATGATTGTACACATTCTGCGCATGTACAATTCAAAGCATCCACACACATGGGATGAGAGCCTCCCCTATGTACAACACAGTTATAACCAGGCTCTCCACAGCTCAGCCAGCCAAAACCCCTTTTAGGTGGGCTTGGGATTCCAGCCACTATGTCCCATTGACATAGCCATGCCATTTGGGGCTACTCCGGCCAAGTCGGCTCATGTCCAGTTTGAAGCTGACAAAGCAAACAAATTCATCGAGCGCATTCAGCACATCCGCCAACAGGTTCATGACATATTGGATAGAGCCAATGATAAGTACAAGAAACGACATGATCAAAATCAGGTGCCGCTCAACTTTCAGGTGGGTGACAAAGTGTGGCTACATTTGCAGAAGGAGCACCTCACTGGACCCCACCGCAAGCTTCACCCGCTCCGATATGGGCCGTACACCATCACTAAGGTTGTAGGGAACAATGCCTTCAAGCTTAGTATTCCACCATTTCTTAGTCTGCACCCAGTATTCATTGTAGACCGTCTTCGTCCCTACTTCCCACCTCTACTGGACACCTCTGACATTGTAGAAGAACTCACACCAAAAGAGTTAAACCCAGAATGCATGGACAAGGCCACCACAGATTGTATCATGGACATGCAAATCAAGAACACTCGCCAACGGAAGATCCAACTATATCGGGTTGTCAAAGCTGGCCAACTCCTGCACCAAGGCAAGTGGTTCACCAGGGACCAAGTTCAGCAGAAGTTTCCTCATCTCATGGAGGAATTCAACGCAATGGGGACCATTGCTTCCTAAGGGGGGAGGAATGATCCAGGTGGATATTTGTGGCCACTCACCTATTCCACTTGGGGCCCCACCATTGTCTCTTTCAGTTTTTCAGTTTCAGCACAACTTACTATTTTTAGCAGTTTTTTGGGTCCTGAACTTCCGGAGCTGTTTTGAGGCTCTAAATGGAGATCGTATGCTAAAGTTACGTCCTCGGGAAGTTGAAGCACCAATTTATCCAAACAGGGCCCATATTTTTGGCGCTTCATCTCCTAGGGTTAGGTTTTTGGATGTTTAGAGTTCTCCATTATTTCTCAATAATAAATAGGCCCTCGAGCCTCATTTTAACACAGTTCAGAGATCTGTAGCCGCCACATCTCTTCTCAAAGATTCGCTACCCACACCCTAGCTAGTTTATTTCCATTCTGTCTGCATGAAAATTTCATTTGTTTGATGTTAATGAAATGAAGTGTTATTTCTGCTGCATCTTTGTATTTATGGTTATATGTGTATTCTGTTGTGTTCCTACATAAATCCAGATCACTTGAAGAATGTTGCTTTGTTGATATGAATTTGGAATCTTTTCATCATAAGAGAATTCAGAAATTTTTACAGCAGATTGCATATTATTGGAAACTTTAATCGCTACTGGTACTTGTTGGATTATGATCTGATTTTCTGATTCTACTGCATACTGATTTTTGGATTTCAAAGTGGTATCTTCTTCAATAATGCTGTTAATATTTTCTTGCAATTGATTAGTGAAATTTTCTAAACTTTGTGACTGAGATTCATGGACATGTGAAGATGCACCTTGATCTTTTTCAATATTGTAAAAAATGTGCAGAAATTGAAGGAATAGATTATACAAAATAGAGGCCTCTTCATCATCATTTGTTTGTACCTCCATTTTGGAATTCTTACTTATGTCGATGAAATTAGAAGGATATTGATCAAATTTTGAAATAATTTCATATGGATTATGAATGGAAGGAAGGTTGCAAATATGTTCAAACCAATCTACTAATTCTTTTTCCGAAGGTTTATCATCAATTTTAAATTTTAAACAATTGAAACAAATGCTTAAGATAAAATCAATTAAAGACTCACCTTCAAACCTTCATAGATCTTCAAAATCATCACATACCTGTTTGTAGATATATCCATCAAATTTACAAAGGAATATTGTAATAAATTGTTCCCAAGTGTGGATTGAGGCAACTGGAAATGATTTACACCAGTTTATGGCTTTTGCCAAGAATGTAAGATTAAAAATCCTGCATAAAATACATTCATCAATTTCATGAAAAGTAGAATTTGAAAAATTTTGAATGAATTGTAAAGTATGATTAAATGCAGAAGTATCCCTCTTACCATTAAAATTTACCTGAGACAAGTGTCTTACTATTTCTGGTGGAGTATTGGAAGATGCTCGTCCATAAATACAACTCCAAATTGAAAGTTTTAAAGGAGCCATTGTAATAAAAATAAAATATTAGAATACAAAGAATCGAAAGGAAAACAAGTCTCAGGCCCTCCTTCTAGCACCAAAAATGTTGAGGCCTCGAAATTTGTTGCAACAACATGGGGGATGACCACTCGGTCTGGACCTTAAAGAAGTTCCTTTTCCATTTGGAATGGTGGCTCCAACTAGTTTCACTAGGTTTAGTTATCTTCTCTCAATCTCTATTGGCTTAAAATATGACTTTTATCTACCAATGAGAAAGAGATATCAGATCATTTCTTTTGTTGATCGGATAAGAAAGTGATCCCTAAGCTAATTTGGGCTTAGCCAAGCCACAACTAAAGTTTTGCCTCTTTGGGAAGATGACTTTTTAAGGGTATATAATTTAATTTATATGAAATATTTATTCTAAGATGCAAGAAAAATAATCTATTTTAGTCCTATCTCGATTAGGTAGATATAGATCTATCCCAACTGAGAGCAAGATGTTTTAAATAATTGAGATTTAAATATGTTTGTTTTAAATGAATATTAAGCTAACAAAGTAGTTCAATTAACTGACATTGTAAATACCAAACACATTCTATCTAGAGGCATCTTAACTGAAATAATCAATCAACAATGCTCAGGAAGTAGTTCTCAAATGATATTGATCATTTAATCAGTAACTTGAATAATTAAACAATAACATGCAGAAATAGTTCACAACATATTATTATTCAATAAATCAGTTTTATAAGAGAGATTTATGAGCAAATAGTTACTCAGAAATCAGAATTCAACCCATAAGAGTAGAGACAAATAACAACATAAATTGAGGCACACTTACTCATACTGACAGAAGTGCACAAGTATGCGAGTAAACTGACACATTCCAGTTATCATAAAATGAAACCAGCATTTAAAATAATAGTATGATAAATACCAATTTATTAAGTGCATTTATCCAGCTCTGGTCTCTAATAGTCTTTTACAATTCCTGAACTTCTTCTTTCAAAATCAGAGCTACAGTTGTGCAAGACTTTGTTCATTATACATAACTCAAAATGTAAAAGAAAAACCTCAATAATCTCTAGATCTGAGATTCCTCTTCTCTCACCCTACACCTTTAAATTCCTATTACAGAAGTTCTTTTAGAATTTCAAAATTCCAGAGGAGAGAAGCCTCTAAAATACATTTTGTAATCTTCTATTTATAATATTTACAAAAGAATTCTCAATAAGAAAGTTTGTTGAAGAGTGGTTCTGCTCAATCAATTTCCATTGGCTCAAAATCATAATCTTCAATTGTTGCAGCCTTCTCATTGATTGAGATCTTTTTCTCCTCATTTCTTCAACTGTTTTCCTGCAAAAAAAAATAAAAAACAAAATTAAAATGCAAAAAATAAAATCAAAATGTCAAATCTAGAAATTAAAATAAATCAAAATAAAACTTAATTAAAGAAATAATTGAAAATGAAATATAAGTTTTCTATTGATGCCTGTGCTAATATAATTGGGCAAGGATATCATAAACGAATGGATTTGCATTTAGAAGTTGTGGACAAATTAAAATGCAGAAAATAAAACTCAAAAAAATTTATTTTGTTAAAAATTTGGAGCATGATCTTCTACTGAATTTTAGAACCAATAAATGATCAAATCTGGAAACGAAACAACTTCATAAATGTTCTTCATGATTTTATCTATCTAATGAGCCATCCTGGGCCTCATTTGGCCAAGTAAAACTTCATTTATGAGCTTCAAAAATTTGTATATTAAAATTGCCAGAATTCTGAAATTTTTGTTGCTTAGGATAAAAATCATAATTTTAATTAATTTCTAATCTTAAATTAGATTTTAATTAATATCAATTATTTGTTTGATCATAAAATAAATTAATTATTTCCACATTAACTATTAATTAATATTAAACTAACCAACTAAAATATACAATTAAATTTTATTTTAATTAAATTAATAATATATTATATATTAAAATTAATATATATTAATTATATTAAAATATTTTAATATAATATATTAAAAGTCAAAGAACTTATATTACATTACACTTTTACTCATGTGAATGAATGAAATGAGTTGAATCTCAAAACACACGTGAGGGAAAGGACTTTGGTTATATCCAGCGTTGACATTGTATCGCATAAAAACTTAACATCGCATCGCATGAAGAATCTCCATCAATTTTTTGAAAACTTTGTTTGTTTTAAATTTTGCGAAGTGAAATTATGGTGGATGTGATTGTGTTTATAAATTGAGATTCACATTATTTGGAATTTGGTTAAGTTAAAAATGAAATAAAGTGTGGACCACTTAGAGTGAGATTTTTTCAATCATAAACTACATCCACTTTGGTAATTAATAATTCTAAAAAATAAAAAAAATAGTAAAAATTAAATAAAAATTAATATTTTCAATGAAAACTATTTTAATTACGAAAATTGAAATATCATATACTTTATACATTTTTTAATCCAGGCGAGAAAATGATCAAAATTTTAAAGGAGTGCCATTTACAAACCAGTTGACTAAATGAAATGAAACAAGTATCTTTGAAAAGCTTATGAAAAACCAGATTCAATGAAACAACCAGAATAGAAATTTGATAAAAATGAAAAATGAAAAAATTACAAATTTTTTAACTTAATCAAAATCATAAAAGGTTTTTAGCAAAAAAAATTTGTAGAAAGGGTCCCCATTATTTGAAGTGCATAAGTAAAAAATGGGGGGGGGAGAATTATTTTACCACAACAAACGTCTACATAAAATACCTATTCACATTGGCTTGGAAGAACATATCCCTCTGATCATTGGCTTGGAATAATATATCGCTCTTATCCATGGTAAATTCGTTAGCATGCTTAATAAAAGTTCTACTAGGTTCACGTTCATGGATTCATATCCTAAACCATTTGACATCGAACACAACTATTTTGAAGGATTCAAAGTCCCACTCAAGTATATCATGCAGATACTCATAGTATCGATTGTCAGATATTTTTGGATTTTTGTCACCTCTAGAGGAAGCATTGATATCTTGAAATACCACAGTTATCCTACTATCATAAGTTTTCATCTTTTCATCCAACCTTTTGATGTGAAATTGGCATCCATTCCACCACATTTTGTTGTTTCGTTTCAACTACAATATGTCAAACACATAAAAAATGTATTGTCAATTGATAAGAATGCATATTTATACTTGCAATTTTTTAAAATTAAGAAAAAACCAAGTCATATGCATCGATATAATTGTAAAAAAACTAAGTAGTATGGGTGAATATTATTTCCTGATAATATTTTAAACCATATGCTAAATAAATTTCCATTTGTGTAAGATTGGTATCTCCACTATGTTGAGATTCTTTGACTAATGTAGACACACCATACCATGATAACCTACCATTATTAGCTTATTTGCATCATTCAATCCATACCTTCACCCAATCTTGATTGTTCACAATATATAAATGTATTGAATCCCACTCTGGACCAACTGTATTAAAATAAAACAATTAACATATATATACTTAGTTATCATGATATACCTTCATAATAATGGATGATGCAAGAAGACTAAAATTTAAATAATTACGATATACATAATAAAAAAATTCAAATGTGTTATAAATATCCACTATCTACTTACATCTCACTTTTCTCTTTCTTCTTTTCCCCAATAGGTGCCCCCCTTCAAAATCGTTCACGGAGTTGACATCCCAAATGCAATCCAATACATTAATATTTTTTATTATTTCATCACTATATTGATGAATATAAACCATGGTTTGATATACCATATATCCCTCTACCATAGAACCCTCGAGACATACTCTTTGTCTGACTAAATTCTTCGGTGAGTTCAAGTTCCTCTGAACCATCCACATTGATCTTGTGTGTACAGTTCCACACTTTTAAATCTCCTTGACTTGGTGTATGAGGTAGTGTTCGTGTGCATTAAAAAATGTCGGAGGTAGATACTTTTTCATTTCACACATTAAACGAGGAATTTTTTTTCTCCAATACTTTATATCTTCTTTAATTATTTATTTAGATGACAACCATCTACAGATGAAGCAAGCAAATCACAGGTTTCAACAAAAAAATTATAATATAGTACATAATGACAAGAAAACACATGCAGTAAAAAAATATGTGACATGACAACTTATTGAACAAATTACTCTTTGCACATAAATATCCAATTACCTCATGTATTTTCCAAGATAATATATAACTTGTTTGACAGTTTTGTCAAAGTTTTCTGGGAGAGATAAAGGTAGAACATACGGTAACAAAAATAATGATCGATCATTATTTTTTTTCTAAATTGTTGGGAAAAATACTAAGAGGGGAGGGAGAGGGGGCGGGGGGTTCAATCAATATTTATAAGAACCACAATTTTAACTTTTCTTTTACTGATTTCTATACACAACCTTGATTAGCCCAACAAGTGTATGTATGCGAATATCCTAACAGAAACTTCCGTATACCCAAATAAATTTTATTGTTCAGATAAATATTCAGAAACATTATTTAGCCCAAATCATTAGTAATGCATTAGACAGTTAAGAAGTAAACATGTGCAGAAATAACAGAATACACATCACACAAGAAAACCAAGATTTATGGTGGAAACCCAAGTCAGGAGAAAACCACCATTGTTGTCGTCTTTGTCTTCAATATTTATTATATGGAAAAATTCTTACAATATTGTACTGATGAAGACTCATATTAGTACACAGGAAACTACCTGCAGAAGGCTGCAACCTTCTCTCATTCTACAGCTGTTACTAGAAGGGAGCACCAAACCCCTGATCTCGTTTACCAACCACTACTGGAAGGGAGCTATAACACCCTGAACAGAACACCAACTTCTACTTCCATACGGAAAGCTTCAACCCTTAAACCTATTGCAGACCTCGTTTCATAAATTTTCACACTGGATCCAACAGCTTCAACACAACTCAATATATAGATCGATAATAACAACCACAACCCAAACTTTAAACAAAATAGTTAGATCACTGTAACCAGAACACAATAATAAACTCAGACTTTTGAATCAACATGCAAAACTAAATTCAACCTTTATCATTCATCTCATTAAAAGCATACATTGCTTCACTTTACTGTAAACTGCGTGTATACGAGTTTTCCTTCACACCAACCTGCGTATAGATATTTGAATACTTAATTTCTCGAATTTGATTAGACTGAGAAATAGATCTGAGGCTTTTAGTAATATATCTTTTAGATTTGCAAAACCCTTATTCATTCAATATCATTAATCATATTTAATCACTCATTGATCAGATTTGTACATATTCAACTAGCAGCATATATAGTATTCAAACAACCCATATCTACATGAAGACTCCATTGATAGACAATAGAAATATAGTAACAATAAATAGATAACCTCTCCATCAAGCTTTAGAAAACCCTGACTTCCATACGTGCTTTTGTTGAAACAAACCCGCGTGTATACACGCTTTCACCATGACAAACCATCGTATAAATCTATAAATATTCGAGACTGCATAAAGTTTCAGATCTATAGACTTGCCCAGATTTTACCCTTCACTTCAGCAAACATGTGCCAGGTCATAGATCTAAACATATCATCAATAGATCAAGCAAATAAATAGTCATTTCAAGTCTAGAGATCCCTGATCCATCATTGTATACATGGGTGCATCATAATTTCAAATCTACCAATAAATAGAAACCCATTCTATGCAGATATACTTCAGAGAGAAGTATTCAATTAAAACCCTTACCCATGCACACATTTCACTATGATCTTCTTATGTTTATATAGGTTTAGCCTTTAGCAATACCATGAGCCAAAACCACACAAGTGCCGATGGTATTCTTGGACGGAATCAAAGAGATGACACATCACTCAATATTGTGGGCTAAAACCATGGTAATGCCCCCTAATATCATAATTTTAGAGCGTAAAAGGCATACACCACTTAGATCGTTCCTTTCTGCGTGTATACACGACTTGGCCTGCACGATATCGCGTATAGAACCTTCAATATGAATATTAAAAATCTTTTGTTGGACTTATACCCTTCTTCTACTAGACCTTTTGCTAAACCACTGTGCTTGTCTTTAATTCATATATTGTAGCATTTGCAAGAGAGTTGCCATCAAGGATGACATATGCAATCATAAGAATCATATTTCCAACAATCTCCCCTTTTGGACTTGATGGCAACCATGTTGGAGTTTGATCACCAACAACCTGTAGATACATAAACATTATTCAAACACCAAATATTCTCCCCCTTTGACATCAAGAGAAAAGGGCGGACAAGTGCTCCCCCTGAGCACATGCTTAAGCTTCAGATTTTCAATAAAATACATGACTCTTTACCTCAATAGAGTATGACCTTTCCTATCACCAAGGACACAAAATTAAATCAAGGATCTATCTGTTTGGAATTACATATTGACTCAACTACCCAACCGAGTGGGTTGACATATATGAACAGGTCCATACATGAATTTTTATAGCCAAGACCAAAGAATATCCAATAGGAGATCATAACATAGCAACCAATCATAATGTCAACAATGCAGTCTTCTCAGCAAGGCAAATTCTCCCCCTAAACTTGTGCATCCTGAACACCTTCAACAACCAATTCATCAAAGCATCTTCATCAAGGAGATAAATATCAAGGAAAGTGTTTCGGGAAATAACTCCCAAGAGGTCGTTGGGTCAAAAACCTCCACAGATCAAGGCATGCTATTCAAGAAGGACTCACAACCAAAATTGTATGCTAAAAACTAGATATTATCAGTTGTAGAACTCACCCATAGATCCTATGTTTGATGTAGATCCCACAGGGTCCAAACCCCCAGCAACCCTTCTTCCCCTTCAACCTGAAAATCAAGAAGAAACATGCATGGAAATCTAGTTGTACAGCATATATCTTTCCTAAATGTCAGTATTATCCATGTGAAACATCATATAAACAATAATAAATGCTCAATTAACAATCTTTTCACATATATAAGCAGATATTAACACATGAATTCGGGAACAAGATGGTTCTTCTTCATTACGAACAACACGTACAATAATAGAAAAGTGGAGAGATCACCTGAATCCTTCCACGATCTTCGAACAGACCGTCGTCCGGATCCATCCCGCCCTTGCCTCACTAAGATTCTTCCAAGACTTGTGCACACGAGATGACATATAAGCTTATGAACATCTCCAAGAAACAAGGGTTTCCTGTAAATACCTGGGAAGTGAGGAGGCACGGGAAATCAGACTTGAATTGGGCTCCAACTAAGTATAATGTCTATAATTTTTCTCTCTCCCCTTAGGCCATGCATATGAGGGGCTTTTATACTCCCTCAAAGTAGTTTCAATCAGTTGGAAACGGTTGGCCATGGGCTGGGGTGGTTGAATTACGAGATTAACCATCAACCCAGCCTCGAAAATAGGGATTTTTATATATTTTTTAATGATTTTAATGGCATATGCGGAAAAGTATCTATGGACTCGCGTATACACGCGAAAAAGTCTGGGCATATCCATGTATGGGATTTGAAACACTATTTTTTATGAACTTTTATTCAATTCTATGGGAAAGGGTGCCCAAGGCCAAAGAGACAATCATGAATCACATGAGGGTGAAAAATGATGCTATAACAGATGCCCCCTAATATATGAGGTCAGAAGGGGTACATGATGGCTGAAATGTATTATGTGCATAGAAAGAACTTCGCAAGGACAAGAGAGGACTTCACTAGATTTCAGCCTGCCAAAAACCAATGAAAGAAAACAGAGAGTCAGCTCATGTCTGAGGCGGGCATACCCATGCTCAGTCAAAAATATATCCATATAGAAAGTACATAATAGATCCAGAATGTATACAAGTATAGCTGAACTGAAAGTACACAATGAATCAGCTGAGCACGGCCCGGAAGTACAAGTCAGAATCAATGTCCAAGTATCACATATAGAAAACTGATCAATGATGCTGAAAATGGATGTCTAATCACAAAAGTAACTGAATCTCCAGGTACCAAATCATAAGGGGTGGAACACATGGTACAATCATGCAACTCGGGAGCCAACATATAGGATGCTACTGTACGGACACTACAACATATAAGGGTGGATGACATCACTGGAAGAAACTGAATGGACTGTCAAAAGTGAACCGAAACATGCTGATGCAACCCGAGGTCTTCACCGATCACTATGGTACAATTCTACACAATGGGAATAAATGAGCTGAAGTCGACCATGTGAGAAATCGTTTGATTACCAGTCAATAATGAATATCGTTAACAAACGTGAGACAATCCACCGATAATGAAAATGAGTGTCAAGGTGCCCTAGTACAATCTAACAATTGCGAATAAATGAGTTGAAGTCGAACACTCGGAAGAATCTACCAATCAAGAGGCAATGATGAATCCCCACTGTCGATAGCGAAGAGTCTGCCACTGATGACTGCAAACCCTAAGGTACTGACAAAAGACTCTAGATCTTATTCCCAGAGCAATGACTCAGAGTCGATGGGAAAAGATCTACTGGAAGGAAGGCATTAAGGCATCCCACATCAGTCCAGCGCGAGTGTAACCCGCAGGCCAAGATTTTGAAGGAATCAGATGAAGCAGATTGACGGAACTAAACCGAAGTATGTTTCCGACATGCACAAGATGAAGCTAGCACACGGAAGAAACCCTCTAAACCAACCAATAATGAAAGCTGACACAGAGGCGAGATATCCACCGATAGGGTCAAATGGAAATCAAGGTACTGCATGAATCCCAAGTGTGATAATGTATGCTGATGTCAAACACAAGGAAAACCACTCAATCAAAGACCCATAATTATGATCAAATGTTGAGCACAAGGTCACCTATCAATGATGGAAATAGGGCCAGTGTGCGGCTCTAGGTTTACTCTCAGAGAAATATGTCGTAGTCGATAAGAGACAAACCCGCCAGCAAGAAGTCAATGGAGACATTCTCAAACTAGCACGAGCAGAAGACCAAAACATCTGATGTGATAGAACAAGATACTAACAATACCGAGAAGGCCAACTGAATAATATGTCAAGAGACACCGCAGAATGGCCGACTCTGGTTAAACTTCCCTTGAACAAAAGCACGACTCGTGATGCCCATGGCAGTAAAAAATGACACTGTATAAGTTTGTTATGCAGGAGGCAAAAACAAACTCTCCATATGATTGGAAGAGATAACCAACCGGGGGAGGACTGACCAGTGAAACAAGGAAAAAGCTGAACCTAGGTCAAAACTAAAACCATCCCAAATGAAGGAAATATATAATTGTATGTGCTTTGTTCAAGGGAGACAAACAAATACTGTACTGCCATCAAATTATGAAGTAACATCCCGTTCCCGCTCTTTTTTTTTTATATTTGATTTTTTTGTCTTTTTCATATAATAAGCCTGAAAAGGAATAAAAGAATGCTATGGTACAATGGATAGAACGAGTATTAAGAAACAGATGCACTAGTTCCGGGGATAGGAACGACCCTATGCTCAATGCAAGGTGGCGGAAACTGGTAAGCGATACTCAGAGGAATGTTCCATCCATGGGTAAAAAGGGTGTCAAGTTGCGATAGCTAAGTGCATGCAATGGTTAACTTGTACAGACAGTCAAGGTCAAAATATGGCTTAAACATCGAGTCCAAATGAAGCCGGCTAAAGGCCAGGATAAACAAGTAGCCAATATGAAATGCAGTAATACAACTCAGTGACACCAGGGAGCCCTTAGGGTAATAGCCAGAAAAAATGATAGTGAAGAAGAAGAAGAATGAAGCTTCAACACATAAGTCATGGCAGGACTAACGAGGACTCCCGAGCCTACAAAAAATGCAGCATGGGCAACAAGTGCTAGCGAGGAACTAACTAGGAAGCCCATGTAAAGGAAGGCTCTACCACCAAGTCATGATTAAATAATCGGCGAGTGAAATGGGTGAAATACTCATGACCTGATGGGATCGACCCTATGGCAAGTGATCAGAATGGAGGATAGTATGCAAAATGCAACAAAAAATGGATTTCCTAACCTATATGCTAGTGAAGATCATATACCTGCCATGACGGGTCAGCATTCATGGATCAAAAACTGGAAAAATATCAACTTCATCAAAATGTACCTGAAAATATACCAATCTTGACACTTACAAGCATCCAAGTTATGCAACTTAAGATAGATTGAAAAAATATTCAAACAAATTTTTGCAAAAATTTTCAATTTCTGGGCATAAATACACATGTTACCTCATATTTGGTTCATAGTTACTTGTTGATTTGGGAAAAAGAGCTCTGGAGAAAAACCCTCTTTCGTCAAAACAGGAGCAATCAGTGGTCAAACTTCGCTGAATCAGTTAGGTAAGCTCTTAATCCATCATTATTATCAATTTTGTCCATTAATAGAGTTAAAATTTGGAAATTTCACTGTAAAAATATTTTTTTTAATTTAGGGCTCTGCGCATACGCGGGTTCGTATGGACCAAACCGCATATGATACGCGATTGTCTACAGGGTAAGTCGCGTATGCGCAACCCGAGACGTAAAAAAAATGCATCTAATGAACAAATGAATGAATTTTTTCAGGATGACCATTACTTGGAGGGAACGTGAGCATAGTGTGATTGATAATGAAGTGCTACAAGATCAACAATCGCTCGACATCCTCCGAAATTGTGGATTGCTTAAATTTTTCAAAATTCCAAATATGAAAAGTAATTTCTGGTTGCTTGAAATGCTGGTAAATTACTGGGAATTGGAGAAAGATTGCTTCATGATAGATCAAATGCCTATACACATAGAGGTAGAAGACATCTACTTCATTACTGGACTCTCTCGGAGGGGAGACCCAGTAGATTTGCACGGTAAGCCTTTGGGAGGGCTTACGGTGGATGACTATGTCCACATCTACTGTGTAGAGGGGTCCAAGAAAGTAGGGACTCAGATTGCTATAAAAGATTTGAGAGAGTTGCACATGAAGATTCTCCTGTTTACCATTAGTAGGGTAGCAGGATCTGCTTCCTTGCATCAGGAATCCAGGACCTAGATGAGCATAGCTGTGGAAAGCCTAATCCATCTCTATGATTGGTGTACAGCTCTGTTAACTAATATGAAGCAACAACTAACCTCCATCCGGAAAGCTAAAACAAAGCATTTCGGGTATGGAACCATTTTGACGACATTCTTCTTTGAGAATATTCCTGGGCTTCGACCCAAAGTGATCTCCTTAATCAATAGCCCTAGAGACCCAAGAATTTCCCGATGGGCTGATGTGATGAAGAGACTGGGGGGAAGTGAAGTTCCCCGAACCACCTGGGATGACGATTTCTTCCAATGGTGGGAAGAACAAGTCATTGCAGTGGAGGACTACCGCTATGCTGGGATGGATTTCCACGGTGATCTAGACCTCGTCCTTCCACCTGGCGCGGCATGGGGTGCAATCAGTGAGATTGCAATTTTTTAATTATGTGATTTTTTGATGATTTTTTCAATATATGTGAAAAAATGTAAAAACAAAACATGTTTTTTGATTGGATTCAAAATGAATTACAATATTATGATGACCATGATACAGATATTGGACCAGTCCCTCATGAGGGCTACCCACGACATAAGCGCCGCAGAGGCGAGACAGATGCTGAAGACCCAGGCAAGACCCTCCATGCCATTCAGAGGAACTTGGAGGGTTTAACTCGCCAAGTGCCTGTGGTTGCAGTGGAAGATCTACCTGAGGCTATCCAGAGATGAGTAGTGGGAGTACCATGTGACTGGGTGTGATTATTCCGTCGTGTCGCTACTGCGATCGTGTTCTATAGGAACACGAATATTGGGCAGCGACCACAGGAGTAGATAGATATGATTATTGGATGACTGTATATTTTTGATACTGAACATGATTGGGCATAAGCCCTAATTTTGTAAGACATATGGATCCAAATTTCCTATAGTTTTTTGAACACTCTGATGATATATATATACAGTGATTTATGATGTGATGTGACAAATGTGTAAAAAATGCATGATGTTTTTGATGATTTAAACTTTAATGTATGGAATGATTAATATGCCAATCAATTTCTTCATTAGCTAATGAGTCTGCCATCCAATTGTTTGCTCGAGGAATATGAATGAATGTTAAAAACTGAAATGGTCTTTGTAACAACCGTACCCTAAAAAACAACCAGAGTAAAAATGGATCTCGAACCCGATAAGTATTGTTCAACTGCGACACCACCAGTTGGGAGTCTAAGAAAACTACCTGTTAGCACCCTGTAATTAGCAAAATTGGCAAAATTCCAACTGCAAGGGTAGCATCAAACCGCTTTGGGATTCAAGGATCTAGCCCTCCTGAATCCAGAGAGGGATCTCTCTATGAATAAGTTTAAAGATGTGATCTTTGAAGCTAAAAATGTGATATTATGCTAGTTATGAAGAGCATAGGTTATGTTTGTTTGTTTTTGGTTGGACGAAGACATGATGAAAGTAGAATCAGTTCAAAAGAAAGGGTGAAGATGTCTGCAAGAGAAGGGATGATTCCGCTGACAGAAAAGGAAAAGACAGTTTTAACCCATTGGGCTATGGAGTCATAGGAGGATTTTTAATTGGATAGCAAGGTTCAAGAAGGATCCATGGGGCAAGTTACTTATGTCAAAGGATCTCTTAAAAGTGATTTTATGGAATGAAACAGATAGGAAGTGTAGAACAAAACAAATGAAGAAACAGTAATAGCCTAAGATCAAACAAGTGCTTTCAAACTAATTTGCTTTCGGCATGTTCTTAAGGAAAAACACAAAAGTAATTCTGAGATCAGGTAAGTGCTTTTAAACTAGCCTGCATTGAAGTACTTTCAGTTAGAAAACATTTTAAAATAGTTTGAACAACTTAAGATCAGGTAAGTACTTTTAAACTATCCTGCTTTTAGCATATTCAATAAGAAAACTACAGATAACAGTCACAAAGAGAAATTTAGATCAGGAAAGTACTTTGAAACCGACCTGCTTCAATATACTCTAAGGAAAACAGAGAGAAGAGTTGTTTAAAGAGAAATATAGATCAGGCAAGTACTTTGAAACTAACCTGCATTAATATACTCTTCAAAGAGGACATTCAAAGGAAGAAAATATAGAAAATAAAGCTTCAGTGAGAGTAAGGTACTATTGAAAGTAAATCCTAGCTCTATGTTTGCTGCTCTTTATCAGAGAAAGTGAACAGAGTGAAAACATTAAGCAAAATGACAATTGATAGTAAGGAACACATCACCATTGACACAAATCAGGAATCCCATAAATCGGCAACTTGTATTTGATGTTCAAACCAGTTACAATCAGCAAGCCCGGTGGGTCTCTACAACTTCAGTCTTCTCATATCAGCTTATGTATCTTCAAGTTGCATACAGGGCATCAGTAGTTTTAGAATAAATATTACATACATTCAGATGTCCAGAGACCAACATTTTCTCATCTTCTATAGAAGTATTTATAGAAGAATGAGGAGGTGGTATTTGATGAAAGATCTCTTGGATCAATTAATACAGATTCATGACTCTTCGGCCTTTGAGGGCTTCAATGAAGAACTTCACAGGTGTTAATCTGCATTAATTGATTTACACTTAAGACTAAGCTCGGTGGGAGATTTTGTTGTTCTTTGAGGCTCCATGTCATGCTGGAGTAGCTCTGTTGCTGCTTCCCGAGGTCTAATGATCGAAAGATTAGCTTCTGGACTGTTCTTTATCTTCAAAAACGGTTTTGCCGACAATTTGAGATAAGACCCTTGATTAATGTTAACTGTTCAACTGTCTTTGATCTCTGTGAGGCTGCAGGTGTCTTTAGAAGCTGGAGAGGGTTCAATTGGCCTCTGCTTATGGCAGTGGAGGGTTTCTCAGCTCGACATATGTCTTTGTTTTCCCTTAAAACACCTTTAATTTACTTGAGATCTGTGTTTATGGTCTTCAATCTCCTGTTCTGATATATTTTGTCTTCGGCACTGATACTCTTTGACGGTGCCCAATTCATGGCTTTCTTGCTGGTGTGCAGGGCTGCACAGGGTTTATAAAGCTTCAATGCCTCATGAAACACTGATAAAAGGTGAATTTTAAACCCTGCAAGTGGTTTCCTTCAATAAATCGAAAGCAGACGGGTCGTCACCCTCTGCCTTTGAAAATTCTTCAATTGTGCAGAAAAAACCATTAAAACCTGCAAAATACAAAAAATAGTTATAAAATCATGCATATTTGGAGGCATATGGAAGGAGCATGGTCGTTGGATGGCATCATCCAACGATTGGGATTAATTGAAAGAGATCGTAGAATGGGTGAAAAAATATTTAATCTGAGCCGTCGATCGCGCAGAGATCGACAGTTGGGAACACAGGTTGAAAGTCAAACAGAAAGAATCGGGCGATGAATTTTAGACCATTGATCTACAGATCAGATCAATGGCGGAAACACAATTGCCGTTGTACAATAGCCTAGTTATCGCAGGTGCACCTTTGTTAACGGTCAGGCGTCTTTGGTGAGCGATAACCGTTGGATGGATGGCTGCAGATCGGATGGCTATGGTCAATATCGCTGGGCATCCTGGTCCGAACGATAACGCGCAATGGACAGTGGTTTTTGGAACAGTACCCAAGACACGTGGCGGAAAGCGTATGGAATCGCTGCCAATCGGGGGAAAACCACCCTCCGCTTGAAGGCGGTGCGATGAAAACCACATGGTTTTGGGCAATGCCGCATGGCTGGCGGGGACCACCGGATGGATAGATTCCGCACCATCGGATCTGCAGATCGGATCAATGGTGGAGATTGCTCGAATTTGGGACTGGCGGAAAACCTTAGAACATAATCAAAAACCCAAATTTTAAATATAAACCAATGTTTTATGGGTGGAATATACCAATAAGAGGGTTAGGCGCCCGATTGCGGGGCCGTTGGGCGCATGGGGAAACATATGACTAGGGCTTTAAAGGGAGGGGGCTTATCGCATAGTGCAATTTCGCAACATGACAAAGACTTACGCGGTCAGATTTTTTTGCGATGTGATTGCGTGACCGACTCTTTTCAATCAACCCATTTAAAATATTTTAACACGTGATTGCTGGTTTTTAGTTTAAACTTTGGAAAAGTGGGTTTTGGGTTTTTACAAAGGAAAATATGAATTGGGCATGAAATATTTACAAGGTGGGTTGTGCGATGCGATAAGCACCTCTAGAGTTAGTGCTTGGTCCCAGGGCAAGGGCATATGGTCAGAAGGGGTTAGAGACTTAGCCCAAGGGGGCTTAAGTCCAATACATATGGAGAAATGTGTTTTGGATGATTTTCAATGGTTTTTCAAAGGGTTAGAGGGGTTCTGATAAAGTAAAGAAGGAGTCTTTAAACTTTATCAAAGGGTTTTGATTAAGGGGAAAGGGGAAAGGGAAAAAGAGGGATTTCATGGGGAAGAAGGGGTTAAATGAGGTTAATTTAGGAGGAAGAAAGGGAGGGGGAAAAGGGTCCTTGCAGCAGTATTTTGGTTTGGAAATCAGCAGGATTTCTGAATGGGGAATGGGCACAGCAGATGAGGATCTAGACAGAGGCATGAGATCTTCCACAGGCTTCAAGAGATAACACTTTTGGCCATGAAACTGTTTCTTGAAGACTGAACAAAGTTTTGGCCACCTTTTGATAGAAACAAATTTTATAGGTGGCCAACAGTGGCTCCAATTGGGGATGGTGCCTTCTTGAAGGCATCAAGAACTTCAAACCTGCATTCTCTGGGAGGCTAACCTGTGCCTCATCCATTGGGCTACTTTCTTTGCTGAGACAATTTTCTTTCACTCTGAAATGTGTTAGCGGCATTGAAAAACAATGGATTTTCATCAATACAAGCTTTCTACCTACCCAATCCTACCGATCTAACATTTTTTCTTCATTAGAGTGCACTTGGATTGGCAAACTCTTTTCAACATTTTATTTTTTTAAAATAGGAAATCTAATCTATTTCTACTCCTTATTTCTCCATGGACTCAGATTAAACAGTTGAGTCCATATGATTATCTACCTAATCTACTATCTATTGGGATTAAACTGTCCAACAGATTTCATTCTCTAAATTCTAAAACAGAAATTTAAAAACAGTCAAGCCAAGATTGAGCTATTTGACTTGCTGTGATCTATGGCATAAAAAACAAGCTGCACATAGATATTTATTTTGCAGAAATTAAATCAAAAAATGGAAGGCTTGGGATCTGACAGTTTCTCATCGTGGCCTTCTCTTTTCTTCACAGCTCTGTGTTAACTTTGTTTGAGCTGCTTCTTCTTTGTTTTCTGGTTCAGTTTTTAGCTGATTAGAACTAGATTCACACCTTTTTGACTCAGAAAATAAAACAGATTTGAGTCATCTCTCTTTGGAAACTCAGGTTCAGATTTTGGGCATGTTTGAACCTTCACTTTCCATCATAATCTATCTACTGATAAGCCAAGTTTAAACAGTTTGGCAAATCAAATTCACTATCCTATCAGCAGTAAATTTAAAACTAATTAGTCAAGATTAGGCTGTTTGACTAACTAGGAGTGTGTTTTTCAGGAGTGGCATTTGAGCTTGCACACTTTCATAATTTGTTTCTCTTTTTGGTATGGGTCTATACCTTTATTGTTTTTTACAATCTGCCCTCTTTTCTCTTTTTCATTGTTTTTGTATTTTTAAATTTTTCCATTTTTCTTCAAAGTAGAAAACAACAACTAACTACACGCTCAGAACTGAGCTTTATTGACATTCCTATCTAACCTATTCTAAACATGGAGTATTTACATATTCATATGATACAAAAGTGCCAATGCATCCAATTAAGTAATGTCATAAAGAAGAAGAAACTTTGGCTGCTTGTCAGGGGTATCCATAGTATATTTTGAAGATTAATCTTCAAAATAAAAGCTATCATAGAAGGTGACAGCTTTTCATGTCTCTAGCTCTTGCAAAGGATCAATGCTTGATAATTTGAGCTAGTTGGGATTTCCACACACTCTTCCATAGGATCAATAAAGAAATATGAAGATTCTCTTCTTTTTGGCCCTCCATGTCTGGTAGATTGTCTGCTTCCAAGGCTTCAGCTTTGAGGGGTATATCTTCAGAAAGTTGCTTGGAAGCATCATCATTCTTAACAGAAAAGGAAAAATATTCTTCTTGAGAAGATGGTCTATCCTCAGTAGGACAGTCTTCTATTTGTTTCTCTCCCTCTTCTTCATCATCATCTGAACTGGAGGACTCATCATATTTGGCAGTGTTGTCCTCTTGTAGCCCTAGTATGCTTGGATTCAGTGGACTGAACTCTGTGAAGAGATTATTATATTCTTGAGTAAGGGTGTATTCAATTTTTTCCTCTTTTTCAAGAGAAGGTTCCTTGATTTCAATTTTCTCAAAAATTTCTTCATTGCTCTTCTCTTCACCTTCTGAGTTGAAAGGCTGATGATTCCCAATTATGTGAAAGCCATTTATGATGGATCGAAATGGATGATTGCAGCTTTCAAGCTGACGATGGTGAAATTCATAACACCAATCAAATGCTGGTTTCCCTACATAATTAGTTTCTTCTTGGAAAACATCATCATCATCAGACTGGTGAAAATTTGGAAATTTATTAGAATAAACAATTTCATCAGCCAAACATATTGGGTTCTCAGTAGGTCCTTTTTTACTTTGATCTACAAAATAAATTTCTAAATCTGCACAACAAAGTTCTCTATGTGAATGGGCAAGAGTGTTTGTTTTACAAAAAGTTTCAGAGAGCGACTATTTATAAATAGTCTGATCTATCTCTTTTTCTGTCAAAGGGGAAGACGTTTCTATGTTCCTTTGAACAGAAGTACAATAGTTCTCTGTCTCTTGTGAAGACTGATTTTGAGGCTGGATGTCTTCTTGAACCTCAGCTATAAGGGATGATGAATCAATTTTTGAGTTTTCGGGGATATCTTGAGGAAGGTTCTTTATTTCTTGGATCATCTCTTCCTCAACTGATTCATCTATGTTCTTAAAATTTTTCAATAGGATATTAAACTCTTGAATGGCTATTAAAAGATATTCAAGATGCATTTCTTCCAAATCTTCCTCATTATCTATAATGTGTTGGGTGATGTTTTGTGATGGATCATAATATATTGCACCCAATGATAATGATGCAGTGTTTTCTTTATAGTTCTCATAGAACACATATTCAAGGTCTTTTAAAGAAAACAAACTACTAGATCTTAAGCATTCATACCAATCCCTAACTTTTCCTTCTAATGTTAACATGAACATTTTCATTAGGAAATATTCATGCCAATCAACTTTCAACCTCCATAGATGTATATGAAATCTGATAAGATGTAATATAGGGTCATCAAACTTTTCACCTTAAAAAATAGGTAGGTTGTCATCCCAATTCACCCGGGGCATCTTATGTGGAAACCCAGGGATATGATCTCTACTCATTGGAGCATATCTTCGTTGTATTCTTGGAATCATGTTTGTAAATCAAGAAAGAGGTCACTGTGTCTGGTCAATCAGTTCAGGATCTTCTACCAGTGGAGTCATTTGATCTTCTGGGAGTTTCAGAGTGTGGAGTCACCAAGTGGAAAATTTTTAGCTCATAAGGAGGTAAAATGTTTTATGGTTCCACCACCATGTGTTTCTTGTAGAGCTGCAAGGTTTTCAGGAACTGAATTAGCTCTGAAGGGTGATCTGAAAACAGTTGATAATTTAATCTTAGGAGAGTTCCTAAGAATACTTTCTGGATTATCAACTCTCTCAGGTGGATCTGGGTCAAGATAGGCTCTAGTATGAATCTTTCTAGGAGCCACTATGCTGTGTTTTTCAGACCCAAATAAACAAGGAAAGTTTAACCAGGTATGAAAATCTTTAAGAGGTCAACTAATCTCTTTACCCAAATTTTAATCCTATAGTCCTCTAACTGAGTTTAAATGATATTATAATAACAAAGGTTCTTCCCAGTGGAGTATCAG
Organism: Pinus albicaulis; assembly: GCA_034641835.2. Taxonomy (NCBI): domain Eukaryota; kingdom Viridiplantae; phylum Streptophyta; class Pinopsida; order Pinales; family Pinaceae; genus Pinus; species Pinus albicaulis. Next base: position 101,177 of record JAXQQM020061684.1, on the reverse strand, counting down.
GGTCTGTTAAGGATTGTGGAGTCGTCAAGTGGAATTTTTTAGCTCCTTTACAGAGGTAAAAGGTTTTATGGTCCACTACCATGTTTATTCAATGCCAGTTTGAAATATTTTTGGGTTTTTCTGAGTTATTTTTTTATTTGTATGGGAAACTAAAAAGTTTATAAAAGATCGCCAAGCAACTATGAACTCAAATAATTCCCCAGTGGAGTCGCCATTATGTTGGTGACTCAACTGGCTAACACAACAACTATTCTTAAATCAAGGGATTCCAGGTATCTTATGATTGCCTTTAATTGAAAAAATACTCAGACTTCCCCAGCAGAGTCGCCATTATGTTAGCACCCTGTAATTAGCAAAATTGGCAAAAGTCCAACTACAGGGGTAACATCAAACTGCTTTGGGATTCAAGGATCTAGCCCTCCTAAATCCAGAGAGGGATCTCTCTATGAATAAGTTTAAAGATGTGATCTTTGAAGCTAAAAATGTGATATTAGGCTAGTTATGAAGAGCATAGGTTATGTTTGTTTGTTTTTGGTTGGACGAAGACATGATGAAGGTAGAATCAGTTTAAAAGAAAGGGTGATGATGTTTGCAAGCAAAGGAATGATTCGGCTGATAGAAAAGGCAAAGACAGTTTTAACCCATTGGGCTATGGAGTCATAGGAGGATTTTTAATTGGACAGCAAGGTTCAAGAAGGATCCATGGGGCAAGTCACTTATTTCAAAGGATCTCTTAAAGTGATTTTATGGAATGAAACAGATAGGAAGTGCAGAACAAAACAAATGAAGAAACAGTAACAGCCTAAGATCAAACAAGTGCTTTCAAACTAATTTTCTTTCGGCATGTTCTTAAGGAAAAACACAAAAGTAATTCTGAGATCAGGTAAGTGCTTTTAAACTAGCCTACATTGAAGTACTTTCAGTTAGAAAAAATTTTAAAACAGTTTGAACAACTTAAGATCAGGTAAGTGCTTTTAAACTATCCTTCTTTCAGCATATTCAATAAGAAAACTACAGATAACAGTCACAAAGAGCAATTTAGATCAGGCAAGTACTTTGAAACCGACCTGCTTCAATATACTCTAAGGAAAACACAGAGAAGAAATTTTTAAAGAGCAATCTAGATCAGGCAAGTACTTTGAAACTAACCTGCATTAATATACTCTTCAAAGAGGACATTCAAAGGAAGAAAACATAGAAAATAAAGCTTCAGTGAGAGTAAGGTACTATTGAAAGTAAATCCTAGCTCTATGTTTGCTGCTCTTTATCAGAGAAAGTGAACAGAGTGAAAACATTAAGCAAAATGACAATTGATAGTAAGGAACACATCACCATTGACACAAATCAGGAATCCCATAAATCGGTAGCTTGTATTTGATGATCAAACTAGTTACAATCAGCAAGCCCGGTGGGTCTCTACAACTTCAGTCTTCTCATATCAGCGTATGTATCTTCAAGTTTCATACAGGGCATTAGCTGTTTCAGAATAACTATTACATACATTCAGATGTCCAGAGACCAACATTTGCTCATCTTCTACAGAAGTATTTATAGAATAATGAGGAGGTGGTATTTGATGAAAGATCTCTTGGATCAATTAATACAGATTGATGACTCTTCGGCCTTTGAGGGCTTCAATGAAGAACTTCACAGGTGTTAATCTACATTAATTGATTTACACTTAAGACTAAGCTCGGTGGGAGCTTTTTTTGTTCTTTGAGGCTCCGTGTCATGCTGGAGTAGCTCTGTTGCTGCTTCCCAAGGTCTAATGATCGAAATATTAGCTTCTGGATTGTTCTTTATCTTCGAAAATGGTTTTGCCGACAATTTGAGATAAGACCCTTGATTAATGTTAATTTTTCGGCTGTCTTTGATCTCTGTGAGGCTGCAGGTGTCTTTAGAAGCTAGAGAGGGTTCAATTGGCCTCTGCTTATGGCGGTGGAGGGTTTCTCAGCTCGACAGATGTCTTCGTTTTCCCTTAAAACACCTTTAATTTACTTGAGATCTGTGTTTATGGTCTTCAATCTCCCGTTCTGATATATTTTGTCTTTGGCACTGATACTCTTTGACGGTTCCCAATTCATGGCTTTCTTGCTGGTGTGCAGGGCTGCGCAGGGTTTATAAAGCATCAATGCCTCATGAAACACTGATAAAAGATGAATTTTAAACCCTGCAAGTGGTTTCCTTCGATAAATCGAAAGCAGACGGGTCGTCACCCTCTGCCTTTGAAAATTCTTCAATTATGCGGAAAAAACCATTAAAACCTACAAAATATGAAAAATAGTTATAAAATCCTGCATATTTGGTTGACTTCTTTGGAGGCATATGGAAGGAGCATGGCTGTTGAATGGCATCATCCAACGGTCGGGATTAATCGGAGAGATCGTAGAATGGGTGAAAAAATATTTAATCTAAGCCGTCGATCACGCAGAGATTGACGGTTAGGAACACATGTTGAAATTCAAACGGAAATAATCGGGTGATGAATTTTAGACCGTCGATCTGCAGATCAGATCGACAGCGAAAATGCGATTGTCGCTGCACGATAGCCCGCTTATCACGGGTGCACCTTCGTTAACGGTCGGGCATCTTTGGTGAGCGATAACCGTTGGATGGATGGCTGCAGATCGGACGGTTGTGGTCAATATCACTGGGCATCCTGGTCTGAACAAAAACGCGCGATGGACAATGGTTTTCGGAACAGTGCCCAAGACACGTGGCGGCAAGTGTATGGAATCGCTGCCGATCAGGGGAAAACCACCCCCCGCTTGAAGGCGGTGCGATGAAAACCACATGGTTTTGGGCAATGGCACATGGATAGCAGGGACCACCAGATGGATAGATTTCGCACTGTCGGATCTGCAGATCGGATCGACAGTGGAGATTGCTCGAATTTGGGACCGGCAGAAAACCTTATAACATAATAAAAAACCCGAAGTTTAAATATAAACCAATGTTTTGTGGGTGGAATATACCAATAAGAGGGTTAGGCGCCCGATTGTGGGGTCGTTGGGAGCATGGGGAATCATATGAACAGGGCTTTAAAGGGAAGGGGCTTATCGCATAGCGCAATTTTGCAACATGACAAAGACTTGCGCGGTCAGATTTTTTTGTGATGCGATCACGCGATCGACTCTTTTCAATCAACCCATTTGAAATATTTCAACACGTGATTACGGGTTTTTAGTTTAAACTTTGGAAAAGTGGGTTTTGTGTTTTTACAAAGGAAAATATGGATTGGGCATGAAATATTTACAATGAGGGTTTGTGCGATGCGATAAGTGCCTCCAGAGTTAGCGCTTGGTCCCAGGGCAAGGGCATATGGTCAGAAGGGGTTAGAGACTTAGCCCAAGGGGGCTTAAGTCCAATACATATGGAGAAATGAGTTTTGGATGATTTTCAATGGTTTTTCAAAGGGTTAGAGGGGTTTCGATAAAGTAAAGAAGGAGTCTTTAAACTTTATCAAAGGGTTTTGATGAAGGGGAAAGGGAAAAAGAGGGATTTCATGGGGAAGAAGTGGTTAAATGAGGTTAATTTAGGAGGAAGAAAGGGAGGGGGAAAAGGGTCCTTGCAACAGTATTTTGGTTTGGAAATCAGCAGGATTTCTGAATGGGGAATGGGCACAACAAATGAGGATCTGGACAGAGGCATGAGATCTTCCACAGGCTTCAAGAGATAACACTTTTGGCCACGAAATTGTTTCTTGAAGATTGAACAAAGTTTTGGCCACCTTTTGATCGAAACAAATTTTATAGGTGGCCAACACTACCAATGAATCAACACCCAAAGATATTGCCTCCGAGAGTAGATGAATAACTGCAATGTACTCCGCTATATTATTGGAAGCAGGACCAATGCAGACTCCTCTTGATACTAACAACTGACTGGATGGATGATGAAGCGCCCATGCCATAGAAGCCAAGTTCCAGGTGTGTCTACTAGCACCATCGGCGAAACCAAAATGACTCATGACATGCGATACAACTTGCCAAAGCAGATAAAAAACATCACCATCACATCAAAGACCAAAAACTAGATATGTACAAAACAAAACTACTATACAAAAGAAAAATGCCAGGCCGAAGCCTAGGCATAATACTTTTTCAAATAGAGCCCATTTCTAGGCTCCGGCAACTCATTTCCTTCAAAATAAACCAAGGTATATGCTCCTTTTTAAAGGAATTTTTTAACAATAAAGGGGCCATACCACATAGACTTAAAATTTTTTGTGCCTAGGACCAAAATGAGGTCGCCTTCCGAAAAAACCCTAGGTTTGACCTCCTTATCATACTAAACTTTGACTCGTTGCTTATGCGCCTCATTCATCGTGGCGGCATCCTGACGCTGCTCATCAAGATGCTCCAAATGAAGGAGACATTCTTCAAGACTAGAAGTGTCAGGAAGAAGCTCAAAAACTAACTTTATAGAAGTAATATCACATTCAATGGGAAATATGGATTCCAGCCCGTAAACTAGTTGAAACGGAGTAAAGCCAGTTGCAGTTTTCACTGACGTCCAGTATGCCCAAAGTGCAGGATACAGCATGATATGCCAGTTGGATCGAGCTTTATTAATTTTCCTTTGAAGAATGGTCTTCAAGGATTTGTTCATGGCTTCCACTCGCCCATTGGCCTGAGGATAATAAGGAGATGAATGCTCCTGCCGGAAACCTAATTTGAGAGCCAACTCAGCCATCATGCTATTCTGAAAATGACTGCCATGATCAGTGACAATCTCTCTAGGAATACCAAAACGAGCAATAACCTGGTTGAAAATAAAAAGAGCTGTTGTCTCACCATCATTCCCAAAAGTAGGCATAGCCTCGACCCACTTCGTAAAGTAGTTTACTGCTACAATAATGTACTTGTGACCTTTAGCTGAAGGCGGGTTACAAGTAGTATAATCAATACCCCACTTTGTAAAGGGACCGACAGTAATGACTGAAAAAAGCGGAGCTGGATGAGTGCACATTTTTCGAGTATAGACTTGACACAGATGACACTTTTTGACCGACTCCATACAATCTTTGAAAATCGAAGGCCAAAGGTATCCAGCATGCAAGATTTTTTGGGCTGTAGCAAGCCCAAATAAATGACCACCACAAGCTCCACTATGGCAATCATTCAGCACAGCCTCAGCTTCTTCGAGAGTTAAGCAACGTCTCAGGATTGAATCAACCCCTCGATGGTATAAAGCATCACCAATAATTAAGTAATTTTTAGCCAAGTGACGCAACTTACGATGCTCATCTTTTGAAAAAGTAGAGGGAAACTTCGCAGTCTGAAGATACACAATGATATCTCCATACCAAGGATACTGTGTAGAGATGAGAAACAAATGTTCATCCAGGAAGGATTCATCATAAACTATCTCTTCTCGACAGGGCAACTCGGAGATTAATTCCGCGAAAACCAATGATTTCTTGGACTTGGCAGACATAAACTCAAGATCAAATTCCTGAAAAATTACACTCCATCTATTGTATTTGCCCCCAATCACTCACCTACTGAGAACAAATTGAAATGGATTGGCTGCTGCCAAAACATAAGTTTTTCGTAGAAGAATATAATGTCTGAGTCACTGTACAGCATGAACAACTGCTAAAGCCAGCTTCTCTATCGGAGTATACCAGAGTTCAAGTCCTACCAAGCCTCAACTAAGGTAGTATATAACATGTTCTGCCAGAGCATTGTTCTCCTGAACCAAAACCATACCAATGGTAGATTCTGCTGCTGCAAGATACAAAAGGAAATCCCTGCTATAATCAGGTGGACTCAATATAGGAGCAGAGGTCAATGCTTTTTTCAAAGCATCGAATGAGCGCTGAGCGAATTCATCCCAAAAGAATGGAACTCCCTTCTTCAACAATCTCATAAATCCTTTGGTAACTTCAGCATAATTTACAATAAATCTCCAAAGAAAATTAGTTTTTCCTTGTAGAATTTGAAGTTGACGAATAGAAGACAGGGGAGGCAACAGAAGTATTGCCTCAACCTTGAAGGGATCTACCCAAATCCCTTCCGAAGACACTATGAATCCCAATAACCGACCGGATGTGACCGTGAAAACACACTTGTTCAGGTTCAACCTAATCTTCTAGAAACGACATCGTTCAAATACTTGACGGAGGTGAGCAGGATGATCGATTCTCTTTCGAGAACGAGCAGCTAAATCATCCAAATACACCTCGATAATATGTTTAATGTCGTGGAAGGCATATGACATGGCCCGCTGAAAAGTAGCCCTAGCGTTTTTAAGACCAAAAGGCATTTTCTTGTAAGCAAAAGTACCCCAGGGAGAAATAGAAGCAGTCTTATGCTGATCTTCAGGATGGATAGTAATCTGATTGTATCCGGAGAAACCATCCATGAAGGAGAAAATCTCATTACTGGCACACTCGTCGATAATCTGATCTATAAATGGTGTGGGGTAATTATCTTTTGGACATGCTTTATTAAGGTCCCTGAAGTCAATGAAAACTCGAATTGTTCCTTGTTTCTTATCCACGGGAACAAGATTCGAAACCCACTCCATCAAAGGAAAAGGGAAAATAAATCCCGCCTTAAGCAGCTTCTCCACCTCAGCTTATGGCTGCAGCCTTCCTAGCATTGACCGGACGAAGCTTTTTCCTCACAAGCTTAGCATTTTCGTAAGTCTTGATCTCATGCTGGACAATAGATGGATCTATACCAGGAATTTCCTCATAAGACCAAGCGAACACATATCTAAACTCTTTAAAGAGATCGGTGTAAATCTAAATATCTTCAGGGGAACATTCAGCTCCAATAAAGACATTATATATAACATTGGGATCCCTAGAAATGTTCACCGGGATAGTTGGAGAAATCACAACCATGTTCCCTTCAGCATATACTTGTGTTGGTGCTAAAGGGTTCAGGACTGGGTGAACAGGACCAGGAGACAAAGGACTTGGAAAACTTGATTCAACTTCGCTCAAATCAGGTAAGAAGTAAGACCGATGATGCAAATCTTCCCACGGTCTATCTACACCAGTCATAGCTTCCAGGATGGCCTCTTCAGATGGAAGAGTGGTATCAAGGCAATCCTGGGTGGAAGAAGAACTAAGTGTCCAAGCCGGAACCACATCGCCATCCAACTCCTCTGGAGAAAGAGAAGCTGGAATGGACTCTGCAAAGTCAACAATAGATTGATAAGCAATCTCAGCTATAGATATTGGAAATGTCATTCCACCCACTTGACCTTCCGCTAATGTGGAAGTAGGGGAAGGTAAGGTCCAAGGGTCCGAAAAATAATGAGTTCTGAAGAACTCTCTTTGAATAGGAACCCTGGAGGATGAAATCACATTTATATGAATGGTAGGAGGTGGAATATCGAAAGTACCCATCAAAGAAGAATACATCCCAACCCCTAAATTCTCAAAAAGTGGCTTGGCATCATCCACTTTAGGGATAGTTGATTCAGTAGATGCATTCCGGTCTATAGGAGAACGGTCTAGTTGGTCAACTGTAACAATCCTCCCTTCGTGAGGGAAACAAATAATCTGAAATAATGAGGATGCAATAACATCCATCTCATAAATCCAGTTTTTCCCCAACAGAAGGTTATAGTCCAAGCTTGCATCAACGATTTCAACCTCTATATTTACAGTTTTACCCCCAACACAAATGGGCAAAGCTGGGATAATGCCATGCGTTCTATGAGAATGACCATCAAACGCAGTCAGAAGAGTAGCAGATGGAATAGCTGCGGGAGATCCAATTCCCTTCCAACATGCGAGAGACATCACGCATGTGGAAGCACCCTCATCAATGACCATCCGAAAAATATTAAATTTTTGGAATGATGATTTAATATGAAAAGCTATATGATGCGGGAGTCTCTTTTTAAAATTAGACATATCGAATGTAATCAAAAGAGAGTTCTTTGGATCGACAACCCCAATAGCAGTGAGCAGAGCACTGCGCTAAGCTGGGCAAGACTGGAGCACCTCAAGAGCAGACATAGCACAAGGGCTCTACGCCAAATCTTCTACAACAGAGTATTTCTAGGCAGCCTTGGCATTTGGATTAATCATCATACGCTTAGTAGATGCTTTTGGCATCCGAGGTATAGGCTCAACAGTAGGCCTCGTAATATGAAGCGGCTCAGTACCATCGGGAGCACCCTTGGCTTTCGAAGTTTCAGCTTTGCCATAATCACGGGATCTCATTGTGATATCCGCATGAGCACTAATCATATATATGTTTGACAGATTTTCCCCTTCCTGGGTGCCCCCAGAGGAAGTCCCAGTATTTTGATTTGCACCAACAACTAGTTGTTGCCCTTGGGGAAAAGGGTTTGTCAACACAGCCTGGGAATTAGCAGAACCCTGCTAAGCTAACAAGCACTGTGCATCTTGAATCTTAGGGCAAAGGTGAGTAAGATGATCTCCAACACATAACTTGCACGGAAACTTCACTTTATTTTTATCCTTTTGACCCTCACCACCATGCTCGTTGGATTTATTTGCATTACCCTTCCCATCCTTGCCCTTTTTCTTATTATTCCGTCCCTTCTTCTTCCCTTCGGATTGTTGATTTCCTTTAGGGTTGGAAGTCTGGATGACATTTACCAACAAAGATTGAGAAGGCGATGACTCAGTAGACACAGCTTGACCAGAAGAAGTAGACTGTATAGACAACTGTTGTAATTGACTAAGCAGGTTAGTTGCACTGCTATCGATCGACCCAATAAGTCCATCACCATGAGGACCAGGTTTAGTCTTGGACAAGTCTAATTTGGAGTGAGGAGCGTCAGGAAAATATTTATGAAGGACACCAGACTAAGAATAGATCAATTCAAGCTGTTGAGCCCTGAAAATAGCCTGTTCCTCAGAAAATACCCCCGAGAGGGATACATTCTTAGAAATATCTGGCTGCAAAGATTTCAAAAACCATTCCAAGAGGAATTCTCCCGGAATATGAGCTTTAATAAGCCTCTTCCTTCTTTGCCATTCCTGAATATGATCAGAAATGTGGGTTGCCTTGTCCTGATTAAAATTGGCCAGGATTTTTGTCCCGACATCATAACGAACAGGCAACTGGAAATGATTTAGAAATATAGTAGCCAGTTCTCCAAAAGTAGCAAAAATTCCCCCAGTTAACTCAATAACCACTTGGCAGCATTTACAGTAAAGGTGCGTTGAAACAACCTAAACCTAATCGAATCCTCGATCAGGGAGTTAGATGAACACCATAGATAGAAAGAGGTGATATGATCAGCCGGGTCCTCTCCATTCTTGCCTTCAAACTTTGGAATGTCTGAAGGTAGTTCGGTAGGAACCGGAGGCCATCCTAGACTATATCGGATTGGATCATTTGTCAATTTCGATAAATCTGGCAAGTTTAAAGTTGCCAGAAAAGGTAAACGAGGAGGGGCCTGAGAATTCCATCTTTGGTGGGATGGGTTCCCAACATTCTAAAAAGAATAACCTGGATTTGATGAGGCACCAGGTTGCCAGAAATAGCTCGTAGAAAATGTTGGGCCTTGTGACCCAGCATTTGGAGAAGGACCCCCTCCCAATGTAGAGTTACCATAGACCAGACCAGTTCCCCACACCGAAGTAGTGAATGAAGAGGAAACCCCCTAATAGGGGTTCCAAGCATTAGAAAAAGAGGAAAAAGCCTGACTAGTACTCGACGAAGAGAATGGAACATTCCCTTGGTGACCAGCGAGAAACTGATTCCGTGCCCCCACTACTGTAAATATAGGGTTCCAACCGGTAAAGGTAGCCGAACTCTGACCTCCATACCACGGGTTAAAAATCTAAGTCTGAGAAGTAAAAGGAAAAGACCCTAAGGAAGGATTTGAACTAGGAATATGCCCACTTTTGAAGGGGAACCCTTGAAAAGAAGCCAACCCACTAGCCATAGAGGACATGGGTGTAGATACAGCTGCAGCAGTGGAAAAGGAAAATGAAGGAATCCCACTAATGGGAATTCCAAAACAAAAGGGACCAGATTGAGAAGCTTGTGCTTGGGTGAAGCCAGAGCCAAACATAACAGTACTAGAAGAAATCGAAGATATAGCAATATTGCCTCCTCCTTCTACTGAAGCAGGATTCTGAATGCTTGCAGCGCTCACAGCCAAAGCCGCGTTCCTAGTCGTGGCCATCAAAAGGTATGAATGAGATGGATAAGGACTTTCTGGTCATGCAGATTTAGGTCCGATGTACTCAGCAACAAACGGAGAATTAGAAGGAAGAGGAGATGGAAGTGACATAGGAGACTGAGGTACTTCCTCTACTTCTACTTCGTCTTCTCGTGGAAATAAAACTCTCAAGGTGAGCGGAGTGCTCCTCTCGGAACCAACACCAAAACCAACTACAGAACCTTCAAGCCCTAATGAAGTATCTCTCTCCGCTGCGTCAGATACCACCGGGTGATATTCACCTACTATATTACTCCTATGCCTTCTTGAAGAAGGCTCAACACTCTCGGGAGATAACCCCTGGATTCTCCTCTATCGACGAGGCACTTGATTAGCCACTTTAACAGATTAATTAGACTCAAAAAAGCATAAAGCTAAGCAAGCTAGGAGCAAAGAGCATTCACTACAAAAATCCCTAAGATGCAACCAAGAAAATAGCCTTTAGGTATTTCCGCTCTGGGTGATTAGGACTAGACACCAAAATATGAGAAAGCGAAAAATAAGACCTCCCAAAAGTAGTCTGGGATAATAACGGCCCAGTCCTACTAGCGAAGGTAACAGAAACAATTACACCGACCTCCTAACAACAGCGTTTGCCGGTGCAAGTACCCAAGCTTCGCCGGGGCACCCTCCAGAAGTAATGTTGGAAGTGATACGACGTCTGCCTTAGGTACCACGGGTATTCCCCCGCGCAGTCACCTGTGTGGTACCTAGGAATGGCAACTAAAGGCACCAATCTGTGTCAGCAGCTGATCGGAACGGTCTTAAGGCAAGATCCAGCAAATTAGAGAGGGGGTATCTCTCTTCTCAGCCTTCACTGTCCCTCACGCTTGACTCTCTGGAGGAGAGCTTTCTCGGTCCACTTAACGGTGTTGGATTTCTCTCATTTAATAAACTTCTGTGTTTTAGTTTGAGTGGCCTTGGAGAGTTAACTCTCCACTAACCTAATCCAAGGCCCTACAATCTAGCTAGTTGATGTATGACACTTAATAAAAAACTTGCTAGTTGTTTTTAAATTATTGCACTTATTTTAGTTGGCTGTTATATTAAGTCAAGGGAATATGGAAATGAAACTCGTGATGTTTTATGACGCAGAAAAGAAATTAATGAAAACCAAACTACATGCAGATGCAATAATTTCCTTTCGATGAAAAGAAATTTCTACACAGATTCTACGAGACTATTTTTTCTTTTCAGATATCAAACCTCACACTCGCAAAATTTATGAAAAATACCACAAATGTTTAAGTGCACCTAATGCAAATTACTAAGAGCATGCCAATTCTAAGATTCAAAATCTACCAAAGCAAAGAGAAATTTTCAAGAATCCTTTAGTTCTATCACTTTTCCGGCTGTCCATAAAGCTAGTTCCCAAATCAGAAACTCTCAGTATAAAGATGCCAAAATATGCTTGAAACAAGAGAAAGAAACCAATGAAAATTCCCTTCCCAAATCAAGTCAGAGACCGAAGGTAAAAATTTCAACAAGGCTTCAGAAGATGAAAAGAAACCAAAAAAAAAATGCAAAACAAAAGCAATGGCAAAACAAAATGTTTTTGGGCTTTTGATTTTTATAAAAAGAAGACTTCAAAAAGACCAAGAAAACTATCCAATTACCAAGCCAAACAATTTCTGAATTTCAAGCAAAGCTTCAACAAAAATGCTCCAAATCTTATAGTGCCACTTGGTAGCAAGATTCATACGAGCAAAAGGAAGACAAGAAACTGAGTAATTTAGCCCTGAATAATAGCACAATCTTGCAGCAAACAAAACTTCAAAGAACCAAAAATGACCCTTCAAAAATTGCAACAAGACCTAGCCAGATGAACTCAAGAAAACAACCAAAAAGCAGGCAAAAATTAAAGTGCAAAGCAAGACATAAAGTTAGGAAAGAGCATATGAGCAGAAGCTCTCTATCCTGATTAAGAAGAACAGCCAAGAATCTCCAAAAAGAGATCTTGGTACTCGAACCAGAAATGCAAGCACTAGAAAAACAAGTTTCACCAAATGAGGCGATCTTCAACCAAACAAGAGAGTAAAAGACCAATAACCACCTTCAACACAATCCAGAGACTAAAAGGACACTGCAGGAACAGGTCACCATAGGCAGACAAGACTAAAAGGTTAAAAAATCAAAAATTTCAAAATTTGCTCAGGCATACGCTACTTAGTAGTTTTGCAACATGCATGCATATGCGACTGTGGAAAAGGAAACCCACGTATATGCGACTTCCTTTGACAGAAACTGCGTGTATACGCGACTGTGTGTAGGAAAACTTACGTATGGAAAAGTAAACAATGAAAAATAAAAAGATCAAGCCTGGATAAAGAACCAGGTCTTTAGTCTAACTGAGAAAAAACTAATTGGACTGGAAATAATGATTAAGACTGTCGAAAACCTTTAAAACAGCTGAAACCACCCAACAGGGGAATCACAAGAATGTGATCCCCAGTGGAGTCGCCAGTTCTGTTTCGGGAAATAACTCCCTCCACAGATCAGGGCATGCTATTCAAGAAGGACTCACACAACCAAACTTGTACGCTAAAAACTAGATATTATCAGTTTTAGAACTCACCCGTAGATCCTACGTTTGATGTAGATCCTGCGGGGTCCAAACCCCCAGCAACGCTTCTTCCCCTTCAACTTGAAAATCAAGAAGAAACGTGCACAAAAATCTAGTTGTACAGCATATATATTTCCTAAATGTCAGTATTATCCATGTGAAACATCATATAAACAATAATAAATGTTCAATTAACAATCTTTTCACATATATAAGCAGATATTAACAAATGAATTCGGGAACAAGATGGTTCTTCTTCATTACGAACAACACGTAAAATAATAGAAAAGTGGAGAGATCACCTGAATCCTTCCATGATCTTCGAACAGACTGTCGTCCGGATCCGTCCCACCCTTGCCTCACTAAAATTCTTCCAAGACTTGTGCACACGAGATGACATATAAGCTAATGAACATCTCTAGGAAACAAGGGTTTCTTGTAAATACCTGGGAAGTGCAGGAGGCACGGGAAATCAGAATTGAATTGGGCTCCAACAGAGTATAATGTCTATAATTTTTCTCTCTCCCCTTAGGCCATGCATATGAGGGGCTTTTATACTCCCTCAAAGTAGTTTCAATTAGTTGGAAACGGTTGGCCACGGGCTGGGGTGGTTGAATTACGGGAATAACCATCAACCCAGCCTCGAAAATAGGGATTTATATATATATTTTTAATGATTTTAATGGCATAAGCGGAAAAGTATCTATGGACTCGCGTATACACGCGAAAAAGTCTGGGCATATCCGTGTATGGGATTTGAAACACTATTTTTAATGAACTTTTATTCAAGTCTGTGGGAAAGGGTGCCCAAGGCCAAAGAGAAAATCATGAATCACATGAGGGTGAAAAATGATGCTATAACAGAAAGGAATTGTAAGATAAATATCAAAACAACAGAATTTACCCATCAACACCTGAGGACAATGATATGACCCAGAATGACCCACAAAATTTATGTTAGTAAAAACCATATGCAGCTTTATACAGATAACCTTGCATTTATACGCAACTCACCTTCATGAAACCTACATACCAAATTTTAATATTCTGAAATCAAGCAAATTTTATAAGTGAGGCAGAGACAACTCCCAGCTTCTGTCTGAGATATTCAAATGCTTCCCTGGGAAGAGCTTTAGTAAATATATCAACAACTTGTTCTTTGGAAGGAACATACTCCAATTTGACCTTTTGCTCAAGCACTTGTTCTCGTAAGAAGTGATACTTGATAGGAATGTGCTTCGTCTTGGAATACATAACAAGATTTTTTGAGATGTTGATGGCACTTGTATTATCACATAGGATGGAGATGGTAGGAGAACATTTGATTTGAATATCTTGTAATGTCTTCATCATCCAAATAATTTATGTGCAACATGATGCAGTAGCCACATATTCTGCTTCTGTTGTAGATAAGGCAATATAAATTTGTTTCTTGCTGAACCATGATTGATCAGGTGATCATGTTCAAGAGGAAAAAAATGCTCAAAATTGAAACTGCTCAGAATTGGTTACAAAATAAACAACCGGATAGGCCTCGTCGCTATGATTCTGGTGCCATGAAGGAGACCCAAATCCGATGTCGTATGAGGAAGATATTGAAGTTTTAAAACACCCAATAACCTTCAAAACAAAACCTTTGAACTCAGAAATTTTGTCATCTTTAGAAAAATAATTATGGAAAAATATTTCATTTTTTATGGTTTTATGGTGGCCTATCAGAGGGTGCCACGTGGCCTGCCTGGAGGCTGCCACGTGGCCCCAGGCCAAAGGTTCAAAATTGTTTGAAAATTTGTGTTGAGGGCAGACCGACTCGAGCTGAATGAATTTGGGTCAGTCGGGCACGACCTGACCCGAACGTTCATGGGTCAGCAGTTGGGTCATCGTGCGAAGATGAACGTGTAGCCGGGTGGTGTTTAAACGTGCAGTCGGGTCGTATGTGTGACCGGGCGAAGAAAGTTGGGTTAAGCCCCTATGGAGCCGGCCCCTATCCATGTAACCTCCAAAAAATAATTGGGTGCTAAAAAGATTGATTCGGCAAAGTTTTATTAAGCCCTCAGGGCTAAGGGTTGTAGCCCCTGCGACCTCATGCCAGGACCAAGGGAAAAAACTTTAACCGCCAGCGCAAATGGTTACCGGAGATTTCTCATGTGACCGCGCTTCCAAATGGTAGTTAAATTTATTACAACCCCTAAATTAGCATGCGGTTCCGCTTGTTAGACCGATCCGACTATTTTGGTGGGACTAACTGGAGTTAGCCAATTTTAGTGGAGGATTTCTAGTGCCATTGGGCAAAATATAGTTTGGATCATAACTTTCACCATATTCGACCAAATTAGACAAACGTTTAGTCAATTTTGAGTATTATGAGCATTCTGGAGCCATTGGAATAGGTTGCAGAGCCAACAAATGTTTTTTTTAGCCATTTTTGCTTCAGGGAAGCTTGGAGAGCCATCAGGGCCATGAGGGAAATGGAGCTGCATTGGGCTACACTTCACTGTTTGAGGTGAAATAAAAGCCATACTTAGCTTATTTCTGTCTTTTGAATTCATTTCTAGAGTTTTTTCAACCTGTTTAGGCTTATTTCTCACTATAAAACCAATTTGAGCATCATAATATATCAAGGACATGCCCATTGGAAGCCTTGAACCCAACAGATGTAGCCCAGGACGGGTGAACTGCCTCATCATGTTGCTGTGTGTTTATGGTGAAGTTATTCTGCTGTGTATTTTAGATTCAAGATGTTAAACAGTAATTTTAATTAACATTCCCTCACACATAAACTCATAAACAGTTATAAAAAACACTTTGTTTTACTTGCAAGACATTACAAACACTTTACACACTTAATTAAATGGAAATAAATACTTTGAACAACAGATACAAATAGTTTCATTTTCATATCAGATGGTATTGGATCTAAGGATTTGAGCCTTAGGAGCTAGAGTTTTACTTTGCATTTGTTTTGTGCAAAAATATAGTTGATTGTTTGCAAGTTTTGATGCTTACTAGGATTAAACTCAAGAGAGGTGAAGGACATTTGGTTAGTGTACAAAGTAATCCACAACCAAGGAGGGTAAGAAAGCCACCTCCAAGAGCCATAGAAGCAAATTCAAGCATGTCTTCAAGAGAGGGAGAAGCTCCTGAAGATATGGATCCCAAGGAAGAAGAACGGGTATTTCGGAAAGCTTTCTTGGATATGATTGAGATGGTGAGGATACTCTACCAAGAAAGGAATGATAGGCTTGTTGGATAAGGGTCTAAAAACCAGAAAGAAGGAGAGGGTTCTTCAGGAGGAAAGAAAAGTGATGACAAGTCAAAGAAAGGACACGGAGGAAATGGTGATCCACCATCCCCATCTTCATCCTCTTCCTCTACATCATCATCCTCAACTTCGGTGAATTAATCTCACAACTCTAAAACCACTGGTAAAAGTCCATTTTTAAAGATTGATGTCAAATTTGGGTTGCCTATGTTTAATGGTGAAGTCAATGTAGAGAAACTTGACAATTGGATAAGACAGTTGGAAGTTTACTTGAGGATACAGAACCTTCATGATGATGACACCAAGATACAGTTAGCCTCGTTGAGAATGGATGGAGCAACATTAGTATGGTGGGAAGCCAAGACCAAGGATGAAATTAAAAAACATGGTAATATCACTTTATCATGGGCTGAATTTATTACTGAAATTAAAAAGAATTTTTATCCATTAGCTCATTTACAAAAGGCTATCATGAACTGGAAAAACTTCAGACAGCTTAAGGGACAAAATGCACAAGACTACACCTAAGAGTTTAGGAGAAGAGCACTCTTATTAGGGGTAGACTTACAAAGTCAAGATACTTTGCTGAAACACATAGGTGGTTTGCACAGCTACCTTAAACATACTATCCTTATGCTCAATCCTACTAGTCTAGATGAAGTTTGTGTACAAGCTACACATTTAGAGGCTAGAGGAAAGAACACTTTTGATGAGGGTAGAAACAAGCCCTTTAAGGGGAAAAACAAAGATAAAAACTTTAAGGGAAAAGGTAAAAAGAATGCATCTATCAAACAAGAGGGTGAGAAAGTGATATGTAAACAATTTTCAAGAGAAGGCTATGAAGAGACAAACTGTTGGAAATTACATCCTGAAAAAAGAACTTAGTTTAACAAAAACAAAGGAAAGAAGAAAACTGCAGCTACTACAACTACACCACAAGACTTAGGTGATGATTCAGGTGAAGAAACCAAAATTGCAGCCATGGGTTTGAAAAGTATGAAGGAAAAGGAAACTAAAACTAAGCCAAGCACTAGTACTTCAAACTGTCATGTACAAAATCCAAATGAGGAAGAAAGAATTGAATTGTTCCATGTGAGGGTAGTCTCAAAACATACAAAAATAGACACACTGTTTGACAGTGGGTCACAAGAAAATCTCATATCAGAAGACTTGGTCAAACAACTTAAACTTGAGACCATTCCACATCCAAAGCCTTATCCACTTGGGTGGATATGCAAGGATGCAAACTTACAAGTCTCAAGAAAGTGCATATTCCGATTCACGATTACTGCACACTTTATTGACACAGTTGAACTTGATGTAGTACCGCTTGATATATCAAGAATTTTTTTGTGAAGTCCTTAATTATTTAACAGGAAATCGATCCTCCATCACCATGAAAATAAGTATAATCTCTTTAAATATGGAAAGGTGTTCATTGTTAGAGCACATCGCAAGAAGGAAAATATAGCAATGGTAAATATGGGACGGGTAAAAAGGCTAGTGAATTATAGTAAGAGTTTTGTACTTCTTATGGTTAAGCCCAAGGTTGATGTGAATTATGAGTCATTTGAAAATTGTGATTCCAAGCTTAAATCAGATTTATATGATGTAGTTGATGCACATCATGAGATGCTTCAGGAACCGATAGGTTTACCTCCTAAAAGGGAGATTCAGCATGAAATCCATTTACATCAAGATTGTCCTCTTCCTAACATAGGCATGTACCACATGTCTATCATGGAGAATGCTGAAATCAAGAGGCAAATTAAAGACTTTTTGGACAAAGGATTCATAAGACGAAGCACTTCACCATGTGGGTCACCGATAGTGTTGATTCCAAAGAAATATGAAACTTTGCGCATGTGTGTGGACTTCAGGGCATTGAACAAGATAATGGTAAAGAATCGTTACCCACTCCCAAGGATAGATGATTTGTTAAATCAGCTGAAAGATGCTAAATATTTCACTAAGTTAGACTTACGTAGTGGTGATCATCAAGTTAGAATTGCAGAAGGTGACATTTGGAAGACAACATTTAAAACCAAAAAGGGACTCTTTGAGTGGCTTGTTATGCCATTTGGTTTATGCAATTCACCTGCAACTTTCATGCGGGTAATGGATGATGCCTTACGTCATTTTCTTGATGATTTTGTTATTGTCTACTTAGATTACATCTTAATTTTCAGCAAGACTAGAGAAGAGCATATCATGCATGTTAAGAAAGTACTTGATATTTTGAAGAAAAATCAGTTGTTTCAAATGTCAAAGTGTGAATTTGGAAAGACTTCTTTGGTTTATCTGGGACACATACTAGGAGGAGGTGCTTTGAGAATTGTAGAAGCCATTGTGAATTGGCCTACTCCCAAATCCATTACATAGGTAAGAAGTTTTTTGGGTGCATCTCAGTATTGGAGGAATTTTATTTCTGACTTCTCTGCCATAGCAGCTCCTATGCATGCAGTGACGAGTGTGAAGCATGCTTTCCAATGGGGAGGAAAGCAACAGAAAGCTTTTGAGTCTTTGAAAGAGAAGATAAGTTCAGCTCTAGTCCTTGCATTACCAGATTTGAGACAGCCATTCGATATTCAGACCGATGCTAGTGATTATGCCATGGGTGCAGTTCTCTTACAACATAGTAAGCCTATCGCATTTCATTCTGAGACATTTAATGGTGTTGTTGTGAATTATCCTAAATATGATAAGGATTTGTATGCACTAGTACAAATCGTAAAAAAGTGGAAACACTATTTGATGGGCAAATAAACAGTTGTTCATACCGACCATCAGCCTTTACAGTACTTGCAGTCGCAAAGTAAATTGCAGCAATCACAATATTTCAGATGTATGGGTTTCCTACAAAAATTTCACTTGGTAATAAGGTACAACAAAGGTAGTTACAACAAAGTTGTTGATATGATTTCAAGGCCTATTATTAGTGCTACTACTTTACTTAAGAATGATTCTATTGCACATGAGAGCTACATAGAACAATATGCATCAGATGTTGATTTTAAGGATGTGTATGCTAACTTGAGTGAAGGGAATCATGTTGAGGAGAATGATTATCATTTTCATAATAATTTGCTATTTCATATGGGAAATTTATGTATACCATCATGAGAGACGCTCATTCTTCTCTTATTGTTGTACATTTTGGGGTAAGAAAAATGGTGGCACATTTACAGAGGTATTGTTATTGGCCTCGTATGGTAGATAGTGTTACACGTTTCATTAGAGGTTGTTCCTTATGTGATACAAGAAAGCCTAGTAATAGGAAGCTTGGTTTATATACGCCATTTCCGGTACCTTCTAGACCATGGGAAAGTGTTTCTATGGATTTTGTTGGAGGTCTACCATTATCTAGAAAGCAGCATGATTATCTTTATGTAGTAGTTGATAGATTCAACAAGATGTGTATTTTTATGCCATGTAAGAAATCTATAATTGTTGAAAAAACTGCTAATTTATATTTTCAACATGTGTGGGTTCATTATGGCTTGCCTACTTCTATTGTTAGTGACAGGGATTCCAAATTTGTTGGGAGTTTTATGTCCAATCTATGGAAGATGATGGACACCAAGTTGAATAAGAGTACTTCTTTCCATCTGCAAACAGATGGTCAAACAAAGGTAGTGAACAAAACCATTGTACATATTTTGAGAGGTTATTGCAGCAAGCATCCCAAGCTTTGGGATGAGCACTTGCATTACATTCAGCATGCTTACAACTGGGCCAAGGACTCTTCTACAAATACTTCACCTTTTGAAGCTTGCTTTGGGTATTTTCCTAAGTCGCCTTTAGATTTAATTCTTGAGAAGGATGTGGCCATTGATGGGCATAGTGACATTGAAAAAGCTCGCATGTTCATTGAAATAATTCAGCTCATACATCAGCAGGTTCAAGAACTTCTTGAAAAAAGTCAAGGCAAGTACAAGGAGAGATATGATAAACACAGAGTTGATCATAAGTTTCAAGAAGGAGATGAGGTATGATTGCATATTAGTAAGGAAAGAATGAAAGGAGAAGGTAAAAAGCTGAAGCCTATTCATTATGGTCCATTCAAGATCCTTAAAAATGTTGGAAATAATGCTTTTTAACTAGATTTTCCTTCATATATTCAAATGTATTCCGTTGTGAATGTGGAAAATTTACGTTTGTATGAACCTCCTTTAATTGCTGATTATGAAAGTGACATTCAGCTACCATCCATAGAGGATTTCTCACCAGAATTTTTGGATGAGATGAAAGAGGATGCTATCCTTGATAGAAAGACATGCACTTCAAGGAGGGGAAATGTTGACTATGTTCGGGTTGGTCTTAAAGGCAACAAACTGAGTAAGGCAAAGTGGATTGAGGTGGAAAAGGTGAGGGATCTATACCCTCATCTTCTTAACAGGTAATTGAAGGCTTTTGAGGTCCAAAAGCTTCCCAATGGGGAGGTGTGACCAGGTGATCATGCCCAAGAGGAAAACAATGCTCAAAATTGGAACTGATCAGAATTGGTTACAAATTGAATGATCGGATAGGCCTCATCGTTGCGATTCTCGCGCCATGAATGGGACCCAAATCCGATGTCGTATGAGGAAGATATTGAAATTTTAAAATGCCCAATAAACTTCAAAATAGGACCTTTGAACTCAGAAATTTTGTCATCTTTAGAAAAAAAATTATGGCAAAAAATTTCATTTTTTATGGTTTTATGGTGGCCTATCAGAGGGTTCCACATGGCCTGCCTGGAAGTTGCCACGTGGCCCTAGGCCAAAGGTTCAAAACTATTTGAAAATTTGTGTTGAGGGCAGATTGACCCGAGATGAACGCATTTGGTTCAGTTGGGCACGACCCGGCCCGAACTTTCATGGGTCAGCAGTTGGGTCGTCATGCAGAGATAAACGTGCAGTCGAGCGGTGTTTAAACATGAAGTCGGGTCGTATGTGCGACTGGGCAGAGAAAGTTGGGTTAAGCCCCTATGGAGACAGCCCCTATCCATGCAACCTCCAATGAAGAACTGGGTGCTAAAAATATTGATCCAGCGGAGTTTTGTTAAGCCCTCAGGGCTAAGGGTTGAAGCCCCCGTGACCTCGCGCCAGGACCAAGGGTAAAAACTTTAACCGCCAGTGCAAACGGTTGCCAGAGATTTCGCATGTGACCGTGCTTCCAACTAGAGATTAAATTTATTACAACCCCTAAATTAGTGCGCGGCTCTACCTGTTAGACCGATCCAACTATTTTGGTGGGACTAACTAGAGTTAGCCAATTTTAGTGGAGGATTTCTAGTGCCACTAGGCAAAATACAGTTTGGATCATAACTTTCACCATATTCGACCAAATTAGACAAAAGTTTAGTCAATTTTAAGTATTCTAAGCATTCTGGAGCCATTGGAATAGGTTGCAGAGCCAACATAGTTGTTTTTCAGCCATTCTTGCTTCATGGAAGCTTGGAGAGCCATCAAGGCCATGAGGGAAATGGAGCTGCATTGGGCTACACTTCACTATTTGAGGTGAAATAAAAGCCATACTTAGCTTATTTCTGTCTTCTGAATTCATTTCCATAGCTATTTCAGCCTGTTTAGGCTTATTTCTCACTATAAAACCAATTTTAGCATCATAATATATCAAGGACATGCCCATTGGGAGCCTTGGACCCGATAGATGTAGCCTAGGAGGGGTGAACTACCTCATCATGTTGCTGTGTGTTTATGGTGAAGTTATTCTGCTGTGTATTTCAGATTCAAGATGTTAAACAATAATTTTAATTAACATTCCCTCACACCTAAACTTATAAACAGTTATCAAAAACACTTTGTTTTACTTGCAAGACATTACAAACACTTTGCACACTTAATTAAATGGAAATGAATACTTTGAACAATAGATACAAATAGTCTCATTTTCAGATATATGATACTAATCGGGGCCTCCTATAGAATGCACCACCACTAGTTATTTTTCTATCATCAACATTTTCAGACCAGTCAGCATCTTTGTAGGCATGAAGAGTAAGATCAACATTCTTTGGATACCATAGAACAAAGTCTTGAGTCCCTTATAGATATTTGAATATTAATTTTACAGCCTAAAGGTGTGACTCCTTTGGATTAACTTGGAATCGTCCAATGATCCCAACTGCATGCATAATGTCTGGTCTAGTCCCAGTCAGATAAAGCAGACTTCAAATCATAGATCTATAATCTGGTTGGTTTACCATGGGAGAATGTTGTGAAACTAGCTCCAAAAATAGAATAAAAGAGATATCAAAACCTTAGAAATAAGCCACTTCGAGGGGACAACCTCCAATACATTACATGAATGAACAATTCTTAGATGATACAAATGACAAAACCTCCTCTCTATATATAGGAATCCATGGGGCCACAATGTAATCCTAGCCGACCTAACAATAATAATGTAAGGGCACAATAATAACAATATGGGGGTTATAGGGGTACAACAATAACAATAAGGGGGTTACATTAACAACAATAAGGGACTATACTAGTAATTTAGGGACCTAACATGCTCCTCTCCTTCAAAAAAGTGTTGTCCTCAACACTGGAGTAGCTCCAGGTGCATTTGTATAAAATTCTCATCCTCCCATGTAGAATCTTCAGTGGGTAAGTTCTTCCATTTCATGAGATACTCTGAAATTGATCGGTTTCGTAGCTGTCGAGTTCTTGTTTCTGTGACTAGTTCAGGTTCCAATATGCTTTTTCCTTCCTCATCAAGTTTTGGCAATATTGTTTGAACTGGAAGTTTGTCCCCTATAACCTTTTTTAAGCATGAAACATGGAAAACTGGATGAACTCACGAAGAAGTAGGAAGCTCCAATTTTTATTCCATAGTACCAATCTTTTGCAACACCTTGTAAGGACCATAGTACTTTGGTGATAATTTATTATCCTTCTTATCTTGCTTAAGGGACATTTGTTTGTATGGTTGTAGCCGTAAAAATACCCAGTCTCCCACATCAAAACTTCTCTCACTGTGATGTTGATCTGCCTGTTGTTTCATTTGATTTTGTGCGAAATTTAGGTTATCCTTTAAGAGCTGGAGAACTTCTTGTTGATGCTTGAAGTGATCCTCCACTGCTTGAACCCTAGAATTTTCCCTTAAAGAAGATGTGATGGACGGTAGATGATCCATAAAGTGCCATAAATGGGGTCATTTTTGCTGCAGTATGGAAGGAAGAGTTATACTAACCATTCAGTGAGAGGTAACCACTTGACCCATTTTGCTTGCTTATCAGATACAAAACAACGAAGATATCCTTCCAAACATTTATTCACTATATCTGTATGACCATCGGATTGAGGATGATAAGATGAGCTATGATTTAGTTGAGTACCCAAACAAGAAAATAATTCCGTCCAAAAATTTCTTGTAAAAATGGGATCTCTGTCAGTTACAATAATCTTCAGGTTTCCATGTAGCCTTTGAATTATTTCCATAAATGTCGTAGCAATTGTAGTTGCTTTAAATGGATGAGATAATGCACAAAAGTGTGCATACTTGGTAAGTCTATCAACTACCACCGTGATGACACTCCTTCCTTCGGACTTAGGTAAACTTGTGATAGAATCCATTGAAATCTCCTCCCAACGTTGACTTGGAATGGATAAAGGTTGTAGATGACCTGGGGTCTTAATTGTCTCAACTTTATTTTGTTGGAAAACCAAACATTCTGCCACAAAATTTTGAATATCAAATTTAAGGCCATCCCAAAAAAATCTTTCTTCACCCTGTGGTAAGTTTTTAAAAATCCCAAGTGTCCTCCTAAAGGAGAAGTGTGAAATTCCAAAAGAATCTTTTGTTTTAGTTGGGAATTCTGTAAACATATAATGTATCTTCGTACCAGGGAGAATCATTTTTCCAACTAATTTCCTCGTATTTACTTGGATCTTGCCGCAACTTTTAAATGAGCGTCCACACTTCTCGTCCTTCTTTCCATTTTTCCTTTACTTCCTATGAACTAACTGGGTTGGATAATTGAAAATGGCACAGCAATACCAATTCCTCATCCTTTCTTGAGAGTGCATCTACAACAACATTTAGCTTCCCTTTTTTGTAGATTATTTCAAAGTCACAACCCAACATCTTAGACCATGCATTTCTCTCGAAGATAGTCTTTGTTCCAAAAAGTGTTTAAGACTATCATGATCAATTTACTCGTTGCCTCCCACATAGGTGTAAGTCTCCACGATTTAGTGCATGCAGTATTGCTAACATTTCCTTCTCATAAATAGGTTTCTGTAAATACTTTCCTTTGATTGGACAAATTTCAAAAGCAATGGGTCTTCCTTCCTGCATTAAAACTGCACCAATTCCATTTCCTGAGGCATCACATTCCACAATAAAGGTTTTTGTGAAGTCTGGTGTAGCTAAGACTGGTGCTAGGCACATTGCCTCTTTAAGATGTTCAAAGGCCTTAGTTGCTTCAAGAGTCCAGGAAAATGCATCTTTCTTCAATAATGTTGTTATAGGCGCTGCTATTCTCCCACAATTATTAACAAACTTGTGATAATACCCTGTTAACTCGAGAAATCCATGCAACTGCTTTATGGTTGTGGGGACTTTCTATTCCTTAATTAATTTAATTTTGTTAAGGTCTACCTTAACACCCTCGTGAGATACAATATGACCCAAATATTCCACATCTTGTACTCCAAAGAAACATTTGGATGTTTTTACATATAATTTTTTCTCCTCCAATAGTTTGAGCACACTGTGAACATGTTGAACTTGATCCTTCCAAGACCTGCTATAGATTAGTATATCATCAAAAAATACTAGCACAATTTTTCTAAGGAAGGGTTTGAAAATGGAATTCATCAACCCGTGAAATGTAGAAGGTGCATTAGTAAGGCCAAAAGGCATGACCAAAAATTCATAATGACCCTCATGAGTTCGAAATGTTGTTTTCGAAATATCTTCAATCTTCATTCTAATTTGATAATATCCTGAACGAAGATCCAACTTGGTAAAATAAATTGCTCCATGTAATTCATCCAATAATTCATCAATCACAGGAATGGGAAATTTATCTTTAATAGTGATCTTATTGAGATCCCTATAATCCAGACACATGCGCCATAATCCATCTTTCTTGTGCACCAATACTATTGGGGCAGAGAAAGAACTTTGACTAGGTTGAATTATACCATCCTCTAACATTTCTGCAATCTTACGTTCAATTCCGCTCTTTTGTACATAAGGATATCTGTAAGGCTTGATGTTTGGAGGAACACTTCCTAGAATCAAATGAATAGCATGATCATGATCATGAATAGGTGGGAGTCCTTTGGGAGTATCAAACACCTTGGAATGATTGTCCAAGACTTTTTGGAGATCTGGAGAAATAGATTATTTTGATGTTGGAACTTCTAGTGAGCATAATTGTGCAATTGCACCTCGTTGTTCTTTCTTCAAAAAATTTGTCACAACATTAAATTTTATTATCTTTCCTAGCTTCCCTGCAATACCCCGTAATTCTATTTCCTTTCCTTCCAAAAAAAAATTCAAGAAAAGTTCTTGAAAATTAAAAGCTACCGTCCCCAAAGATTGTAACCATTGTACTCCTAGTAAAACATCAGCACCTCCCATTGGGATGGAAAGCATTGGAATATTCAATACATATCACCCCATGGCTAGCTTGATATTATGGCATTTTCCTGAGCAATTTATAGTTCCTCCATTTGAAACCATCACTTGACATTCTAGTGCTGGGTATAGGAAACAATTCAATTCCTTGGCTACCTTACAATGAATAAAATTATGGGTACTACTCGAATCAATCAAAACTATTACCTTTTTCTTCTTGATATGTCCTTCTATCTTGAGAGTTTTAGGAGTGGTAATTCCTGCCAATGCATTACATGATATGGTCAGACTCATTTCTTCTTCTTTTAGGGTTGCTTCTTGGTGTATATCCTCTTCTTTTGAATTTTCTTGTTCATTTTCTTCCTCCTCTTCACAATCTATGTAAAATAATTTCTTCTCAGCACACTTATGACCTTTAGTGTATTTGCTATCAAACCTATAGAAAAGCCCTTTTGCTCTTTTTTCTTCCAATTGTTGTGGTGTCAACCTTGTAGGTTGTGGAAGTCTAAGAGTAGCAACACTTCCATCTTTATAGATGTGAGTGGTAGGCTTCCTTGTCACCATAATTTTACATTCAATTATTCTTGCCAACCTGAATGCCTTCTCCAATGAATCAGGTTCCCAAAAACGAAATTCATGTTGGATGTTATCCTTTAAAGTCCCTATGAAGACATCAATCCTGTGTTCCTATGGAATACCAATTACCCTTATATTCAATTTTTGGAAGTCCTCAATGCGCTCCACCACTAAACCCTTTTGTTTGAGATTTATCAATTGGCTAAAGAAGGTACTGCTCTTTGTATCCTCATAATGTGCTATCATTTCCTCTATAAAATTTGACGAAGTGACAATTTTTTTACGAGAGAAAAGCCATCAATACCATACAAATGTATTTTGTTCCTAATGTAAAGTTGCAATACATACCTTTTGTGTGTTTTGCACATTATTGAGATCAAAATATTGCTCCATCTCTGTATGCATGTTACGGGATCCTTGCCATCAAATTTCCTCATATCCATCTTTAGAATATGGTGGTTCTTCAATCCAACGTTAGAGTTTATGAAATCACGATTAACATTTTTTTTGTTCTCATCATGAGTTTCTTCTACTATCTTTTCGCCATTAGGAGTCATTTCTTGTATCAACTTTGACAAACCTTCCTTCAAACCTTCCATGTCTTCCTTCAAACTTTCCAATTTTTCTTCCATACCATCCTTCAAACCTTCCATTTTTTCTTCCATACCATTCTTCAAACCATCCATCGTAGCTTCCATACCTTTCTTCAAACCATACATCTTAGCTTCCATGTTTTTCTTCAAAAGATCCATTTCATTTTTTGTTGCTCTTTGCGAGAGTGAAATTTGGTGCATTTTCTTTTGTAATTTTGATATGTCATGTTGCATTTCTTCATCTTCATGAGCCATAGTAGATCCTTTTGAAGGCTTAATGGGTGTTGAATTATTTTTATGGGGAATTTTAGAACCCAATACTAATATCTATTCTTTAATATGCCCTTGGAATCAATTCAAATTGATTATTCAAACAAGACTTATGCAATTCGAAAAACAAATACACACCTTTTTCTTTCTTTTGAGGAGCTTGATCTTGAAATTGAATTATCTCTATGGTTTCAGATCTTCAATATTTGAAATGTGACCTTGAGGTAGCCCTCTAAATTCTCTTTCGAATGCCATAGGTTTGACCTAATTTGGATTCTTCAAGTCAAAGCTATGTCCAATCTCCCACAATGACCTAATTATGGACTGGTTCAGTAGAGCGAACTTGTACGAATTTCCACGTGTCACTATTTGCTCCCTCGACTCTAAAATTGATAGACAGGAAACTACAGTCAGTGTACTTCTAACCATTCTTTATATAATTCCAATCTGATGCGCAGAGAGAGAGTTATGAAGGTTTTCCCACGATCACCTCTTTGAGATGAAATTCCGGAGCCTGAAAAAGCCCTAACTTCGACAGATCCTACCTCCCAAAATAATGTGAATCAATCTCTCACATTTTTCCACGATGTTCCTTGAGATTTCGTCTTTTCTCTGCGACCATTTCAGCTTCTACACCCTCATAGAAAATAGTTATAGAAAAAATTCTACGATGACCTGTTTAGGTTAAATTCAGGAGCTTGCAAAAATCCCTAACTTCCATAGATCATATCTCCGAAAATATAAAGAACCAAGCTCTAAAATGTTTTGACGATGTTCCTAAGGATTTCGGTTTTGTGTTCTAAAAATTTCAGCTTCTGACCCTTTGTAGAAAAAATGTTATAGCGAAAATGCCACGATGACCTGTTTGGAGCAGTGAAACCCTAGAATCCAAAGCTCTGATACCAAATGTTGTGAAACCAGCTCCAAAAATAGAAGAAAAGAGATAACAATGCCTTAGAAATAAGCCACTTAGAGGGGGAAACCTCCAGTACATTACATGAATAAAAAATTATTGGATGATACAAATGACAAAATCTCCTTTCTATATATAGGAATCCATGGGGCCACAATGTAATCCTAGTGGGGACACAATGTAATCTTAGCCGACCTAATAATAATAATGTAAGGGCACAATAATAAAAATATGGGGGTTACAAGGGTACAACAATAACAATAAGGTGGTTACACTAACATCAATAAGGTACTAAACTAGTAATATATGCATCATCATGAGAACTGAGGTTACATCCAGTTACCATTGGGGTGCTCACAGGTTTGCAGTTTTCCATCCCATACTTCTTCAAGATTTGGTTGAGATATTTTTCTTGTGATAGAAATATTCCATCTATTGCTTGTTTCACTTGTAAGCCAAGAAAATAATTTAGGTCCCCAAATAATGACATTTCAAATTCTTGTTGCATAACAAAAAAAAATTTCTAACTCATGGACTCTTCATTACTCCCAAAAATGATTTCATCAACATACACAAAAATAATTAATAGTTTATCATTCTTAATTTTTGTGTATAAATTACTGTCAGTAGATACTTTTGTGAAACCTTGTGGTTGAAAATATTTGTCAAGACGATAGTACCATGCCCAAGGAGCCTGTTTGAGACCATATAGAGCCTTTTTTATTTTGCAAATAAATTTTTCATCATTTCGCAGAATGAATCCTTCTGGTCGTTCTATATAAAATTCTTCTTCTAGGTCACCATTGAGGAAAGTAGATTTTACATCCATTTGGTAAACTTTGAATTGTTGAAAACTTGAAAAAGAAAGAAACATTTTTATGACTTCAAGTCTTGCTACAAGTGAAAATTTTTCTTCAAAGTCTATACCTTCTTGTTGAGCATACCCTTTACAAGCAAGTATAGCTTTGTTTCTAATAACATCTCCATTTTCATTTAACTTGTTTTTGAATATCCATTTTGTTCCAATAACATTTTTATCATGAGGTCTTGGAACCAATTCCCAAATATGATTCTTTTCAATCTAATGAAGTTCTTCATTCATGGCCTGAATCCAACATTCATAGTTACTAACTTGATTTACATTTTGTGGTTCAATAGTGGATAAGAATGCTAGATAGCTAGGGGATCCTACAAGAGTTCTTCTTGTTTGGACACCTGATCCATTTTCTCCCAATATTTGAGATTATGGGTGATTCTTTTGAACATGTTAGCCACCAATAAAATTTGTCATATAAAATGGTGGCTAAAACATTTTTGGAGCCTTCAAGGAACAATTTTATTGCTAAAAATGTTATCTCTTGAAGACTCATGAAGACATCTTTCCCTTTGTCCAAATCTTCATTACTGTTTCCATTTCAAAGCTCAGGAATTCTGCTGATTCCATAAGAAAAATACTGCTGAAAAGGCCATTTTTTCCTTCCTTCCACCACAAAACTAACCTCATTTTTTACCCCTTTTATTCTCATAAAATTCCCCTATTTTTCATTTTCCCCTATTCCCCCTTCATAAAATCCCCCTTACAGAGTTTAAAACTCCTTTTTGGACTTTGCTGAAACCCCCAAATCCATTAAAAACTTGGAAAAATTTCATAAAAATGTGTTTTTTGTATTATAGACTTAAGCCCCCTTGGGCTAAGTCCTAAACCACTTCCCCATTATGTGCCCTGGTGCTAGAACCAGGCGCTAAGCCATTTGGGCGCTTAATCGCATCGTAAAAATCCAAGCGCATAAGTCTATTTTCCACGTTTAAAAGTTCCGATGCGATTAAGCCCTTATACACAACCCTCTATCCTATTTTTTTTTTATATAATCCCTGTGCCCACAATCGGGCGCTGAAACTTGTTAATAAACCTTTCCCGATGAATTTTTTCCTTTGTTAAGTCAAAAAACCCACTTACCCAAATTTTTGGTCTAAATGCGCTAGAGTTATGTTTTCTAAATGTAATGGGTAGATTGAAAAGCACCCGCATCATTTCTCCGATGCGATTGAGCCCCATTTACATAAACTCCGCCCTTTGCTTTTATTCATATAACTTCGCCCGGGACCAAGAGTTAAGTCCCAAGCGCCAATCGCATCGCAAAAATTCCGAAAGGTTAGATTGAAAAGCCTGAAGGCCCGACCTTCCGATTGCGATTGGCCCTTCATCATATACGCCTCAGCAATATTATATTTCATAAAGACCAGCGGCCCCCAAAATCGGGCGCCAAACATTTCATATATATATAAACCCACCACCAAAGCCAAAAACCTTTGTATTATGTTAAATTTTGGGTTTTTCCTATATCATAAAGGGTTTCCGCCGGTGTGAGTTTTAAAAACAATCTCAACCGTTGATCTTAAGCCGATCAACGATCCGCGCATCATCGCATCAAAAATATTCAAAAGCGCATTTTGCATATGTCGTTTCTCCCCTCCGATTGGTCATTCCCCGATCAATCGGGAGCCATTGATCTCCTCTCCGCCTTTCCAGATCCAACGACCCATACTCGCTCTGATAATTAGCCTTGCCTCCACTTCACAAACCTCTGATTCATTTCCCACTGTCGATTTGATCTGCAAATCGACGGTCAGCGCTCAATCGCATCGGCGCTGTGCAAAATCTTCCCCCTGTCGATTGAGTGCCTCTAATTGCATCTGGACCATCCACGTTTCCAGATCGAATGGTCCAAATCACATTTCACACCTTTGGTTAAAAACATATGCCCTGCTTCCTAATTTTTTTTTTGACCAATCCCAGTCGTTGATCTCTGCAGATCAACGGCCCTCATTAACCTTTTCTCCACTTTGTTGTTTTTCATCCAACCCCTAGATTTAATCCTAGCCATTCATCTGTTCTACCCAACGGCTTATATTAACTCCGCCAAGCCCGACCCCTGTGGGTCCTACCCCCCTTCAGAGCTAATCTGAGCCGTCCATCTCAGATCTGACGGCCCATAATAAAACCACCCCCTTTGCTTCTGCCCGCGCATCTAATCCATATCGCGCTCATTCTCCAT
Organism: Pinus albicaulis; assembly: GCA_034641835.2. Lineage (NCBI taxonomy): Eukaryota > Viridiplantae > Streptophyta > Pinopsida > Pinales > Pinaceae > Pinus > Pinus albicaulis. Next base: position 70,177 of record JAXQQM020061684.1, on the reverse strand, counting down.
CGTCGGATCTGAGACCCCAGATCTGACGGCCCACATCACAAGTCGAGAAACTTTAAGCACAGAGGATAATTTCCCGAAGGGCACGCAATATGGGTAGTTTTCTTAGGCCACGTGTCGTGCGGGGACGCATATCACGTTCCAAAAGGCAAAATTACCTAACCGCCCTTTTGCTGCGCGAAAACCACTGTTTTCACCCCCGAAACCACTTTCCCTCTTTCTGTTTGAGTTTTGTCGCACGCATCCTCAGTCGTTGATCTTGTGGGCCGATATCATCTGACGACCCATGATCACCCCGAGCTCCCGAAGGCTATTTTCAATATATTTTCCTCCTAGCAAAGGTTTTTTAACCTTATTTCATCAAAATTTTGCCATTTTTTATAAAGTGACTCCCTCGATTTATTCTATCTCGTTCAATCCCGACCGTCGATCTCTGAGCGATTGATGGATCTGACTCATTTCATCCCTCTGCTCTCCTTTTTGACCTCCTCTAACGGATCTACACCATTGGATGATGCCATCCAACTACCACGCTCCTCCGCACACTTTCTGAAGCAGTAAAAGCCAATAACGCTGGATTTTTTAATTAGTTTTGTATTTTTCAAGTGTTTAATGGTTTATCCATTGTGTTAAAGAAATGTCGAAGGCCAGGAATGACGATACCCATGCCCTTGATTCATAAAAGGAAACCATTCGCAGGGTTCAAACTCCACGTCACGTCGATGCTTCATAGGCATTGATGCCTTGTGAGTCCTGTGCAACACTGCACATCAACAAGACATAGACAATTAAATAAAAACAAAAGAGTATCAGTGTCAAAGAAAAAATACAGCAGAACAGAAGATTGAAGACAATTTTGGGGGTATTACGGCTAAGATTGATGATCAAAAGCCTAATCCTTCAAATTAAAATACAGTTGAAGAAAATCATGAGTGATTATCAGACAACAATGCCTCCACCACCACAACAGAGGCCAATTGATTACTCTCAGCTACCCAAAGTGCCACCTATTACCTCAAAGCGTTCGACAGAGGCCTAAGTTATTGATCAAGATCAGATATTTTCCTCAACGTAGCCGAACAATTAATTCTGCCAAATGAGCTTAATGACAAAATATCAGCAGAGTTATTACTACATGAAACACAACCTTAAAATTCAAACAAAATCTCCCACCGAGCTTAATCTTAAATGTAAATCAATTAATACAGTGAGAATATCTGTACGCTTCTCCATTGAGCCCCTCAAAGGCCGAGAATTCATTATTCTGTATTAATTGCCCTGGGAGATATTTTATCAGATCTCACCTCCTCATTCTTCTATAAATACTTCTGTAGAAGATGAGAAAATGTTGGTTGCTGAACTTTGAAATATACTTGAGCTTGAGACTTCTACTTGTAAATAGTGTTCATTGGCTCTTGAAGCTTTTCTTGTGATAGAATAGTTAGGTTGAGTAGTGAAGATGATTGCTAACCTGAAACACTAGACTTAAAGCTGTAACTAGTTTGAAGCATCGATACAAGCTTATTTATGGGATCCTGGTCTATGTCAACGGTGATGTTATTTATTATTGTAAATTGTTATTTCATTTCTGTTTCCACTTTTTTCATCTTCTCTTATAAAGGACAACATGCATAGAGTTAGGATTTACTGTATATCAATACCCTTCTCTGACTGTAAATATTTATCTATATGTTTTCCTCCAAATTGTGTTATTTAAGAATGATTTAATTCAGTTTAAGCAGTATGAATGCTGGAGTTCCCTCGTCCTCCTTTCTTAGCTAATTGTTATTCTTGAAAGTTATTTTCATTTCATGTTAAGTAGAGATGAACTAAGGAAGATATGGTGTGCCCTGGTCCTAGTTTTATCCCAAAAGACTGTTTGAAAGTTTCTCTTGGAATGTGTTAAAAGCTGGCTAGTTTCAAAGTACTTACTATATCTTAGACCATTCTTTTTTATCTTTGTGTTTGTCTTGAAAGTCACCAAGTAAAGCAGAGCTAAGAGAGGATTCGTGGTGAGCCCGACCCGCTAGTGTCTTCTCCAACAGTTGCCTTCAATTTTCCCTCTGTGTTTTATATGTTTTCTATTGAAATTGTATCAAAGGCTGGCTAGTTTCAAAGTACTTACCAGATCCTAGTTTACTTTTATGTTTTTCTTAAGTGTATGTCCAAGGCTGGCTAGTTTCAAAGTACTTGCCAAATCCTGGACTGCTCTTTGTTCTTCATCTGTTTAATTCCCCTTCTTGTTGTATCATTTCATTCCATAAATCAAACTTTAAAGATATCCTTAGACATAGATGACTTACCCCATGGACCACTCTTGCCCCTTGTTGTTTCAATTAAACCCTATTATGACTCCATAGCCCAATGGACTAAAACCTGCAATTATCTATCTTTTTGGCCAAAGCTTACTCTGATTGCTTGCAACTTCTCACCTTTGAAACTCTTTCCATTTAGGACATTCCCTCAAACAATAATCATGCTCAACCATCCAAAAACAGAACAAACCCTTGGCCTTCATAACTAGCCTAATATCATTACCCAAAATCTCTTAAAGATAAATCCAATCTTTTGCACCTTATTGGAGAGATCCCTCTTCGGATTTAGGAAGGCTAGATCCTAGAATCCCAAAGTGGTTGAAATGAAGTTCTCCTTGCAGTCGGACTTTTGCCAATCTTGCTGATTACAAGGTGCTAACAGAACATACCTGGATGGGGCCTTTTCTGATATATCTTCTTCTCGTGCTTCATTGGGTTCTCCTTCTATATTTTTTTTATTTGATGACGGAAAATATGCATCATCATCATCTTAATTTGTTGTTGTTATTTCCCTTTCGGGAGCTGTGAGAGACTCATCAATTACAACATCAATACATTCAACAATATTCCGAAGTCTTTTATTGTAACATTTGTATGCTTTACTTCTAGAAGAGTAACCAAGAAATATTCCTTCATCTGCTCTATGCTCAAACTTACCAAGTTTTTCATCATTTTTCTTGATAAAAAAATTTCTTCCAAAAACTCTAAAATGCTTCACAGTGGAAGATTACAATACCAAAGCTCATAAGGAGTTTTATCACTGCTCACATGAACATGAGCCTTGTTGAGAACATTTACGACAATATCTGCTACTTCTCCCCAAAAGGTATCGGTTGTTCCAGGTTCATCAAGCATAGCACGAACCATCTGCTGAACTGTTATATTCATTATTTTTTCCATGTCATTTTGTTGTGGAGTTCTAGTTATAGAAAGTTGTCTTTTTATGCCATATTGTTTAGAGAAATAAAAAAATTCATCTAATATATATTATCCTCCTCGGTCAGATCTAAGACATTTGATTTTTAGATCTAATTAATTTTTAACCGAAGATTTGAAGATCTTAAATTTTTGAAATGCTTCATCTTTATGTTTCAGTAAATCGATCCAACACATTCTAAAGAAGTCATCAATAAATAGAATATAGTATTATTCTCCATGAGGTGACATTTTCCTTACAGGACCACATAAATCAATATGTATAAGTTGAAGAGGTTCACTTGTTGATCCTTCTTTGGCATTAAATTGCACTCTGGTTTGCTTACCAATTTGGCATGATTTTTATATGGTACTTTCAAGCAGAGTGATGTTGGGTAGAATCACGAACAACTTTGAGTCTGCTAGATTTAATTATTTGAGAGAATCTCAAATGTCCCAATATTCTGTGCCATAACCAATTTTCTGTAGATTTACCTAGATAGCATTTCTATTGAACACCTTTCAATATATACATATTGCTGGGTGTTCTTGTTCCTTTTATTACGGTTTTTCCTGTGTCAAGTTCACAAACTACACATTCTTTTGAACTAAAGGCAAATTCATTTCCTTGATCATACGTTTCACTCACACTCAACAAGTTATGCTTTAATCCATCCATAGACATAACATTTTTAGCTTTAACCTTTTCTTTTAGAAAAACAGATCCTTTACCCTTAATGATAGCAGGAGAGCTATTTCCAAAAGTAACATTATTTTCCCTCTCTAATGCATTGTATGAAAGAAGTTTATTTTTATCACCTGTCATGTGTTTTGAGCATCCACTATCAATATACCATTGATTTTATTCTCCTTCTGCAAATAAAGCTATGCCACATCTTTCAAACTGTAAATCCTTCTTTCTCCATACCTTGGAGCTTGTGGGTATATGTTCTTTTGGCTGAAGTTTTTTCCTGTGTTTAGATTCTTCATGTCCAAAGTTATTGAAATAAGAACATTCAGTTTCATCTTGAAGAGGAGAAAATTTGTTATAAGTATTCTTCTTTATTCTTATCTCATTTCTTTTCTTTCTTGCTTCTTTGGTCATGATGGTTTTGTATGCAATACATTGAGTAGCTTTATAACCAAAATTATGACATGAGAAACATTTCCCATTAAAGAAGAAATTTATGCGATCATGGAACCTTCTATTGATGTTTACCTGTTGATTGATATTTCCAATATTTTTCATCCTTGAATTGAAGTGGTCATGCTTTACCTGGGCATTATCTTTGTTCTTTTGTTGAGTGAAGAAGTGTTGTTGGTTGGCTTTAGCTGCATTTACATAGCTTGTTGCTGAAGACTGAGAAGATTCTCTGATATATCCAAGACATGTCTTTACAAGAGGAGAGCATTACACCTTGATAATTTCATCTAAGGTTTCGCATCCTTTAGCAAATCTAAGACTTAAAGTTTTCACTTTCTCAATCTCCTTTCTTAGACTTACTATTTCACATTATAATTTATCATTGTGCTTCTCTTTTTCTATAAATTGATCCTTTAGAGTATCTATGGCTATTTTGTTCTCTTCCAAACATATTTTGAGTTGATTGTTTCTTCAAGAAAATTATTTTCTTCTAAAGCATCCATAAAATTATCTTTAGCCTCACTAATGTCCTTTTCAAATGCCATAAGTAGTCTAATATCTTAATCAGATTCTCCTTCTTCACTATTTCATAGACCATCACTATCTTCATGAGTATAATAACTTTTTCTATTGATAAAACGTTTCTTATTACCTTTTTCCAAATCCTTTCCCTTTTCATGATTATCTTTATGAGGAAATTTAGCAGCGTAATGACCAACTCTTCCACAAGAAAAAAATTTGAAAGGAAGCTTACCTCTGAATCTTCCAGTGCCAAGTGGAAGTTCCTTTACAAAATTTATCTTGTCTTTTTCTGATACATACCCTGATCCTTCTTGTTCTTTCATTTCCTTGCCTTTTGCAGTAGCTCTAAAAGCAACTTATTTGAATTCAGACGGACTTCCTTTTCTCATTTCACATGCAGTTAGAACCTCATGAAGTTGAACAATAGTAAGAGTTTGTAGATCCTATTTCTCTTCAATAGCAGACACCTTTGAATGGAATTTAGGAGTTAGAGATCTTAAGACTTTTTCTACTAGAGTGGTGTCACTTATAACTTCTCCCAGATTTCTCATACGATTTACGATCTCATATAGACGTAAAAAGAAACTATAAATGCTTTCATCATTATGCATTTTGAGTTTTTCATATTGAATTCTGAGAGTTTGGAGTTTATCACTTTTTACCTTGGCATCACCTTCATAGCTCAGAATGATTTTGTCCCATATCTCCTTCATTGTATTTAACTGCATAACTTTGACAAATTCTAATTCAGTCAAACTCCCCAATAATGCATTGACAACCTTTGCATTGGTTTCATAATTTTTCTTTGATGCTGGATCTACTGGAACTGAGGCAAGATATTGATAACCGCCTTTGACTATAACCCATACATCTGCTCCAAGAGACTGAATACAGGATCTTGTTCTTGTCATCCAGAAGATTAAATTGTTTTCGTTGAAGAGTGGAGTTCTGATAGATGTTGTCCCATCTTGATTGATCATCTTAGATTATCTTCCTTCTAGAGATTAAGCTTCTACATAAGAACCTGCTCTGATACCAATTGTTGGGAAAGATACTGAGGGGGGGGGGTTGAATCAGTATTTACAAGAATCACAATTTTAACTTTCCTTTTACTGATTTCTATACGCGACATTGATTAGCCCAACTGCGTATGTACATGGAAATCCTAACAAAAAATTGCATATACCCAAATAACTTTTATTGTTCAGATAAATATTCAAAAACATTATTTAATCTAGATCATCAGTTATGCATCAGACAGTTAAGCAGTAAACATGTGCAGAAATAACATAATACACATCACACAAGAACACCAATATTTAAGGTGGAAACCCAAGTCGGGAGAAAACCATTGCTATTGTCGTCTCTGTCTTCAATATTTATTATATGGAAAACTACTTACAATATTGTAGTGATGCAGACTCATATCATTATGCAGGAAAATACCTACAGAAGGCTGCAAGCTTCTCTTGTTCTCCAGCTACTACTGGAAGGGAGCACTAACCCCTTGATCTCATTTACGAGCCACTACTGGAAGGGAGCTATAACCCCTTGAATAGAACACTAGGTCATACTGGTAGGAAGCTTCTACTTCCATACTGAAGGCCTCAATCCTCAGACCTAATAGAGACCATGTTTCATCAATTTTCACATTGGATCCAACAGTTTCAACACAACTCAATATATATATATATATATATATATATATATCAATACTAACAACCATAACCCAAAATTTAAACAGAACAGTTAGATCACTGTAACTAGAACACAATAATAAACCTAGACTTCTAAATCAACATGTAGAACCAAATTCAGCCTTGTTCATTCATCTCATTAAAATCATACACTACTTCACTTTACTATAAATTGTGTGTATACATGCTTTCCTTCTAGAATTTGATCAGACTCAGAAAAAGATATGAGGCTTTTAGTCATATATCTTTTTAGATTTGCAGAACCATTATTCAGTCAGCATCATTAATCATATTTAATCACTCATTGATAATATTTGTACATATTCAACTAGCATCATATACAGTATTCAAACAACCCAGATCTACATGAAGGCTTCATTGATACACAACAGAAATATAGCAGCAATAAACAAATAACCTCTCCATCAAGCTTCAAAAAACCCTGACTTCCATAAGCACTTTTGCTGAAACAAACCTACGTGTATATGTGCTTTCACCATGATGAACCAGTGTATAGATCTGTAAATATTCAAGACAGTAGAAAGTTTTAGATCTATAGACTTGCCAAGATTTTACCCTTCACTTCAGCAAACATGCACCAGGTCACAGATCTAAACATATAATCAATAGATCAAGCAAATACATAGTCATTTCAGGTCTAGAGATCCCTGATCCATCATTGTATCCATGGGTGCATCATAATTTCAGATCTACCAATAAATAGAAACCCTTTCAATGTAGATATACTTCAGAGAGAAGTATTCAGTTAAAATCCTTAACCATGCATACTTTGCACTATGATCTTCTTCTCTTTATATCGGTTTAGCCTTTACCAATACCATGAGCCAAAACTACACAATTGTCAATGGTATTCTTGGATGAAATCAAGTAGAAGACATAGTGCTCAATATTGTGGGCTAAAACCATGGTAATGCCCCCTTGAATCATAATTTTAGAGCGCAAAAGGAATACACTACTTGGATCGTTCTTTTCTGTGTGTATACACGACTTGGCCTGAACAAACTCGCATATAGAACCTTCAATATGAACATTAATCATCTTCTGCTGGACTTATACCCTTCTTCTGCTAGACCTTTTGCTAAACCAATGTGCTTCTCCAGATGTCATATACATCAGCATTTGCAAGAGAGATTCCATCAAGGACAACATATGCAATCATAAGAATCATATTGCCAAAAAATAGTAGAAAAAAAAACACTAATTAACAAGATGTTTCACCAATGTATAAATTACATATACACCAAAATAATTACCTTAATGAAAATATGTCAATCATGAGTTTTTACCCCACCTAATTCACCTTTCTTTGTTAGGATATTATTTATGTTTGAAGAAAATCCAATTGGAAATTTAATTTTTTCAATAACCTCTTTAACATGCTTCTTTTGGTGCTTTGTCCAAAACCCCTTCCTAGAAGCATGAAATGGGTATTTATAAGAGTTTTTTACAAAAATTGGAGATAAATCATATCTTCGAGAAATATCAACTAAATTTAACAAAATATGTATAAAAACAATTTTTTTGTAACTAAACTGGAGTCTTTGAACTTGAACCAATGGTGCTTTGGCAATTCTCATGGACTTTGAGTAGTGGTGGCACCTCTAGAGGAATATGGGGCTTCATCAATATTTGACAACTAAATATAGTTGCTTTGAATTGTGGAATAATTTGAGTGGTGTTGTTTGCTAGTGTTTTTAATAGCAACCAATGGTTGTGGGGCTTTACCAAATATCGCCAATTGTCATCCAGGTTTACCTTTTTCAATTGCTCAATATCCTTGGTAATATCATTACGCTTTTAATTCCACTACTCTCGTAATCTCTACATATCTGGAAAGGAATATTCAGGGTGTTTTGAAATAATACGAGCTTCGAGTAGTGAGTCATTCACTGCTTCTACTATGGGGCTAGAAAGATCACGAGCATCATTGATATATTTTTTAATTGCATGAATTATCAATTTCCATCCTTTAATAAAAATATTAGTTTTTCTTTCATCAATATTTGGTTCATCTGATGTTATTCCCTCCTCATTGTTCTTCCATTTTAAAATCCTAAGTTTCTTTCATACTTCATCAAAGTGTTTATGTCCACTAACTCATCAATTAAAGTATCACCAAATTTGTATAGGATTTCCATTAAATTGGGCTCTTCAAAAAATAATTACTATTTCTTTCTGATGTGATTGTTAAGTTCACGAGCTTCATGCTTGAAATTATCCAACTAGAATGAGATTTCTTGTAGTTTTTTTACTTGTCTCTCGAATTCCTTAAGATGAATTTCCTTTGAATTAAAATCTTATGCATGTTGAATTTTTAATGAAGCTAAATGATTTTTCAGCTCTGTAATGGTATTATCTTTTGAGCTTAATTTTTCCATCCACTGAACTGTGAGCTATTATTTTTATTTTTCAAAAGTTTGCTACATATTAGCAATCTTCTCATCATTTACCTTGACTTGAACTTCTACCTAAAATACTTTCTCAATTGTAGCAGAAGCATAGGAACTTCTAAACTAACTCAACTTTCCTAGCTCATCAGTAGAATCAATAGAGGATCCCTTCCAAAGAACTTCAATAGGTGTGGCTTGAGAATATTTTCTGGTAACTAGGGCCTGGGAGTCCTAAAATTTCATTTTCTTTCTTCCTCTTTTGACAACTGCTTTATGTTCTAGGTTGTAGAAAATGTCCAGAGGAGGGATTCCATCAAAGTTGAGGAATGCTTCTGAAGTGGGATGAACTAGAATAACCTTCATATCTATAGATGTTCTTTCGTCTTTGTCTTTATCCTTAGAGGTGTTCTGGATGGTAACAAGATAACTCCGAGTGGTAGTATTTTGAGAGATTGTTTCAACTGTTAAATATACAACTTCTTGTTTTTTTGTATTTTTTTTACCCTTTAGAGTTTGATCGAACTCATCCCATAAATTTTCCATCTCATGTACTATAGAAAGTGTAGCTTTAGTACCTATTGAGCTTGATGTTCCTATTTGTTGATGTTGAAATGAAACTTCTTGTTGGGTAGATGTTGGTGTCGCATGTTGAGTAGATATATGTATTACTTTCATGGATAGGCTCTTATGTAGGAAGTGCTAGTGAATCCATACACAATATTTCTAATATATAAATTATGAAAGAAAATAATTAATCATGTTCTTCCTATGGTAATGTGTCCATCACCTCCCAAGATCTGACAGCCCAGATCCCATATCGCACAAAAATTGGCGCCGAAATTTAAACAACCCAAACCCACGTGACATAAGTGGTATTCACCCTACCACGCATCAATTAACCTATGGTATCGCGCACCCATCACCCGATACCACTAACCGCCCTCATCGCATGCGATAAACCATTGGTGGTTTTCCGAAACCACTTTCCTCCCCGCTCCAACATTCGAAAGATTCCTGCCTCCGTTCAAATTTCTTCATATTTACACTACCGAAACCATGCCCCCGCACCATTCCTCCCTTTGCAAACACCTCTCCGACCACCCCGAAACCCTAAAATTGCAGTCAATCCGATCCCGCAGGTTTTAAGATTAACAGTTTGTGTTTTTGCAAGTTTTAATGGCGATGATGCCCAAAAGGCATTCTGACAGTCAAGAAAATCATGGAATTAACCTTTGGATGATGATCCAGAGGTAAATTCATATAAAAGAGCGATAGAATCTACATAAAGGTTAATCCTTGGTGGATCATGATCATCAATGGGTTATAAAAACCCTTCCAACACAAAAAAGACCGCCACCCTACACACAGAACAAGCAAACAATTAGAGAAGCAATGAAGAAATGAAGAAAACAAAAGGATTAAGATGCCTAATCCTGAATTAAAAGATAAACACAAAGGATTAAGCTAAGCAAGACAGATGATTAAAGTTTAAACAAAGGATAAAATAAACAAAACAATCATAAAGTAGAAACAGAGGCTAAAGACAGTGAGGCATATTATCAAAGTTAAATCAAGGTTCAAAGGCCTAATCAGAGTCCTATGATCAACACAAAGACAGATTTACCCAAGGACAGCTTCGAATGACTCAACAAGGAAGCATTTACCTCTCCAAAGACCTAACTTCCACCTACAAAAATTTTTCTTTCAAAAAGGCATCAGGCAGTTATTACCAAATCAGAGATATTTTAGAAGCAGCTCAATAATTATTACAAAGTTATTTGCCCAGCCTTAAAAGTCAAATATTTCAACTAAACAACTCAAAAGTTAAGACAGAATTTATTATTTAGAGTAACTCTTTCAGATATTTTTGCCTTGGGCCTTGCATGGTCTCAAAGGTCAAAAATCATTAACTCTGCAATAAATAACATTTAAACCCTAATTGTTCATCCCACCTCCTCATTTGCATATAAATATTGCATGAGGACTTCATTATTAATGTTGGTTTCTGAGATAAATTTGGGATTGATGAGTTGTTGAATTAGTTGAGGGATACTAGGTTGGATAGAGAAAGCTTTGAGCTATAAAGACCTATTGCACTGGAGTATGTGACTGGTTTGAACATCAATAAAACAAACACATTCACAGGATCCTTGATCTATGTTAATGGTGATGTTTTTCCTCTCTTTTTTTGTTTCTTCTTATGTTTTATATTTTGTCCATGTTCTCTGATAAAGAACATAAAATTTAGATTATGATTTGCTGTTATAGCACCCTATTTCTATCTGCAATCTTTGTCTTTATGTTTTCTTCCGCAAGGTCCGATTGGAGGATTCTTAGTTTCCCTTCAGTTTTATCTATCTTGTTGTTTTAAAAATAATTCAATAGAGTATAACCAGGTAAAGTTGGTGAGCCCATGTCCTTCTGAGTACAACTTGAGATATTGTTTTTAAGATATTATTTGAAGTATGCTTAGTAGAGTCTAAACCAGGGAAGTCTATGGTATGTCCTGTCCTCTGGTCTGCCTTAAAAATTTACTTTGAAATATCCCTAGAGAGTTGGTAAAAAGCATATTAGATTATTTCTATTTGATCTTACGCCGCTCTCATTGTTATCTTGTATGTTTTCTTTATCTAAAAGTAGTCTTAGGATTAGTAGATTGTTGTCTTGGAGGTTTGCTTGTAAAAATTTTATCCAAAGAAGTATATGGTTTGCCCTGTCCTTTGGCTTGCTTCGAACAATTACTTTAAAAGGATTTTCTTGTCTAAGTCAAGCTAGAAGATTCTTAACTGACTATAGCTTTGTTTCCTTCACAACTTATTGTTTCGTATCACAACCTAATCTAAAGAGATTCATTTAATATAGATAGCTTTCCCTATGAAAACCCTTGTAGAGTTTTTGAACAATTAAACCCTTTTACGACTCCATAGCCCAATGGATTAATATTGTCCCATAGCATATCCTTTCAGCTGAAACATTCTCTCAATCAACTCCAACCTTTGATCTATCAAATGACCTTTCAATCAACCAAAACCAACAAGTTCTCAGAGCTTCATAACTAGCCTAATATCATAGACAAAAACATAAAAAATATCATTTAAAAGCACTTATATAGAGATATCCCTCTCTGAATCTAGGAAGGATAGATCCTAGGATTCCAAAGTGGTTCTGATGTGGCCCCTTGCAGCATTTGTTCTTGCCAATCTCGCAAATCACAGGGAGCCAACAATACAAATGCCAAAATGAAAAATATCTCATCTTCTGTCCTCCCAAAATTTCATGGATTGAAAAGTGAAGACCCTAAAACATTTTTTTATGAATTTGAAGTCTTGTGCAGAACTTATGACTATTTACAAGACTCTCAAAAACTCAAATTGTTTCCTTCAACATTGAAAGGAGCAGCTCTAAAATGGTTCATGAGTTTAATCACTCAGTCTATTAGAACATGGAATGATACGAAGAGAGCATTTTTAGAAAGGTATTTGGATTATTGTTGTTGGGAAAAATACTGAGAGGGGGGGCGGGTGAATCAGTATTTTGAGCTGACTGAAAACTTTTCACTTTTTGTTTCTCTTAAACCCATATGCTACTTTAATAAACCCAACTCACATATATATGTGGATATCCTTAAGAAAACTTATGTATGTCCAGAGATCTTATTATGTATTTAATTCTTTACTTAGATCATTGCATCATTCATTCATCAGATGTTTAGTAAGCAGTAAGAATGTGCAGTAATAACAGAATAAATCATCACACATAAGCAACACACATGAACACCAATATTTAAGGTGGAAACCCAATTTGGGAGAAAACCACCGTTGATGTCGTCTTTGTTTTTAATATTTATTATAAAGAAAACTTCTTATAATTTTGTACTGGCGCAGACTCATACCAGCACGCAGGTACCCACCTGCAGAAGGCTACAACCTTCTCTCGTTCTCCAGCCACTACTGGAAGGGAGCTCCAACCTCGTGATTTTAACACCAGATTCTACTAGCAAGAAGCTTCCACTTTGCTCAGATTCACTAGATTTATTTAATTTCTTCATCATACTTGCGTCAGGTCTTCATCATTTCTTTTGCAGATCATCATAGAGATTCATCATTTCTAGATCTAGAGATCATATTCACAGGTGCATCATAGATTCATATCTATCAGAAACAGTGTTCAATCATGCAGATATCTCTTAACGAGATTTATTCATTATCAACCCTTTCACATGCACACCTTGTGTTATGATCCTCTTCTCCTTATATAGTTTAGCCTTTATCAATACCATGAGTCAAAACCACTCAACCGCTAATGGTATTCCTGGACGGGATCAAAATAGATAATCCAACGGGGTCTACCCAAGCCCCAATCAACTTCACATTGTTCTATTTTCTTGGTCTGGCAATTAATTAATTAATCTAAGACTTTTTAATATCTCAATTTGAGATTGAGATATTAATCCAAATGCTCTCTTAATAACAACCTACGTGTTAAAAGTCGAGCCAATCCAAATTGGAACCCCAACCTTCGTTCTTTCATGCACGAATCGTCCCAAAGGTAATCTTGATCTCTGCCATATAATATTATAGCCAAGGTTAATAAACATTTACAAAGGTCTGGCACTGGTCATAGGATCCTTGACTTTGGCTTAAACCCCGACGCATCAACATTATAAATATATGAACATAGATATACTCTTGCTCATGATTTCCTCATAAAATATATTCCCCACTTCAATTGTTACAAACATTAACGTGCCGCTGACTTATATTAAAACCCAGTAGTAATATATATCCATATAACCTTTCGGGCCCTTCAAAAATATTTAATTTTTGACTTGGGGGTTAAGATCTCGGCACAACAACGTATATTGAACCAATAATGCGAAGGGAAATCGGGTCCCATACCCTTAATACACGACATAATACTTTGGGTTATCAACACCATATTAATTGACCAACCCAGCTTCCGTGCATATATTTAAATCACAACTTTGGGTTAAACATGCAAACCTCAACACATGCGTATGGGCCCCAACACTAACGGTCGTCTCCAATCGACGGTTGTTATCGCGTCGCGCCGCCTCGTTTTATCAAACGGATATCGTACGGTGTAGAAACACGAACAATAACATGCGATGGCGCGCAGTGGAGGCGGTTTTCCAAAGTTGCTCAGGGACACGCGTCAGTCGATCTATGGAATCACTCCCCCCTCCTCAAATACCGCTCACCGTACAAAAGTGGTGCGATAAAAACCAGAAACCATCTTTATTGTTCCTCCTTCGTGGTTTCCCCCTTCTACTCCAGGTTCCGTCGCGCTTCCTTTTGTTATGATCCACCACTTTCCTTCCAGATTTCATTCGTAATTCCGAAGTATTGTTCCAATGAGAGTTCGACGGCATATACTCACATAATTCAGTCACCGAGTTCTGTGTTAATTGCAGGGATTCACAATTCAACCACTGGCTGGCCAGATCTTCAATCTGATGGCCTTATTCCCCTATGCAACTCTCTGCAGGTACAGGTAGGTCTAGGTGCAGGCTCCAGGCAGATATACATTCACACATCCTTATTCACATCGATTCTCCCATTAAATTCAGAGCTTCAATTAATGTTCATTCAGTCTTATATTTTGCTTGTATGTTTCTGAGTTCTTCATACAGTCATTATCTGCATCCTTTTGTCAGAGTGTTGCCATCAAGGAAAATCATATTACCAACAATCTCCCCCTTTGGACTTGATGGCAGCCATGACCAAAAATACATTCAACAACACTCTCCCCTTTTGACATCAAGGGCAAAGGATAGATGTATGTTTCTGAGTTCTTCATACAGTCATTATCTGCATCCTTTTGTCAGAGTGTTGCCATCAAGGAAAATCATATTACCAACAATCTCCCCCTTTGGACTTGATGGCAGCCATGACGAGAAATACATTCAACAACACTCTCCCCTTTTGACATCAAGGGCAAAGGATAGATCAAGATCCTTTGGACTGACAATACAATGCTCCCCCTAAGATCATGCTGCATCTTTAATTATAATATTCAATGAAATAACAGAAATGACTTATACCATCAAGATCAAGGATTCTCAAGCATGAGATCAGATTGCAGCAAATAATTAGAATGCCAACAATGCATCCTTTCCACATGACCAATGCTCCCCCTTAACCTGTGCATCATAGATACTCAACAATACTGCAGCTGTGCTGAAGAATGTTGACCTAGAAAAAAAAAAAATATTGTCAGCAGCTACCCATACGCGACTGTCCTTTAGGAAGTCCGCGTATCCAATTTAATCTTCTGTATTTAAGTAGATCTGATCATGGCAGAGACTACTCCCATCTTCTGTCTGAGATATTCGAACGCTTCCCTGGGTAAAGGTTTGGTAAATATATCAGCAACTTGTTCTTTGGAGGGCACATACTCCAACTTCACCTTTTGTTCAAGCACTTGTTCATGTAAGAAGTGATACTTGATGGGAATGTGCTTGGTCTTGGAATGCATAATAGGATTTTTTGAGATACTGATGGCACTTGTGTTGTCACACATAATGGATATAGGAGGTGAACATTTGATTTGAAAGTCTTGTAAGGTTTGCAACATCCAAAGAAGTTGAGTGCAACATGATGCGGCAGCCACATATTCTGCTTCTGCTGTAGATAAGGAAATAGAGCTTTGCTTCTTGCTTAACCAAGATACTAACCAGGGCCCCATATAGAATGCACCACCACTAGTGCTTTTCCGATCATCAACATTTCTAGCCCAATCTACATCAGTGTAAGCATGAAGAGTGAGATCAGCATTCTTTGGATACCATAGTCCAAATTCTTGAGTTCCTTGTAGATATTTGAATATTCTTTTGACAGCCTGAAGGTGAGACTCTTTTGGATTAGCTTGGAATCGTCCAACAATCCCAACTGCATGCATAATGTCTGGTCTAGTCCCAATGAGATAAAGTAGACTTCCTATCATAGATCTGTATTTTGGTTGATTCACTGTGGGAGAATCATCATGAGAACTGAGATTACATCCAGTTACCATTGGTGTACTTACAGGTTTGCACTCTTCCATGACATACTTCTTCAGAATTTGCTTAAGATATTTTGTTTGTGATAAGAATATGCCATCTGTTTCTTGTTGCACTTGCAGGCCAAGAAAGAATGTTAGTTCCCCAAGTAAATACATTTCAAATTCTTGCTGCATATCAGAAGCAAATTTCTGACTCATAGACTCTTCATTACTTCCAAAAATGATATCATCAACATATACAACCACAATCAATAGTTTATCATTTTCAGTTTTTGTGTATAATTTGCTATCAGCAGACCCCTTTGAAAATCCTTTTTGATGAAGATATTTGTCAAGACGATAATACCATGCCCTTGGAGCTTGTTTGAGACCATATAGATCCTTTTTAAGTCTACAAACAAGATTTTCATCATTTCCCAAAATGAATCCTTCTATTTGTTCTATATAAACTTCTTCTTCTAGATCTCCATTGAGAAAAGAAAATTTAACATCCATTTGATAAACTTTGATTTGTTGGAAGCTTGAAAAAGCAAGAAACATTATTATGGCTTCAAGTCTAGCTATAGGAGCAAAAGTTTCTTCAAATTCTATACCTTCTTGTTGAGCATACCCATTGCAAACAAGTCTAGCTTTATTTCTTATAACATCCCCATTCTCATTTAACTTGTTTTTGAATATCCATTTAGTTCCAATGACATTTTTGTCATGGGGTCTTGGTACTAATTCTCAAGTGTGATTCTTTTCAATTCGATCAAGTTCTTCATTCATGGCTTGAATCCAACATTCATCCTTGCTAGCTTGATTGACATTGTGTGGTTCAATAGTGGATATAAATGCCAGATAGCTAGAAGATCCTACAAGAGTCCTTCTTGTTTGTACACCAGATCCCTTATCTCCCAAAATTTGAGATTATGGATGATTCTTTTGAACATATCTGGATGGAGATTTTCCAGATAAATCATCTTCGGGTTCTTCATTGGGTTCACTGTCTATGTCATTCCTATTTGATGTAGAAGGATATATGTCATCATCTTCTTCATCTGTTGTCTGTTTTTCTTCTTTTGGAGTTGCAAGAGACTCATCAATAACAACATCAATACATTCAACAATATTCCGAAGTCTTTTATTTTAACATTTATATGCCCTACTCCTAGAGGAGTAACCAAGCATATTCCTTCATCCTGCTTCCGGGTTCAAACTTGCCAAGTTTTTCATCATTATTTTTTATATTACTGCTTCCCAAAAACTTGAAAATGCTTCACAGTGGGAGGATTACCATACCAGAGTTCATATGGATTTTTATCACTATTTACTCGAACATGTGCCTTGTTAAGAATATTTACCGCTATATGTGCTGCTTCTCCCCAAAAAGTGTCAGGTGTTCCAGAGTCATCAAGCATAGCTCTAGCCATTTGTTGAACTGTTCTATTCATTCTTTCTGCTACGCCATTTTGTTGTGGAGTGCCAACTACAGAAAATTGTCCTTTTATGCCATGTTGTTCACAAAATTCAAGGAATTCATTTGATGTATATTCTCCTCCTCGATCAGATCTAAGACACTTGATTTTCAGATCTAATTCATTTTCAACCAGTGCTTTGAAGGTTTGAAATTTCTCAAATGCTTCATCTTTATGTTTAAGCAACCCAATCCAACACATTTTAGAGAAATCATCAATGAATAAGATATAGTATTCTTCACCACGTGGTGACTTTTTCCTCATAGGTCCACATATGTCAGTATGAACGACTTCAAGAGGCCTACTTGATGAACCTTCCTTGGATTAAATTGTACTCTAGTCTGTTTACCGAATTGGCAAGATTTGCATATGATACTCTCTAGTAGAGTAATATTGGGAAGACCATGAACAGCTTTAAGTCTGCTTGATTTTTTGATTTGAGAGAAGCTTCGATGCCCCAACCTTCTATGCCATAGCCAGTTTTCTGAATATTTACTCAACTAACATTGTTCTTTGCGGTTCTTCAATACATACAGGTTGCTTGGAGTTCTGTTTTCTTTTATAATTGTTTTACCTGTATCAAGATCACGTACTACACATTCTTTTGAACTAAAAACAACTTCCATTCCTTGATCACACATTTGAATTACACTTAACAGTTTATGCTTTAATCCATCCACATACATGACATTATTATCTTTCACCTTTTCTTTTAGAAAAATAGACCCTTTTCCCTTAATGACAACAGGAGTATCATTTCCAAAAGTAACATTCTTTTCTTTTTCTAGAGCACTATATGCAAGAAGTTTGTTTTTTTCACATGTCATGTGTTTAGAGTATCCACTATCAATGTACCATTGATTTTCTTCACCTTCCGCAAATAAATCTATGCCACAATTTCTAACCTCGTAGTTCCTTCTTCTGGGTTAATTTTGGAGCTTCGAAGGAAAATGCTCTTTGACCGGGCTTTTCTCTCGCATTCGATTCTTCATGTACAAAGTTATTGCAATAAGCACATTCAAATTCATTTTGAAGAGGAGAAAATTTGTTACATGTATTCCTTTGTTCCAATATCAATCCTTCTCTTTCTTGCTTCTGTTGTCATGATGGTTTTATATGCAACACATTGAACAACTTTATGACCAAAATTGTGACATGAAAAACATTGTCCATTGAAGAAGAAATTACTGCGATCATGAAATATTCTACTCGAACTTACCTGTTGATTGATGTTTCTTTGAAATGTATTCCTGTTGGTTTTATTTGAATTGAGATGATCATGCTTTATCTGTAAAGATTCTTTATTACCTTGCTGTGTGGCAGAATGTTGTATGCTCGCTGTAGCTGCTTTTAGATAATTTGGTGTTGAAGCCTGAGAAGATTCTCCGATATATCCAAGATCTGTCTTTATAAGAGGAGTTTTACCTTGATAATCTCATCTAAGGTTTCAGATCCTTTAGAAAATATAAGATTCAAAGTCTTCATTTTCTCAATTTCTTTTCTTAGACTTACTATCTCACATTCTAATTTCTCATTGTGTTTCTCCTTTTCTTCAAGCTGATTTTTCGTAGTTTCTATGGATATTTTACTTTCTTCTAAGAATATCTTGAGTTGATTGAATTCATCAAGAAATTTATCCTCTAATGCATCCATAAAAGTGTCTTTTTCTTCTTTAGATTCTTTTTCAAATGCCATGAGGATTCTAAGATCTTGTTCACATTCTTCCTCACTGTCAGATAACCCATCACTGTCTTCATGAGTATAGTAACTTTTTATAGTGCTAAACCGATTCTTATTCCTTCTGCTACTTCCTTTCCTTTTCATGTGTTTCTTTGTGAGGACACTTAGCAAGATGATGACCAACTCTTCCACAAGCAAAACATTTGAAAGGAAGCTATCGAACCGTCCTGTACCAAGTTGGAGTTTCTTTACAAAATTTACCTCATATTCTTCTGAGATATACCCTGATCCTTCTATCTCTTGTACTTCTTTCCCTTTTGTAGAAGCTCTAAAGACAGCTTCTTTGACTTCAGATGCTCCTCCTCTTCTCATTTCATATGCAGTTAGTATGCCATGAAGTTGCACCGCAGTAAGATTTTGAAGATCCTTTTTTTCTTCAAGAGCAGAAAATTTTGACTCAAATTTTGTCGTTAGTGATCTTAAAACTTTCTCAACCAAAGTAGATTCAGTTATTGTTTCTCCTATATTTCTCATATGATTTACAATATCATCAAGACGTAAAAAGAAATTGGCAATGCTCTCCTCATTATGCATTTTTAGATTCTCATATTGAATTCTAAGAGTTTGGAGTTTAGCACTTTTTACCTTTGCATAACCTTCATAACTTAGAATGATTTTGTCCCATATTTCCTTAGCTGTATTCAGCTGCATGACTTTGACAAATTCTGATTCAGTTAGACTTCCCAATAGAGCATTGATCGCTTTTGCATTTGTTTCGTAATTCTTTCTTTCCGTTGGATCTGTTGGTACTGTGACTGGATATTGATATCCTCGTTCAACTATAGCCCATACATCTGCTCCCAAAGACTAAAGATAGGATCTCATCCTTGTTTTCCAGAAGATTAAATTGTTTCTGTTGAAGAGCGGAGGCCTGATAGATGTTGTTCCTTCTTGATTGTTCATCTTGTTTGATCTTCCTTCTAGCGGCTAAGCTTTTTTAGAAGGACTTGCTCTGATACCAATTGTTGGGAAAAATATTGAGAGGGGGGGGTGAATCAGTATTTTGAGTTGACTGAAAAATTTTCACTTTTTGTTTCTCTTAAACCCATACGCTACTTTACTGAACCCAACTCGCATATATATGTGGATATCCTTAAGAAAACTTACGTATGTCCAGAGATCTTATTATGTATTTAATTCTTTACTTAGATCATTGCATCATTCATTCATCAGATGTTTAGTAAGTAGTAAGCATGTGCAGTAATAATAGAATAAACCATCACACATAAGAAACACACATGAACACCAATATTTAAGGTGGAAACCCAATTCGGGAGAAAACCACTGTTGCTGTCGTCTCTGTTTTCAATATTTATTATAAAGAAAACTTATTACAATTTTGTACTGGCACAGACTCATAACAGCACGCAGGTACCCACCTACATAAGGCTACAACCTTCTCTCGTTCTCCAGCCACTACTGGAAGGGAGCTCCAACCCCCTGATTTTAACACCAGCTTCGACTGGCAGGAAGCTTCCACTTTGCTCAGATTCACCAGATTTCTTCAATTTCTTCATTAGACTTGCGTCAGCTCTTCATCATTTCTAGATCTAGAGATCATATTCACAGGTGCATCATAGATTCAGATCTATCAGAAACAGTGTTCAATCATGCAGATATCTCTTAACGAGATTTATTCATTATCAACCCTTTCACATGCACACCTTGTATTATGATCCTCTTCTCCTTATATAGTTTAGCCTTTATCAATACCATGAGTCAAAACCACTCAACCGCTAATGGTATTCCTGGACGGGATCAAAATAGATAATCCAGCGGGGTCTACCCAAGCTCCAATCAACTTCACATTGTTCTATTTTCTTGGTTTGGCAATTAATTAATTAATCTAAGACTTTTTAATATCTCAATCTGAGATTGAGATATTAATCCAAATGCTCTCTTAATAACAACCTACGTGTTAAAATTCGAGCCAATCCAAATTGGAACCCCAACCTTCGTTCTTCCATGCACGAATCGTCCCAAAGGTAATCTTTATCTCCGCCATATAATATTATAGCCAAGGTTAATAAACATTTACCAAGGTCTGGCTCTGGTCATAGGATCCTTGACTTTGGCTTAAACCCCGATGCATCAACATTATAAATATATGAACATAGATATACTCTTGCTCATGATTTCCTCGTAAAATATATTACCCACTTCAATTGTTACAAACATTAACATGCCGCTGACTTATATTAAAACCCAGCAGTAATATATATCCATATAACCTTTCGGTCCCTTCAAAAATATTTAATTTTCGACTTGGGGGATAATATATCGGCACAACAACATATATTGAACCAATAATGTGAAGGGAAATCAGGTCCCATACCCTTAATACACGACATAGTATTTTGGGTTATTAACACCATATTAATTGACCAACCCAGCTTCCACGCATATGTTTAAATCACAACTTTGGGTTAAACCCGCAAACCTCAACACATGCGTATGGGCCCCAATGCTAACGGTCATCTCCAATCGACGGTTGTTATCGCGTCGCGCCGCCTCATTTGAACGGACAAATATCGCACGGCGTAGAAACACGAACAATAACGCGCGATGGCGCGCAGTGGAGGCAGTTTTCCAAAGTCGCTCGGGGACACGCGTCGATCGATCTATGGAATCGCTCCCCCCTCCTTGAATACTGCTCACCGTGCAAAAGTGGTGCAATAAAAACCAGAAACCGCCTTTACTGTTCCTCCTTCGTGGTTCCGCCCTTCTACTCCAGGTTCCATCGCGCTTCCTTTTGTTATGATCCACCACTTTCCTTCTAGATTTCATTCGTAATTTTGAAGTGTTGTTCCAATGAGAATTTGACGGCCTATACTCACATAATTCAGTCACCGAGTTCCGTGTTGGTTGCAGGGATTCACAATTCAACCACTGGCTGGCCAAATCTTCAATCTGATGGCCTTCTTCCCCCATGCAGCTCTCTGAAGGTACAGGTAGGTCTAGGTGCAGGCTTCGGGCAGATATACATTCACACATCCTTATTCACATCAATTCTCCCATTAAATTCAGAGCTTCGATTAATGTTCATTCAGTCTTATATTCTGCTTGTATGTTTCTGCTTGTATGTTTCTGAGTTCTTCATACAGTCATTATCTGCATCCTTTTGTCAGAGTGTTGCCATCAAGTACAATCATATTACCAAGAATTGCATACCTATCAATCACAAAGATGAAGTTTTTAAAATGATGCAAAGAGAGGATGAAAAATTGGAGGATTTAATTGAAAGATTCAACTATAACATAAAACGAGAAAAAATGGATAATTTAGATCAAGACACTTTAAAAGATATTTTATTGAAATCCATTAGAGATGTGTGGATAGACATCCTTAACATGATGGGGAAGGGGGACATCTCTCAACTCCCATTACCTAACATTGGGCAATTATGTATTCATCTCTCAAGAGGAAATCAAAAACTGGGAAAGGTCCAAGAGATCCTTCTCTTTCTAGGGTAAATATATCTGCAACTAGAATAATGAGTATGGCAGAAATTGGAAACATGCTTGATGAATTTAAAAAAGACATTTTAGGGAGTCTTAGTGAACAAATAGACACCCTAAAGTTACAAAACAAGCAGAAAGCCGAGACTGATGCTCTAGCTATTTTCTGTCCTAAATGCAGAAAGAAGCATGCTTTAAGAGAATGTCCTCTTGATGAAAAAATCATAGAGACCTATATGATTTGTTCAGAAATTCATGAGAATAAGAGTTGTCCTTCAATTCCTGGTCTTAAGGATGTTTTTCAAGAAGAAACAACTTCAAATCCAATAGAATCTCTTTGTTTTGTCTCTAGAAGACAATGGCAGGGACCACAAACTCAAGGTTTTAATAACCAAATGTATACTCAACCCCCACCAAACTAGAATTATTGGCAGCAACCTTGGCCTCAATCTCAATCTCAATCTCAACCTTGGGCTCAAGGAATGAAAAATCCCTATGGAAGATTCTCTCATTACTATCAATATCCTCCATCATATCCAAACTATCATCCCCAACCAATTCCTCAACAAAATCAACAACCCTAACTCTAAAACCAAAATCAAAATCCACAACTATCACTACCATTCCCTCAGAGACCAAATCAGCTACCTTCCCAACCATTACCAAACCCCAACAATAAAAATCCTCCGAATACCTATATGATAGAAGGATAGCAATTTCTGACCTACATGATTACTCCTCTAGATATTAATGATGTCCAATTTAGATCTGGTAGGATATTAGAAAAGAAAAAACCCTCTGTAGTCATTCAAGAATAATAAAATTCTGAGGAAGATTCTCTACAGCCCAATAATTTTTTTGAAGAAGGAACATCTCTTAAAAACCAAAATTATGAAAATGAAAAACAAAAAGAACCATTAAACTCAACTCCTATCATAGAGAAACCATCAGTATCCACTTCTACACCTCATTTTCATGAAATATTACAAGTTGATAAAGGGGTAGAAACACATATTATGTTGCCTAATTATGATTTTCTAGATGAATTGAAAGAGGTCTGTATCAAAATCCTTTTGTTACAATCCATTAAGGAGATTCAAATTCTAGCTAAAATAATAAAGGAGTTGAGTATGAAGAAACTAGGAATAAAAACAAAAGAAATAAAAAGAATTCAGCTTGTTGGAAAAATAACAGACATAATGATGGTAAAAATTTCCATACAAAAATATTTAGATCTAGGAAGTCCAGTTGTAAAAACACATATCAATGGAGTTGAAATTCTGAATACATTTATTGATTTAGGAATAGTAATAAACATCATGAGCAAACAAAACATGGAACAACTCAAGCTTCCTAATCTTCTTTATACACCTACATTACTGCAATTATCAGATAGATCTGTAATCAAGCCAGATGGTGTGTTAGAAGATATTTTAGTGTCCTTAGGTTCTTGGGAGTACCCTGTTTATTTTATGATCTTAACCCCTAAGAAAAATCTAGGAGGACATCCACTTATATTAGGAAGACCTTAGTTGGCTAAAGCTGATGCTTTCATTAACTGTAGATCTGGTGACATGTATATTTCTGATGGTAACTCAACTAAGAAATTCACTCTATATCCTCCATCAAGAATAATCAAAGAGATAGATGACAAAGAATGGATTGATGATGAAAATGGTACACAACCTCTCTTTACTATTTCAACCATTAGTGAAGATAGTCAAAACTTAAATTCAATAGAAAATTTTGAATCACCCCCAGAATATGAACATGATCAATTTTAGTAAAAATCCAATATTGAATATTTTTCATCTAGGTAGATGTCTCTTTATTCTATGGAAGAGTTTGGTAGCTCTACAGTTGAAATATTTCCAAGGAAAACTTTAAACATAAACTTTAACTTGGAAAAATTACAACAGGAAAAGCTATTCAAAACATTACAACAACATTCTTCTGCATATGCATGGGAATACACTGACATGAAAGGAATTACTCCTAATACTTGTATACATCACATCTACATTGAGGAAAATTGTAAATCTATCAGACAACCTCAAAGAAGGAGGAATCCAAATCTTAGGGAAATTGTGAAAGAGGAGTTGCAAAAGTTGCTAAATGTAAACTTCATTTACCCAATTTGAGACAGTCAGTGAGTTTCCCCTTTAGTGATTGTGCCTAAAAAGAATGGTAAATGGAGGGTATGCATTGATTATAGAGAATTGAATAAAGCTACCCTAAAATATCATTTTACTTTACCCTTTATAGATCAAGTGTTGGATACATTAGCAGGTAAGAAGTATTTCTCATTCCTGGATGGTTTTATTGGTTACAATCAAATTCAGGTAGCACTTGAATATCAAGATAAGACCACATTCACCTATCCATGGGGGACTTATGCCTACCAAGTACTTCCTTTTGGATTGTGCGATGCACCTGCAACATTCCAAAGGGTAGTAATAGGTATTTCTTTTTATCTAATACATGATTGTGTAGAGGTGTATATGGATGAATTTACAGTTTATGGTAATACATTTGAAGAAGCTTTAGAAAATTTGAAAAAGGTTCTTAAAAGATGCAAGGAAGAAAACCTTTCACTAAGCCATGTAAAATTTTTCATGATGTTTCAAGAAGGGATTGTTTTAGGAAATCTCATTTAAGGAGATGGAATTAAAGTTGATAAATCTAAAGTTGAAGTCATCTCCAAACTATCAATTCCAAGTTGTCAAAAGGATGTTATAAGTTTTCTAGGATTCACAGGATATTATAGAAAATTTATAGAAAATTTCACCAAAATATCATCCCCACTCTTCAAACTACTCACCAAAGATTGTGAATTCAATTGGAATCTTGATTGGCAGTTAGCATTTGAGACTTTAAAAGAAAAAATTTCTGAAGCACCCATCTTAAGAGGTCCAAACTGGAAACTACCTTTTCACATTTCAACAGATGCTTCAGATACAACTCTAGGAGCTGTATTAGGACAAAAATATTTGATCCCCTATGCCATTTATTACACAAGCAAGAATTTGACTCCCACAGAGTTAAATTACACTATAATTGAAAAGTAATTCTTAGTTGTTGTTCATGCTATCAAAAAATTTAGACATTATATAACAGGCTATGAAACCTTTGTTCATACAGATCACTCTGCAATTAGATACTTAATGAATAAATCTATTACTAATGGAAGAGTTACAAGATGTTTATTACTCCTGCAAGAATTCAACATTACTATTCTAGACCGACCTGGACAACAAAACACAGTTACTGATTTCTTATCTAGAATTCAAAATATAAAAGATGACACTCCAGTTGAAAATAAATTTCTTGATGAATATATTTTTGCAATAACCACTTAGACTCCTTGGTTTGCAGATATTACCAATTACTTAGTTACAGGAAAATTACCTTCACATTTTCTTTCTAGAGATAAAAGAAAAATCATTCAAATAAGTGAAAGATACTCATGGATTGCTAATGAATTGTATAAGACAGGTCTGGATATCATTATAAGAAGATGTGTTCGAGAAGATGAAATGAATAAAATTCTTAAAGCATGTCATGATGAACCTTGTGGTGGACACTTTGCTGACAAGAGGACAACCTATAAAATCCTTCACTTAGGATATTATTGGCCATCCATCTTCAGAGATGCCAAAGAATATTTCAAAAGGTGTGACAGTTGCCAAAGGGTAGGGAAACCTACTCCTTCACATGAAATTCCATTACAACCTTAGGTACTCATTGAACCTTTTGAAAAATGGGACTTGGATTTTGTTGTACCTATCAATCCACCATCTAAACAAAAGAAGTATATTTTGGTATGTATTTATTATGTCACTAAATGGGTAGAGGCTAAAGCATTACCTTTTGCTAATGAAAGATCTGTTGTTAATTTTCTTTCTAAGGATATCTTCACTCGTTGTGGTGTTCCAAGAGAAATTGTGACAGATCAGGGAACCCATTTTACATCCAAGTTGGTGAAAAGGCTCATGGAAGATTACAAGATCAAGCACATAAATTCTACTCCTTATCATCCACAAGAAAATTGTCAAGTTGAATCTACCAATAAAGTGATTGAAGGAATTCTCACTAAGACTGTACATCTACACAGAAGAGATTAGGCAGAAGGGCTTCCTGAAGCCTTATGGGCCTACAAAACTACATGGAGGAATACAAAAGGACATACTCCCTATGAACTTCTTTATGGAAAGCAAGTCATGTTCCCTATAGAGTTTCAGATTTGAACCCTCAAGATGGCAGTCCAATTAGGACTTAATTTATCAGAAGCACAGAAACATAGATTAGAGAAACTCAATGAGCTTGATGAAATTAGGCAAGTTGCAAAAAGAACTAGTATAGTCCATTAGAAAAGGGCTAAATGGCATGATAAGTATATCAAGGAGAAGAAGTTTCAAGCAGGGCATTGGGCACTTTTGTTCAATTCAAAATTCAAAGTTTTTCAATGAAAGTTTCAGACTCATTGGCTTGGGACATTTGAGATTGAAAAAGTCTTTGATAATGGAGCAGTGAAAATAAGGACAATAAATGAAGAAAATGTACCTCTTCTTGTGAATGGTCATCGGTTTAAAGTATATCATAAACTACTTTCAAAACAAGATTTTGTCAAGATTTTCAAAGATAATATTGATATGAAGTTAGTGAAGAAGAATTCTTCTTCTTCACTAACTTAGCTTTTATCTTTCCTACATTAAAAAAAAAAAAACAACAACAACAACATAAAAATAATAATAATAAATAAAGTGTATAAGTATGAAAACCAATCAATGATTGGCATACTTATACAAAAAATACAGGGTGAAAATCAGAGATTTCTGACATCCTATATTTTCTATTTTATTTTTTGTAATAAGTAGTGACACAAAACTACATTCATTGCAGTTCATAATTTGCAAATTCATTTCATTTTACAGTTTCATTCCATCTCACTCCACTATCATTCCATTTCACAAGTCATATTCCACTTTTATTCCATTTTCACACTCATTCCATTTCACAGTCATATTCCATTTTCCATTTCATCTCACATTCATATTCAATATCCATACTTCATTATTTTTACAGAGTACATTCTGCAGCTGACTTTATTCTGCAGTTGGTACATTCTGCAGCTGATTTTATTCTGCAGCTGACTGTATTCTGCAGATAATTCTATTCTACAGCTGATCACGTTCTACAGTTGATTCCATTCTGTAGCTAATTCGATTCTACAACCACATCTTATTCAGCAACTCTAAAACATGATGATTGCAAGGAATTGAAGGATTATGTTTTGAAGATCAACATGCTAAAAGGGTACCTAAGGATCAACACCAAAGAAAACAAAAAACAAAAAGGTTAAGTTCTAAAAGATAAAGTGAAAAAAATTATTTTAAATAGCAAGGTTAAAACATAAAGCATGTATAATATGGATATTCATATGTTTCCATGACAAAACATTATTTGATTTGATTGCAATCTCCATCATACTACATATCAGCCACATACTTCGTATTAAGTTGCATAATGGTCCATAATTAACTCCCTCGTTGGTGATTAATGATCATGACCTATGACGTTACATACTTGTCTATGTCTCTCCAAAACCCCTACCATCTATTTATTCCTACAAACCCTCAATACCTTTCATCAGATCCACATCCAACTCATTTCATAAAACAAAAGGGTAATTTTGAACGTTGAGAACTTTGCATAGTAGAAGGATGGGGCTAATTGTCATATCAGAACCAGTGGGAGAAAAGAACATGGAAGGATACCCACAGATCAAAGAATTGTTGCAGAAAGTTGGATGGCTTAAGTTCATAGAGAAATTCAATGAATTTCACAAGGAGATTACAAAATCCTTTGCTCAGTCTTTTGATGGCACCAAAGTAGAAATTGGAGATATCAAGTTTGCAGTGAATGAGACATTCATGGCCGAGGCTACAGAACTTCCAAGGCATGGTGAAAGATGGTTCAAAAACAAGGAGTTCCACACTGAATCATGGAAAGTAATACTAAAAAACCTAGGTCTGGATGTCTCTGTTTTTAGAAAAGGTATCCCCAGTTCAGCTCTTAAAAGTAAATGGAGGAACATGCTCTTAGTTTTACAAAAATTTATCACTTGTGAAGGAAGGTTTGGTTGCATGTATGTCTACCATTGTCATATCCCAAAATAGGGAAAATCAACAATACTGGGAATATCTTATAATGTCCCAAGATTGGAGATATAGTAATACTTAACCACAATATAAGGACTGCAACTAAGTAAACAATAAATCTAAATAAATATCAGAATATGCAGAAATAGCTGAGCAATTTTATTAATATTTGGAGGTGCAAAATTCAAATACAACAGTGCTCAAAATATGAGACACTCAAGCCACAAAAGCCTAGAATGACCCTGCAATGATATCTCAAGAGGGACTGCGTAACTGCTGCTTTGCTGGAAGGTATACTGCGTTGTCCCTGCTACAAATGTAGGGACTACAACTGCCTGTAAGATAGAAAGTTAGATCTAGGCAGAATGGGAGCTCCAATGATGCTGAAATTGTAGATCTGGGCTCTATGATGGATTCCGAAGATAACCCTAGAAGGATTTCTCAGATCTGTAAGTATAAGAAAACTTTCTCCCTAGGGCTTCATGTATTAGCTGCTGGGAATGCAGATCTAAAGCTAGATCTGATAATATGATGGCTGCAATGATGTACAATCAGATCTAAGCAAGAAGGGTTGATCCCTTCACTAGATCCTTGGGCTAAAAGCTCAATATCTAGCTCCTCCAATCTCCTCCACTGAAAATAGCTGCTGAATGAACAAAAACTTCAAAAAACTGCATTGTAAGAGAGGGAGGCTCCTTTCCCCACTAAAAAATATATCAAATCAGCTCCTGGGTGATGGAAATAATAGATCCAATGTGAGGAGGTTATCCCTCACAGGATTTCCAGCTGAAATACTGGAAAATTCCTTCCTCCAATAGATCTTCAAGACTGAATTGTGCAATCCTTGAAGGGATTGTTGCTACAAGGAGGTGAAACTCCAAGGCCTGAATTCCGGATATAGATCTGATGCTCCTGGAAGACTGAATATGAAGAAAAAGTGGTAGGATTAATCCTCCACTGGTTTTCTAGCTAAATACTAGAAACAACCTCCTGAAGATTGCACCAATGCCTGATATGGAATGAATAACAATCCTCTTTCCAGAGCTACTCAAAGAAAGAGGTGGGATTCCTACCCAGGAACACCCTGCAAACTCTGCTAAATAGCCCAAGCTTGCATAGAAATGTCCTAAGACAAATCTAGATCTAAACAGATCAAGAATTGCATAATCCAAATCATGCCTTCCATTGTGCCTTCACCTTCATTATATGCATGAGCATTCAATAGCCTAGGCCCACTCCAATACTGCGTTGTACATGTGGACAAAGTCTCCATGTTTAACTGCATTGTTGATCCATGCCCTCCATCATGTTCATATGGTGATCACCCTCTCCATCATGCATGCATTAAATGCATCACTTCTTCCACTATCTTGTCATAAATGCTTAATGATCTCCTTTGAATGATCATGATCTCAGTTTACCTTATCAAAGATCTTTATGACTTATTATTTAATATTCATGATCTACTTTGACTGTTTCATCCTCCATAATCTATCTCACAAATGAGACATGATCTCCATTAATGGAGCTGCTCCACTACTCCTGTTTCTAGATCTAGATTAAAAAAATGTCCACATACACACATTAAAAGTGGATCTTATTCATATTTGGGGTTTGTGGGTTCCTCCACCCTTTTATTAACTTAATTTATTAAGAAAATAAAGGACTCTAATATTCCAAATGTGATGTTCAAATTTGGGAATATTACAGTCCCCCTCAGAAAAATGTTGCTTATCCTCAAGCAACTCAAAAGGTAGATGCACAAGCCATCTATTCCCCTCCAAATGGCATCCACATAAGGAAGGCTCCTTCCATTTGCTGCAATATGTTATGCATGTTTGGTTCCATAGTTGTCTTTCAAAAATATATGGGATAACTTCCAACTGCATGGTTAGATGTCCTCCTTCCACCATGAAGCACAAAGTGAAAACCATATGATGTCCAACATCATCATAAATACATGAGATACATAAAATAAAGTAGCTCTTTCCACAAAGGAAAAGCTCCATCACACAACACATCTCTCCATCCCATGTTCCATGAATTTCATTGAGCATTGTTATGCTCACATTCTTATCCCTGTTGGCCTTGTTGGATCCAAGCATCATTCCAACGTTATGCAAAAGAAGAAGGGAAGGTGTTATATGGGTAGACAAGCATGTCAAACCATATTCTCCTAATATTAACCACCGGAGTAAGGCCCTTTGTTTCCATCCTCCATCTCCTCTATGTAAGATGGACAAGTCAAACTCCCCTAAAAGTAACCAAAGCAACAAGAGGTCTTGCTGCTTCCTCTCCTCCTCATGTGTATCATGGAACAAAAACATATTGATAGACATATGGGATGTCACATCAACCTAATAAAAATGAACACCATCAATACACATCATGAGAGCATTATGCCAAGTTTTACTCAATACAAGACACATAGACATAGGAGATGTCATGTGGTGGCCAAACTCTCTCAATGGAAACCAAGATGAACATGCCTTCTTTTGCTGAATTTTATCATTGATACACAAGGCATGAATCAGAAAATTATGAGCTATTGGGTGGTAACCATACTCACCCAAGATCAGCCAGTGCAACCATGCCTCCTTCTTCATCTCATATGTGTTTTTCAAAGCATGGATCAGAAAAATAGGAGCCTTTGGAGAGTGACAAAAATCTCCCAATGGAAACCAACGTAGCCAAGCTTGCTAGCCCATATAAATCTACAAGTGTTCATGCAACCCCTTGCTCATCATCCCCATCCACTCACCCCAATATGGAAGATGAGTGATGTGCTACATAATCATGGTATCCTCCCTTTGTCTAATACCATCTTCCCCAAAATATTGAAGAAATTTGCACTTCATGATATGTTGAAGTGCACCTCTCATGAGATCTGTTCATGAGACCTTCTTCTTATCCATGGCCCTCCAAAACCATTGAAGTTTTGGATCTGCTGTAGATAGAAGTTTCTCTTTGAGCTGTGATATGCTCATTGAGAAAGGGTCATCTAGAAAGGATAAAATGTTTCTCATCTCAAGATGTCTACCATTTATCATCTTTACCTCCATTGCTTCATGAATGAAGCTACCTTCATAATGCTCCAAGAATGATGAATCTCCTTCTTTGTCATAGCCACTAAGTGACAACGATGTATATCTGCATGGTAATACATGTGTTGTCTCAAATAAAGACACAATACTAATCTCATAATCAGTTGTACATAGGATAATCCTAATCCAATTTTCTAAAAATCTACTCTTCAGCTCAAAGGGTTGAATGTAGCTCCAGAATGATGAAAAAGGATAGTTTTTAGTCTCCTCCTTGATTAGATCAAGGGTCCTTTGCACTATGATATGTTTCTACTTCAAATCAACATTTTTTTCTAACCCTTGGTTATGCATTGGACTTGATGGCATGTCCTCATAAGTTTCAATAAGATTTACTGAAACATTATGTGATGAATGTGTATGCATACATTAGATCAACTGATATGTGGGAACCTCTTGACAGAACACAAGAGTTCATCCATCCGGATCAATAGTGTCTCCAACTGTTGGTAAGAGTGATGGCTTCTCTTCTTCAAGTGTACCAGCGCTGGTATCTTCCTTCTTTCCCTCATGTATCTCCTGATCCATGCATAGGACTCCATATGTCAAGAGCTCAAGACTATCTTGCAAATATGCAAGTGCCTCTTCTCTGTTGGGGTCCTGTGATTTAGCAAATTGGCATACTAAATGACAAGGCAACATTAGAACCACTTTGGAATCCTAGGATCTAGCCCTCCTGGATTTAGAGAGGGATCTCTCTATGTGTGTTTTCAAAGGATATGTATTTAAAGCATTATGAGGTGATATTAGGCTAGTTATGAAGAATGAGGGGTTTGTTTGTTTTTGGTTTGGAAATAGTAAATGGAAGGTTATGTGAAGTGAAGAAGGAAATACATAGAAGGATGTTTTAGCATGGGAATATGGGTCAAAAAACAGTGCTAAACCATTGGGCTATGGAGTCATAAAAGGGTTTATTTTCACATCAACTACCCAAGGTTTTTTAAAGGGCATGTCATCTATATTAGAAGATCTTTTAAGTTTGGTTGATGATATGGAACATTAAGGAAGGATGTGAAAGAAGCAAACATGTGAGGAAACAAAGGGCAGCCTAAGATCAGGTAAGGGCTTTTAACCTATCCTGCTTTTAACATACTCTCAAAGGGAAACATATAAGATAAAACATAAAAGGTAACCTAAGATCAAGTAAGGAATTTTAACCTAGCTTTCTTTTGGCACACTCTTACGAGAAATCTTCAAGACAACTGTTTGAGACTAAACAAGGGACAGGGATAACCATAGACTTACTTGATTAAAACTCTACTTAGCATGAAATGAAAAAATCATCCAAGAACAATGTCTCAAGTTATACTTAGCAAAGGCATGGGCTTACCAACAATTCATTTACTGGTTATACTCTATTGATTTGTTCTTAAATACACATTTGGCAGAAAACATAAAGATAAATATTTTCAATGAGAGCTAAGGTACTTTGCAGTATATCCTACTCTATAATTGTTGTTCTTTATAGCAGAATATGAACACAGTGGGAAAACATGATAAAAATAACAATAAAAGAAAGAAGAACATCACCAATGATTTAGATCAGGATCCAGTGAAATCTGCTTGTATATTGATGTCCAAGACCAATTACATACTTTGAGTCCAATAGCTTTTACAGTCCAATGATTCTCCTCCTAGCCTACTATATTACAACTACTCAAAAAATATTACTCAATAACAGTTCAACAATCTACCAATTTCCAACCCTTGCAATGAATTTTCTATGAATACATATAGGTGCAAAGAGGAAGAGTGTTGCAGAAATGGTAGTAAATAATAATTAAGATAGAGTGGGAGAAGTGTTCGGATTCCCATTATTCTTAATGACCGTGTTAGGATCCTATGATTTATTGGCATACTCAATGACAAGGCAACATATAAACCAATCTTTAGAGCTCTAGGACCTAGCCATCCTAGTCTTAGAGAGGGATCTCTCAATTTGTTTGCAAAGGTATGACTTGTTTTTCTTGTAAAATTTTGAGTTTAGGCTAGTTATTAAGTGCAAGTTTGTTTGATTGTTTGGTGGGACATGATGATCTAGGCAGCATAGATAGAAAAGGTAAATCTCTAAGTTATTGGGCAATGGAGTCAAGTAGAAGTTTGTAACAAGTTGGTAGATGAATCATAGGTATCAAAGGGAAAATCTAACTTGGCTATTGGATCTATAAGGTTTTCAGGTGGAATGAAATGAACATTAATGGTTTTAGAATGAAAAGCAGAACTAAGGGCAATTAAGAATCCTTAATTATATTTACTTCTCAACAAAGATACTTAAAACATCATTTGAACATGAAAAATTATTTTATAGACAGGGCTTACCATGAATTCTACAAATCACACTTCAACAAATAACAATTTCAAGCCAACTTTCAAAATGAAATCTAGGAGTCGAGGAACGCTCTATTTCATCAAAGATTTCACTTTCAAGGATAGTAAAACATTCAAGATTCACAAATAACTGCATTCATAGAAGAGGGAACTCGTAGGAATCTAAGATTGCAATTATAAAGACCTTCAAAACAATTATCTCAGCAAGAAAAAAGGGTAAGATCAAAATAGACCTCTTTGGTGGACTGTAAACAATGGTGCTTTAAAGGGAGACTTCAGAAGCAGTTTTCATGAGGCAGAAAGTAGGCAGGGAAAACCATAAATCATTCTTGAGACCAACTATTTGAACTATTTCTGAAATAAACAAGCTTAAGGGTTGAAAAGAAGTCAAACTACTCAATAAGCCTTCAGGAGATGAAAACATAAAGATAGTGAAGAGTAAACAGGTCTAAGGTGCTTCTAGGAGACATTTCTTAGCCTAAACATTTTACTCTACTGCAAGAAAGAAATGATGTAAACAGAATGGAAAACAAGAAAAAAATTAACAAATTAGAATACTTCACCAAAAACCAAGCTCAAGGATCCAATGACAGAGCTTTCTTCATCAACAAACAAGTCCAAACATCCACAGGTTCTAGAACATCAAATTTCTTTCAACCTTAGCAGAACTATGTATTACTTCAAAGAGTTATCAAATGCCCAATTTTACAATGAGTTCCAGTGAATTATTTATGCTGCAAATGAGGAGGTGGAACCATCTAGGGTTCAAAATGTTATAAATGACATAGTAAATGCACTCCTATCCTTAAAAACCATGCAAGGCATAAGGTAGGAATGTCTCTCAACTACTTCTTTGTGTAATAGATCTATCTTTACTTCCTGAGGATGAAACAATTGAAAATATTGACTTTGAGGCCTTTTTCTGTCTTTTACATTAACTGTTCTAACAGTTTATAATATCTTCTTTTGTGTAATAACTGTCAATTTTCCCCTTGGGACAGAAAGCATGCCACATGTGGCAATTAGGTTTATCAACTAAATAACTGCTCTGTGTTTGATTTATCTGAGGCCTTCTTAAACTTATCTTTCATTTATTTTCTCATTAAACTGCTTTTAAGGCCTTTTAGCCTTGATATGTCTTTATTTAATCTTGTTTTGAGGCTTTGATTTAGCCTTAAGTCTTTATCATCATTAAACTATGTTTTAAGGCCCGATGATGCTTTTTGGCCTTTATAATGCAACATTGTTGTCTTTTTCCCTTTATACACTACTTTAAACAATTAAACTGCAGGATTAAGTCTTCTAGCCTTCGGTCTTTGACTTTAATCTTCATCCTTTAACCTTTAATCTCCACTGTATTTCTTCTATTTTCTTTTTCAGTGTGCAGGTGGCTTTTAGTGCACTTGGAGGGTTGATTTTATAACCATTGCTCATTGATTTTGCCTCTGTTTGGACCACGAAGGTCATCACCTTCTGGCCCCGTCCCTTTATGGACTATAGGAGGGTTTTCGGCCCTAAAACCACCATGGAACTTGAAAAAAACCAACAAGCATGTTATAAAACCCTGCGGGGTTTGGAAAACTACATGCAGAGGCTGGCAGAGGGCAGAGGAGAAGGATACGAAGGCAGAATAGGAATTTTCATGGCGAAGAGATGAAAATCCACAAAAACAGGGTTTAAATTGGGTTTGGGCGCAAAAATGAAGAGTGGTGGTTTTGCGAAAACCACAAGTGGTTTTTGCGTTGCCCATGAGCGGTTGGTGGTTTTTCCCCGAGGGAATGTGATTCCATTCATCACTTGCCATGTGCCCCTCACAAAACCGCTTTTTTCGCGTGAATTTTGGTGGTTAAACCCTGACACGAAAAATCGTGTGTAATAGAACGTAGGCCATTAGATCTAGGGGTGCAGATCCAACGGCTATAGAGGAGCGCAACAAATGGAAAGTGCTCGAGTGAGGATGTGAAGTGAGAGCCAGGTGTCAAGAGGGGATTGGAGGGGAGGCTGGGTAGTGGGAGGTGGGTCCGGAGTATGACTCCAGTTATATTGTCGTGGAGTGAGGAGTTGTCGGGCAGGGTGTAAATGTTCAGGTTGTATGGTAGCTGTCAGATCTGGGGGGAAAACCAGATTGATGATCGAGATTGGATGTGATGGAGGAAAGGAGATAGATGGTGGAAGAGATAGATCTAGTCTTCAGATCTTGCAGATCGACGGCTAAGATTGTGTCATAGAAAAATGGTCGAGGGAAGGTTTATAAATGGGAAATGGGGTTTTTGCGAAGGAAATGGGAGCGAGAAAGGTGGGTCCCTTGGGTGGAGGGAAAACTCTCGGGCGCGGTCCTGTGGAGGAGACAGGGGACCGAGGGCAGAGGAAAAAGGGGATGAGGATGACGTCATGCGGGGGGGCTGGGGGATATGGACAAGATGACTTGGTGTGTGCCCCCACAACAAATAATAAAGGTTCATTTGAGTTTTCCCGCAACCCAAGGAGTCCACTGCGAGGGCACCAAGGGTTTGACCCATGGATAGAGAAGTGCCTCTACGGGAGTTAAGCACCTGGGTCCAAGGCCAGGTGATATGAGGAGCAGGGGCTGGGTCCTTAAGCCCACAGGGGCTTAAGCCCTTATAATGTAAAAGGTGCTTTTTAGACCAAAAGAGGGATTATTGATAATTTTGAGGGGTTTCGATAGGGAGAAGAAGAGATTTTTAAACCATATAAAGGAGTTATAATGGTTTTTTGAGGGTTTTTTAGAAGAAATGAATAATTAGTGAAAGAAAAATGGACTTTAAGCAAGGAAAAGATGACTGTTAGGATAGGATCAAATGAATGAATATTGGCAAAGGATGGAGGTGAAAAATGGGAGATATAGCCTGAAACAAGTTTTCTTTTTGAAACAGAAGGTGATTTTTTAGAAGGCATAGATGAAGATATTCGGTGAACTGATAGACTTAGGATAATGAAGGCTATGAGATTTCTAGAACTCATAATTCTTCTTGAAATATTATTTCTAGAAATCTAGGATTCGTAATTTAGTCATCTTTGGACAAAGTCAAAATTATGGATGACTAACAGTGGCTCCACTTGGGGAGGACAACTTGCTTTTTAAGGTGTCCAGAACCTCAGAAAATAATCTTTTGAGTTTCATCAGACCAGTGCCTTATCCATTGGGAAGATTTCTTCTTTTCTTACTGATTTTTCTCTGAAAAAGACAACTTTAAACAATCTGCAACATGTAATCTATTTTAAAACATCATCTCTACCTACCCAAAACTACTTGTCCTAGTATTTTCTCTTCTTCCTTTGAGTGCATTTGAGCTAGAAAACTCTTTGACATTTATTTTTGAAAACAGAAATAAACTATCTAATCCTATCCTTATTTCTTCCAAGAGTCCAGATTAAACTTTTGAACTCTTTATTTTTCTACCTAAGCTACTATCTGTCAATATTAAGCTATTTGACAGATTTTATTCTCTATTTCTAAAATAGGAAATTTAAACATAGTCAAATCACAATTAGACTGTCTGATCTGCTATGGTGTCTATGGCTATATGTTCAAACTACACATAGACTTTATTTGCAAAAAAGTAAAACAAAATTGTGAAGGCTTAAGATCTGAAAATTATAAACATCCTGCTATTCTTTTATAGCCCTAGTTTTGATCTTATTTAGAGCTATCTTTTCCCTTTTCTTGGTTCAAATTTTGAGCTTGTTAGAACCATTTCCTTTCTATCCTAATCTATTCTACTGATACGCCAAGTCTAAAAAATATTATCAATCTATGCTTCTACTAACTTATCAACATAAATTTAAAGTATGTTCAGCCATGATTAGGCTAGATGACTGAACAATATATCATTTTTAGTCAGCAGTGGCACTTAGATTTGTTCACTTTCAGAAAATTCTGTTTTTTGGGTATGGGGCTGTACCTCTTTCTTTTCATCTGCCCTCTTTTCTCTTTTCTATTGTTTTTGTATTTTTTCCTTTTTCAAATTCAAAAGCAGTGTCATATACAATGAATAAAAAACTTTGAAATTTAGGACTCTTGGCAGAAGTAGTGCTTGAGCATCCTGCCATTAAAAGGACCTCCAAATAAATCTTCTCCATTCAATTCTTGTAGAAAGAATGCATTGTGACCCCTGATAGAATGAATAATGTAGGGACCTTTCCACAGATTTTCAAATTTTCCATGTTTTCCCTTTTCTTCCCTTCTAGAATCCCACTTTAGAACTAAATTTCCAACTTGAAAATCATTTTCTTTAGCCCTCTTGTCAAATAACTTCTTGATGCTTTCTTGGACTGTTTGTGTTCTCTTGTACACTTCCTCTCTTGACTACTGTAAATGAATGGTCTAATTTATTCTTCTCTACATATCATTCTCTTCAGTTTGTACTTCTTGAAGGAGTTTCATGACTGGAACTCCTAAAGAGGTTGGGAAGACTGCATCCATGCCATAAACCAGCTGATAGGGGGACATATTTATTGAATTTTTGGTGGTTAATCTATCAGCCCATAAAGCATGAATAAGTTGACTATGCCATGATTTCTGATTCTGCTCCAATAGTTTTTTGATAATATTGACAAGGCTTTTGTTGGAGGATTCAACTAATCCATTTCCTTGAGGATAGTAGGCAGTGGAATGACCCAGGGTAATATGAACTTATGGCAGAAGGCAATCATTTTTTTAGACTTGAAGGGAGCAACATTATCTGTGATGATTTTTCTAGGACAACCAAATCTGGATAGTATGTTGGTTTCAAGGAACTTGATAATGACAGAGTCAGTAGCATTCCTAGAAGGTATGGCTTCTATCCACTTGGTAAAATAATTAGTGGTAGTGAGGATCCACTTATGTTGAGCTGAAGAAGATGGGTGAATTTTCCCATTGAAGTCCAAGCCCCATTGTTGAAAGGGAGCCTCAACACTGATGGGATGTAAGGGTAAGGGTAGGAGTTTTCTCTTGCCATCAAAAATTTGACACTTATGGCAAGACATGACAAGTTTCTGAGTATCTGGGAAAAGGGTAGGCCAATAGTAACCAGATCTGAGGATTTTATTTGCTGTAGTCTTCCAGTACAGATGTCCTCCACATTCTCCCTCATGCAGCTCATGTGCGATTTTTCTTGCATCAATCTCAAGCAAACACTTAAGCAATATTCCAACGGTATTTTTCCAATATAAAACCCCATCTAGTATGCAATAATTTAAAGCCTTTTTCTTCAAAAATCTAGCTGTATTTTTGGACAGAGAAGGAGGGGTATTTAGATAAAGCAGCACATATATGATATCAGCAAACCAAGGGGAATTCACAAATTTTTTTTGAATAAATGGGGCTGTGAATTCTTCTGTTTCTTCCAGAACATCAACCATATTCATATCTAGTGCTTGGAAGTTTGATTCAGACATGAGTTTTTCTAATACCTACCCTTTGATTAGTTTGGTAGGTCTGATTTCTAAGTTATATTCTAGAATAATAGCAATCCATTTTCCCCTTTTACCATCAGGGTCTTGACTTAGAATATCCTTGACAACAGTATATGGAACAAAAGCAATGATGTGAGAATGTAGAATATAGACTCTAAAGTATTTTAGTGTTTTTACCAAGGCTAAGGCTTGTTTCTCCATGATGTTGTACTTGAGTGGAGCATCTCTTAAGGCCCTACTAAAAAAGGATATTGGTTGTTCATGCCCCATGTCATTCTTTTGTAGTAACACTACAGCTATTGTATGTTCAAATGCAAAAGAAAAGATATAGAAATATTTGGTGAAATCGGGACTTATGAGAACCGGTGTTTGAGTAAGAGCTTGTTTCACTAGTTCAAATGGTTGTTTAGCTTGTATTTTCCATTTAACACCTACCTCTTTCTTAAGAATATTTGTGATATTTCTTAATAGCTCAGCAAGGTTGGGGATGAATCTCCTTAAAAAAATTATTTCCCAATGAAAAATTGTAATTCTTTGAGGTTTCTAAGATGGCTGATTTTCAATATGCCATCAATCCTTTTAGGGTCAATTTTGATTCCCTCTTCAGAAATTATGTGGCCAAGAAGCTTTCTTTCTTGGAGACCAAAGAGTGTCTTTTTGGGATTCAAAGATAAGCCATATTTCCTACATTTCTCAAAAACTTTCCTTAAATGAATAAAATGTTCTTCATCAGTTTTAGAGAAAACAGTAATGTCATCAAGGTAAATGATTATAAAATAGCCTATGTCTTCTGAAAAGGCTATGTCCATGGCCCTTTGGAAGGTGGCCCCTGCATTTATTAAACTAAATGGCATTTTTACATACATGAATGTACCCCAAGGTGGAGCAAAATCAGTTTTATGTTGGTCACTTGGGAGTACTAAAACCTGATTGTAACCTGAGAAGCCATCCAGCAGTGAAATTATTTTAGACCCAACCACCCTTTGAAGTATATGATCCATTTTTGGCAAGGGATATTTGTCCTTAAGGGAGGCTCTATTTCAATTTTTGAAATCAATGTAGAGCCTAATTTCCCCAGTATTTTTCCTAACAGATACTAAGTTGGAAACCCATTCTGAATACCTTATGGGAACTTTGATCCCAGCATCATACATTTTCTTAATCTCTTTCTCAACTAAAGGAAATAAAACAGGGTTTATCCTTCTGAGTTTTTGCTTGAAAGGTTTCTGATTTTCCTTAAGAGGAATTTTGTGTTGAATGATGCTGGTATCATATGATTTGAGATCCTTGTATTCCCATGCAAACACATCTTTAAATTCTTTGAAAAGTTATATGTATTGTTGTTTGATATGAGCTGGGATAATGTTGGATAGCTTTATCATTTTAGGTTCTGCTAGGTTGCCTATGTTATGTTCTTCTATGTTTGTTTCCATAGGCTCCATTTTTGGTTCTTTGGCTACATAATTGAAATCAAAACGTTGTTCTAATGGTGTAAGACCTCTTGGAATTGTATCATTTTTACATTGTAAAATTTTTAGGTCTTTCTGGTCTGTATTGTTAACTATTTCTACTCTAAAAGGATGTTCGAAATGGTTTATATCAACAGAAAATGACAGCTTTGTTTTAGGGTTTTGTTCTTCATTAAAACAATTTTCCTCATGGCTTGAAGTAGGTGTTCATATGGAAAAGTCATTCTTTGATTGCAGAAAATCATCTATGTGCTTGTCTCCTTCAAACACTTGCCAATAATCTTCATTGTTAGGTATTGCAGGTCTGTTTTTTACCTTTATATCAGTTTTTTCATTTGTCTGTGGTATTTGGCAATTAATAGCAGAAAAATCAAGTTCATTTGCTAGATGATTTTGAGCTCTTGGGATAAAAATGAATTCATATTTTTCAAAGGTTTTTAGGAGATCAAGGGCAGCATTTCTGTATTCTCTGAGCTTTAGGTTTTTGGTTGAATATTCCCCTTTAATCTATCTGATAATTAGCTCATAATCCCCTTGGATTGATATTCTTTTAGCTCCTAAATCTTTGAGTAAGTGTAGGCCAATAAGGAGGGCTTCATATTCAACAATGTTATTTGTGCATGGAAAATCCAGTTTCTAGGAAAATCCTTTGTTTGTGTTCTGTATCCATACACCAGCCCCTGCACTTAATTTGCTACAAGAGCCATCAAATTTTATTTTCCAAGTTATTTCAATCTCATGTTCTTTTTCTTTCTGTTATTCAAGGCTGCTAAAATCTGGACTGTTCTTTTCTTAAGTTGATGGCAGAATTGGCTATTCTGGTAAACTTAATTCTCCTTTGTTTTCCTTTTCTTGTTGGCTGATTTCATCTTCATTATATAAGATAAAGGAATCCAAATTTGAATGAATGGAGTAGATATGAGAATTGTTTGGTCTATATATGTTACTCACCATGTATTTCATGTGGGATTCCCTGTATAGTCTTCTAGTTTGGTTAAATACTGGGATGGTGGCATAAGACATGTCCATTTGAAGGCTCCCTTGTAGTTTGGCTCCCCATGATCTAGATAGAAGCATGCCATACTTAGGGGGAATGTCAGCTACTACTATGTCCATTACTAGACTCTTAGCAGGACTTTGTGCCAAGTTGAAACACAAATCTTTGATTAGGCCTAAGCATTTGACCCTGCTTGAATCAAAGGAGTATAGGTCTTTGTATGGTTTAGTAATTTCTAAGCCTAGGTTTTCCATTACTGCTTTGGGCATAAGATTGTGTGAAGCACCTGAGTCTAGGATAGCATTATGCATGATTTTGTCATACTTATGTGGTTATATAGAGGTGTTAAGAGTCGGCCCACTTTTTGACCCTAAATCGATGATCGTTGCGTTTTTTGCATATTCATTATTAGGTGTCTCCTTGTTTTCACTTCTTTACCTATCACTGGATCATGCCATGAGCGTGAAGGGTTTGTCGTCTGCTGTTTCCTCATATTATGCCACAGTCATATTTTAAAAATTTTCCTCAAAAAATTATTCATAGTCATTGTCATTATATATATGGTCATTAAAAATGTCAATAAGTGTCGTAGGTCTTGGTGTCTAGGGTTTTTGAGTCATTTATATACTAGTCATAAAGCTTGCAAGGTGAGGAAAGTCCAGTAACTTGTGATTTTTATTTTATTATCATCAACATTTTAAAAAAAAATATATTTCTAGTCCAAAACTCTGTTTTGGAACTAGAAATTTGTCATTATCATTTTGTAATAAATTGTAATTGGTCCGCCATGAAGACATTGTCAAAAGCAGACCCCTGGTCTTTTCTCTAGCCAAGATAGCCATATCCCTGCAAGAAGACAGCAAAATGATAGTATCGACCTCAAAAAAGCCAAAGGAAGTTTGTATTTGAAAAGCCAAAAGTGAAAATTACAAAAACATCTGTAATATGGGTTTGAAATTAGATTTGAAATAAAATCTGATGGTGAAGATATTTGTGACATGTATAAAAGCCAAACAAGTTTCATTTGAACCAATTTCATAGCTCCCAAATCGTGTTTGCAAAGTGGCGGGCCGATTTCAGAGTTTTGAAGTCGTGGGCGAGTTTAGAACTCACTTGGGTCGGCTCGGGGTGACGAGCGACCCACACTTGCGGCCAGCGACCGCATAAACCATCTCAATGAATAAATTTTCGGGGGGAGAGGGTACCCATGGCTCAGAGCTGCGACCCACGCAGAGCCTGCGCGACCCACGCAGACACAGGGTTTCGAAATTTAGTTTGAGCGCCCAGTTCGGCTTGAAATCGACTCAAACTGCCTTCAAAACAGGTTTTTATCAATTGCTTGGTGTTTTTGGACATATTTGTGGCATCATTG
The DNA here is from genome assembly GCA_034641835.2 of Pinus albicaulis. NCBI lineage: Eukaryota > Viridiplantae > Streptophyta > Pinopsida > Pinales > Pinaceae > Pinus > Pinus albicaulis. The sequence goes on along the minus strand of JAXQQM020061684.1, from coordinate 26,652 downwards.
GTGGTTTCCAATATTCAAATGGAGGATTTAAAACTCCACAGTCATAGTATTATTGTTTTCAGGGTTTGAAATAAAAATGAATGGTGGAAAGAATGTGTTTGCTATCTTAAAGCTGTGATATGTGACCTTCCATATAACATCAAGATCAATTTGCTCTCATACCCATTGTACCACTGCAACCATTGCTATTGTTATACCATGTTTAAACCCTTTGAGTCACATTGCCCATGTTTGTAATGAATCACATTGCCCAATGTAAAAATATGCTCATGTCTTTGTTTTAAATGGCCCATTGAAACCTTTATGGTCATTACTCATAGACAAACATATTACTATTAATGCCATGCTCTCCTTTGACTAGATGTGTTCAAACTTTTGAAGGTTGCCTGCTCCTATTTGGTCAAAATTTAGTTTGCATTCAAAACAGAGATTGTGCCTTTTCCAATCCATTTAAAGCTGAGATTTTATCCATAATTTGATTCCTTGATAGTGCTTTGACGATGGGAATATTGGTTGAGTGTTAAACATACATCCTAATTTTTCTTTCACTGAATTCATATCATTATACACATTGCCAAAAGCTTGATCAGAGATATGTCAGAGACAGAGTCAGAATATGAGCCAGGGTCAGGCAGTGATTCGGTGGCTGAAGGTAATGTGCCACGGGGTTCCCGCAGAGAAAATAGAAGTGGTGATCATCGCAGAGAGGAGCCTACTTCTTTGGCTCGGTTGCATGCATGTCCATTAGCTATGGATTGTTTTCGATTCTTGTCATGTTTCAGATTTTGTGAGATGGTTGCACAAACCCGGCCTCATCGTGAATTAGCACGTCTGTTTGTTCTTCATTTACGGGGTGATCAGGTAAGCCTTGCTGGGGTTGATTTCATTGTATCACCTTTGACTATTGCTCAAGCCACTGGTATACCAAACATAGGCGAGGAATGGAGCAAGGGTAAGCAGTTAGAGAAATTTCACTATGAGCCATACGTTAAAACTGGATATAGGGCTTACTTGAGCAGAGTTTTTCCATTCAGATTCTTGAGAGATGAGTATGCGATGGGAATATTGGTTGAGTGTTAAACATACATCCTAATTTTTCTTTCACTGCATTCATATCAGTGTACACATTGCCAAAAACTTGATCAGAGATATGTCAGAGACAGAGTCAGAATATGAGCCAGGGTCAGGCAGTGATTCGGTGGCTGAAGGTAATGTGCCACGGGGTTCCCGCAGAGAAAATAAAAGTGGTGATCATCGCAGAGAGGAGCCTACTTCTTTGGCTCGGTTGCAGGCATGTCCATTAGCTATGGATTGTTTTCGATTCTTGTCATGTTTCAGATTTTGTGAGATGGTTGCACAAACCCGGCCTCATCGTGAATTAGCACATCTGTTTGTTCTTCATTTACGGGGTGATCGGGTAAGCCTTGCTGGGGTTGATTTCATTGTATCACCCTTGACTATTGCTCAAGCCACTGGTATACCGAACATGGGCGAGGAATGGAACAAGGGTCAGCAGTTACAGAAATTTCACTATGAGCCATACATTAAAACTGGATATAAGGCTTACTTGAGTAGAGTTTTTCCATTCAGATTCTTGAGAGATGAGTATGCACTGCTCATGAGGCTCATTATTCAGTATTTTAGTTTTGAGGGCAGGTATGCTCGTCTTTTCTCATACCATATTCGTTTGCTGATGCTCTTCACAAGGGTACGTATGATGAGTATTCCGTATTTCATACACCGCAACATAGAGAGGATGGTGACATTTGTGCAGAAGAAGACGAGCCCAGTGCAGCAGTACAGGAGTATATATCATTTCACTTTGATCAAAATCTTGGTGTCACATCAGTTGGCAGAGCAGGGCATCACTTGGGAGGATTTCATTTCTAGAGACTTTTTCAGAGTGCCACAGCAGCCTTCCGAGGCAGTTCATGATGCAGGAGAGCCCTCACACCAGCCGGACATGCTTGAGGTTGAGCATATCATTACTCCTTTGGTTCAGACATATCAGCGAGGCCACAGGGCCTTATTTGCAGCGACACGGCGGGTACTATCTCCACGTGAGGTGGAAGGGGTCCTGCCGACTTCATCGACACAGCGAGTATTATCTCTACGTGATGTGGAAAGGGTCTCGCTTTCTTCTTCAGTGCGAGTCGTTACAAAACGACGAAGGCCGCCACTGATGGGAGGCCCATGGGACGGGACAAATATGACGGTCATTGGTGTTGATCCAGACTCTCTGTTTCAGAAAATGAAAGTCATCCGAGAGCAAGGGCGAGACCAGCTAGAAAGACCAATTGCGGAGAAGGCTCGAGTGGGTGATTGTATATGGAGCATCGCAACAAGCAGCCTCGAGGATAGGCTCACATTTTATGAGGTGCGCAAATCCGTGAGGGCAGACAGTGGAATCGAAAGAGGCCGGGTGACTGACACCCGGTGACGGGAATCTGCTGTCCTCATGAGTAAATATACATCCTGGAGAAAACATTGGCGAAGGCTAATCGATAAAGACATGCTCGTATAGGAAGCCATTCTTTGGGCTCGCATGCATATTTTGCAAGCGAAGGATGAAGATCGCCAGAGGAGGTTAGGAGGCATGGAGACGGCGGAAAAGGCCTAATCCACTTCGGATTTTGGCCAAGGCTTCGTTGACTGGGCAAGATACATGATGGAGGACCTCCGCTCCGAATTTGAGCAAATTCGGAGAAAATTTTGTCATTTTCAAATTTTTGGGTCAAAAAACAGGTTTTTCAGTTAAGTGGGTCTCGCACTCATATGCTCACTTTTTTTTGGGACACTTGCTGGAGGAAATTTTTGCATTTTTGGATTTTTCATGGTTAATTATGCATCCTCTGAAGTCAACTTAGCATTTCAACAAAATCTGGATGGTCAAACGGCTCAAAAACACCATGAAAATCACCTTGCTGCCACCTTTTGCACCAGCAGGAAGTACCTCTGGGAGAATGAGGTTTTGGAGGGTCAAATCAACTCCAAATTCAAAAATTCCACTTGGGTTGGAAAGTAGACATCCAGGGCTTTCCAACGAGCTATCATGAGCTCAATTTGGATGTCGGGAGCTACCTCAAAATCAGCCTGGAACATGAGCGACCCACGCAGTTCAGGAGCGACCCACCTAGAGATTTTTTTGAGTTTTCAGCTGCCAGCTCAGTATTTCGCCTATTATGGACCAGTTTTGCTTATGGGTAGAATTTTTGGGTTTTTATGATGTAAATTCATGTTTGATATGTAACTTTGGCTTGTTTTTATCTCTTCTAGAAGATTCACTCTCAAATGAGTAAAAAATCATGAAATGGATCAGTTTCCACTCTTTTAGAGGCAAGTTGTTAGCTGCCTAGATTGTAGTTCCATGATTAGAATTGGTTGAAACTGATCCCTGAAGAGGGAATTCGACCCCTAGAGGTGGGGAAAGGTGTTAGAGTGATCTATATATTGTAATTTCTGAGGCATTCTACAAGTTGGACTCTTGGGATACTTTTGATATCATTGTACATATTTTTCATATTTTGGCTAAGGAAAGATCAGGGGTTTTGCGGCACTTGTTGGGATCCTTGTGGTGTTCTATTCTTGATGATGTTTCTCCTTTGTTTACTGTAAGTTTCTTCATGTTTAATGTATGCCATCCTTTCATTATGCTTCTGAACTAAATTGAATGAGTGATTAAGGTTGAATCCATTATTTACAGTGCTTAGCCTTTGAATTCAGTTAGTTCTATATGTTTTCAGCTGTTTGGAGAGGATCCAAGTTCTTCTTTGCCCTCTTCAGCTCCTCGTCGGTCCAATCTATCCATATATCCAATTTAAAGCATGAGATCTATCTCACCTGCATTTGACCTGAACTAAAATTAGAGCCTTATCCACAGTTCTAAAAATTGTTTTCCCATTACTCAAGTGAAAACCCAAAAAAACAAAAATCAAACATACCTATCTCTTTACTAGCCTAAAATCAGTTCTTATTGTAAGTCATCTCGCATCCTATTGCTTATTTTCTCGAGATTGACGGAGAGAGCCCTCTCCTGTCCTCGTAGGGCTAGCTACGAGGCTGAGCGTGGTTTGATGTAGCCTTGAGTTTTACTTCATTTCAGCCTGAGGTAGATTTGAGTGCTAACATATTGGCGACCATACTGGGGAAAATCTCAATGGTTTGCTTGTTGATGTGTTTGTTCCACGAGTCTTAGACGGAGTCTGAAGTCACGCCAGGTAGCTTTCGAAACGCTTTTGTTATGCATAAGCGGAAGTAGATAAACGCTGCTTCAGTCGATCTTCGGTAAGCTTGTGTGTTCAGTACTTGATTTGTAAATCACCCCAGTATACTTATTCGTTCTAGACCTTTTGGATGATTGAGTCTAGAAGTCGAAAGGCTGAAAGTAATTGATTGTGTTCCTTGTAATTTTTGTTTTCCGAGAAGATCAATACACTGGCTTTAAGAAGAAATACTAGGGCGAATCCTGACCCTGATCCACCAACAATCTTCGAAAATCCGAATCTGATTCCAAGGACCCTTAGAAAACAAGGCAGTCAAGAGAGTTCTGAAAGAGAAAGCCAATTGAGTTTTGAGAGTTCCAGAGTGCTTACCCGATTTGCATCCTGTCCTGTCAAAATCATATATGTTGATGAAATCCCTTTTGATGCACGGTTTGAAACATCCTTGTTTGTGAATTTTTCCGAAACTGAATTGTCAAGATTAGTCCCAGATCCATTGTTTACTGAAGATTTGCAATATAGATTTGTTTCACAGTACCTGGATAGACAGTTGCAAAGTTCTATTGAGGATACTAACACTTTTGAATTTACTGAATCTGCTTCACAAGTTCTTGACCCATCTGAAATTGCATCAAGTTCACGGATCCCTACTGAACCTCCTTTTATCCCTACCATTCCGGTTCAGCCTGAGTTTTCTGATCAGCAATCAATAGAAATTTCTCCGTTTCCATTGAATACATCTCATAGACCTACTGCTCCTACTCCTCCTGTATCTCCTCGACAACAGATTGTTTTCAATCCACCAAGAGCTATGGCTGCTCGTTTTGCACCTCTTGTGTTACCCCAGCAGTTGAATGATATGCCCGTAGACTATCAGAGTAAGATCCCGACATTTGATGGCACTCCACAGAGTCTTCCTGCACAACAGCATGTAGACAATATGGCAGATTTCTTTGATCGTTTCAAGATTGATGAAGAAAATGTGACCATGAGGCTTTTTGTGCAAACTTTTGGAGGAGAGGTACGGAAATGGTTCAGAGCCTTGCCACAAAGAAGCATAGATACATTGGCAGAACTTCAGAGGCAGTTTTTAGACCGATGGGAGATGAAAAAGGATCCGCTGCAGATTACTTCAGAATATACAAACCTCAAACGTAATCCTAGTGAGTCTGTTCAGGATTATATCATTAGATTCAATACAGTGTATAATGCTATTCCAGATGATTTGAGACCGTCCAAAAAATCTGCTCTCCTTAAATTCCCGGATGGCTTTGATCCGGAGATGGCTTATTCCCTTCGTGATAGAGATCCACCTACTTTAGAAGATAGGCAGAAGGTCGCTGTTAGTGTTGAGGCAAATCTGAATGATAAAAGAGCACGGTTGAAAGCAGAGAAAAGAGTGACAATAAAGGAAGAGCCTTCCACATCTATATCAGAACAACACTTAGCTCGTGAGTTGGAAAAGGCTTTAAGAAGAATAAATCTTGAAAAAGCAGAAACACAGTTTCGAAATCCAAATTTCCGTGGCCAGCAGCAGCCACAGTTCCGAATTAAGCAACGTGAACAAAGAGCTCAAGAGCCAGCAGCCCAACAGCAGGTCAAGACTCCTCTTTTGCAGAATTTTGTGAGTCATGATTCCGATGATGATGATGATGTGTCAGGTGAGAAAAATCATTTCTTCACTCCTGATGATTTGCCTATTTATATTACTGAGGATGAGGAGTATGGTGAAAGTTCAGTTGTTCAGAAAGATGAGGATTTTATCCTAACAAATGATGCTGATTTAGAAGAAGAGTCAGATGAATACCAAAGAGGATATTTGAATGCATTGACTGCTCAGCAGAAACAATATTCATTGAGGAATCGAGATGTGCCTATAAATCCCATTCAGAAAAGAAAGGAAGCTTCAGCACCAAAGACAAATTCACCAATACCACAGAAAAGAGGGAAAGAGACAATTGACCCCGCAGCAAGTAAAGTATCATCAGCTGAGAAGGTAAATCAGTCAAACATAGTGAAAGACAAGGCTGAAAAGAAGGAAATTCCAGTTAAAGAGGTTGAGAAGGTTTCAGCATTTAGCTTGGAAAATGAGATTTCCAAACTGAAAATATCCATTCCTTTGACGGAGATTATGAAGAACAGCAGCTACCGTAGTCAAGTCACCAAAATTCTGAACTTTGATCCAATGATTGACACAGTAAATGTTGAGGATGATCAGCCGGAATTGATTTTTGGGCCTGCATTAAATGGTGAGTCTCCTGACAGTAATGTTCCTCCTTTTTACATCAGTTTGAGGTTACATGAATATATATTGCACAATGCTATGCTTGATTCAGGTGCTTCGCACAATTTGATGCCAAAGGCAATCATGGAAAAGTTGGGATTAGACATTACAAGAGAGTATCATGATTTGTATTCATTCGATTCCAGCCGGGTAAAGTGTATAGGACTCATCAAAGATTTGGTGGTAAGTTTGGATCAAATTCCAGTGAAGAATGTTTTGATGGATGTGGTGGTTGCTGACATTCCTCCACGTTTCGGGATGCTCCTTGCAAGATCTTGGGGGGAAAAGTTGAAAGGTACACTTCAATTAGATTTCTCTTATGCTACAATTCCAGTCTTCGGTCAAATGAGAAAGTTGTATCGTGAGCAGAAGATGAAATACATGATAACTAGTAAAGAGAAGCCAGTCAATCATCCTGTGAATTATGTACATACTGATTTAGAGTCGTTTGTGTTGCTTGCTGATAGTTTTAATGATGTAGAAAGTCAATTAGTTCAGGCAGAAGACATACCAGAAATAAATGAGAATTTTAGAGAAGTTTTGCAAAAGAAAGAAGAGAAAAACAAGCTGTTTTGGAGCAATCAGCTGAAGACAATGGGCAGCAAACAGGAAAAACAGAGCCGACACAGTTTCAGCATTTAGAGGACGATGAAGATGGTCTTTGGACCATGGATTTTGATGGTGCAGTGGGCAACGATGGTGCTGGGATTGGTGTGTGGATTCGAAGTCCAGTTTTCGCTCCTGATAAAGTTCCGAGCAATGTGAGAGTGTGTTCTTACAAGCTTGCATTCGATTGTTCAAACAATGAAGCGGAATACGAGGCTCTTATTGCTGGTCTTAAAATTCTCAAGAAGCTGAATGCGAAAAGGATTGCGATATATGGTGATTCAGAATTAGTGATAAAGCAAGTTAAAGGTGAGTTTCAGGCTAAGCATCCTCGCATGAGGGCTTACCGAAATGCAGTTTTGGATATTCTGAAATTATTTTCTGATCATACTTTGACATGTGTGCCCCGCATACAAAATGGTGTTGCTGATGGACTTGCTAAGGCAGCAAGCAATCTTAAGATTCCAATGAATTCCAGCAACAAGTTTGAGATACATGTGAAACACCGGCCCACCGTTCCAGACAATCAGCGATGTTGGCAAGTTTTTGAGGATGATGAGGAGATTAGTGAATTTCTGCAGAATAAGGGTAAGTTTAAAGATACCTCCATAGATACTGAATTTGATGATGGTATTGATGACATACAGATAAATCAAATGGATGTCCTGCAACTGAAGGATAACATCATTTCTAAGGGATTGATTCCTTTGGAAGAATTGTTTGATCAGGATGATGTAGCTCGTAAACCTACATTGAGGCCAACAGAGAAAGGTGTCGAAGAGGTAAATATTGGGACAGCTGAGAATCCCAAGATGGTGAAATTGTCAAAGTCATTGTCACCAAAGGTAAGAGCAGAATACGTGAAATTGTTATCTTCATTTTCTGATGTGTTTGCGTGGGATTATTCAGATCTTAAAACATATGATACCAATATCATCCAACATACTATTCCCATCAAACCAAATCAGAAGCCTTTTCGTCAAAAGTTGAGGAGGATCAATCCAAAGCTGCTACCATCGATCGAGAAAGAGGTAAATAGGTTGTATAAGTCAGGAATTATTGTACCTATTCGTTTTTCAGATTGGATATCAAACTTGGTGCTCGTGAGAAAGAAGACAGGTGAGATCCGTTTATGTATTGACTTCAGAAATCTGAATAAGGTATCATTAAAGGACAATTATCCGCTGCCAAAGATGGATCACATATTGCAGCGAGTAGTTGGAGCATCAAGGATATCGCTACTCGATGGATACTCAGGTTATAATCAGATTTTAGTGCAGGAAGATGATCGTGACAAGACTGCATTCACCACTCCTTGGGGAACATTTCATTACGCAAAGATGCCATTCGGTTTAAAAAATGCAGGCGCTACCTTTCAGCGTGCCATGGACATGGCTTTTGCCAATGAGAAAGATGTGTTTTTGGTTGTTTACCTTGATGATCTAACTGTATTTTCTAATTCTGATGAGGAACACTTATATCATCTGAAAATTGTTTTCCAGAAGTGCAAAAAATATGGCATTTCGCTGAATCCAAAGAAGAGCCTTTTCGCCATGGATGAAGGAAAGCTCCTTGGCCACATCATATCGAAAGATGGCATTCGAGTTGATCCTGCACGTGTTGAAGCCATACAGCAGATTGAACAGCCCCGGAACAAGAAAGAGATACAGTCTTTTAATGGTAAAATGAATTTTCTGCGTCGTTTCATTCCCAATCTTGCAGAACACCTTAGAGAAATCACGAACATGCTGAAAAAGGACAGTCAGGTAAGATGGACAGAAGAGGCAGTAAAGTCATTTAATTTGGTAAAGATAGCTCTTTCTTCAGCCCCTATTTTAATCAGCCCCGATTACACAAAAGACTTCATTTTATTTTCTTTCGCTTCTGAGCATACATTGGCAGCTGTTTTGATGCAAAAAAGGGATGGAGTTGAGAAGCCCATCGCTTTTTTCAGTCGGATCATAAGAGATGGAGCATTGAAGTATAATATCATTGAGAAACAAGCACTTGCGCTTATAAAGGCTTTGAAGGATTTCCGTGTGTACATATTGCATTCCCACATTACAGCATATGTTCCTAACGCAGCAGTTAAAGATGTTTTGGTACAGGCAGATCCAGAAGGAAGAAGAGGTAAGTGGATCGCTGTGTTGTTAGAGTACGATGTGGAGATTAAACCGACCAAACTGATTAAAGGACAAGGACTCGCCAAGCTCATGGCTGAAACAAATCTGCATGCTCTAGACATAAATTTGATTGTTGCCATGTCTGATGAAGATGGGGAAAGTACGTCAGTTCAGGTATCCGATATTTTTGTTTCTTCTCCTTGGTATGCTGACATTTTATATGTGCTTCAGAATTTGTCTACACCGCCTGGTATGCCTCGAAATAAGAGTAGAACATTGAAGTTAAGAGCTGCTAAATTCTGCATTTTGAATTCTGCATTGTATTGGAAAGACCCTGGGGGTATGTTGTTGAATTGTTTGGTAGAGAAGGAAGCTCAAAGAGTTTTGGAGGATTTTCACAAAGGTGACTGTGGAGGTCATTTGTTTTGGAAGACCACAGCAAATAAGATCCTAAGGGGAGGGTATTATTGGCCTTCTTTGTTTTCTGATGTGTTCAAGGCTGTTAAAAATTGTCATGAGTGTCGAATATTCGAAGGGAAGCAGAAACTACAGCCTTTGCCTCTAAAACCAATCGAAGTTAATGCACCATTCCAGCAGTGGGGATTGGATTTTATCGGAGAAATCCACCCAGCATCTTCCGGACAGCATAGATGGATCTTGACAGCTACAGACTACTTCACGAAGTGGATTGAGGCGATTCCCACTCGACAGGCCACTGATGCGGTAATTATCTCTTTCCTTGAAAACAATATTCTGTCACGCTTTGGGTGTCCTAGTAAAATAATCATAGATAATGCAGCAGCTTTTAAGTCTAAGAGGATGGTTGATTTTTGCTTTAAGTACAATATTACCTTGGGACATTCAACCGCATACCATCCGCAAGGAAATGGCTTGGCGGAATCTTCAAATAAATCCTTGGTGAATATCATTAAGAAATTGCTGGAAATCAACAAGAAGGCTTGGCACAAAAAGTTGGTGAATGCATTATGGGCTGATAGGGTAAGTCAGAAAAGGTCTATTGGTATGTCTCCTTTCGAGTTGGTGTATGGAACGGATACAGTTTTTCCTACTTCACTTGCTGTCCCGGTGGTCAGATTGCTTCAGGAGGCTGGAAGTGAAGAGGATCCTATGCAGCGGAGGATTAATGAGATGATTCATTTACAGCGGACACGAGAGGAGGTATTTCAAAATACTTTTAAGTTGCAGGAGCGCATTAAGAAGATCTACGACAGAAAGGAAAAATCAGATAAGTTTCAGTTGGATGAAGTAGTTTTGAAATGGGATGCTCGGAATGAAGACAAGGGAAAGCACGGAAAATTTGAGAATTTGTGGAAGGGACCGTTTAAGATTGCAGCGTATCGGGGGCAGAATGCATTTCTTCTCAAAGAAATGAATGGAGATGATTGTCTTGGTGGACCGATCAATGGTCGGTTGCTGAAGCGCTATTATTTCTGAGTACTTGCTGCTGATCTCATTGTCATTGTATATATCATTTTACTTTTGTTTCATTGCAAGTGTGCACTGATCTCTCATTTTTAGTCTGGGGCCCGGAGCGAAGGCTATAATTCTGGAAATAGAGGTTGGTTGGTTTGAGATTGTAAAGTTAAGTTTTATCAGTCTGCTTGTTTAAAGTCATGTCACTTTGAGTCTAGTCAGTTTTGGTCAAATTGCAGTCTATCGTTAGTCAAATCTGCAGTCAATAAAATTGTCCAAAGTTTGTCTTGTCAGTTGAAATAATGATTCCATCGCCCAATGGATGAGAGGCACTGTCTGACTCCCCCAGAGATTTGCTGTTCTTGGCATCTCCATGGAGCCACCATCCCCATTGGAGCCAATGTTAGAGTCGGCCCTTGCAGCCCTCCGTCAGTGATCATTTCGTTTTTTGCATATTCATTATTAGGTGTCTCGCTTGTTCCACTTTGTTGCATTTCACTAGGATCATGCCATGAACTGACGAAGGGGTCTGTCGTCCTATGTTTCCTCATGTTATACCTGCAGCGCTATTTTAAAAATTTTCCTCAAAAAATTATTCATAGTCATTGTCATTATATATATGGTCATTAAAAATGTCAATAAGTGTCCTAGGTCTTGGTGTCTAGGGTTTTGAGTCATTTATATACTAGTCATAAAGCCTGCAAGGTGAGGAAAGTCCAGCACTTGTGATTTTTATTTTATTATCATCAGCATTTAAAAAAAAATATATATTTCTAGTCCAAAACTCTGTTTTGGAACTAGAAATTTGTCAGTATCATTTTGTAATAAATTGTAATTGTTCCGCCATGAAGACATTGTCAAAAGCAGACCCCTGGTCTTTTCTCTAGCCAAGATAGCCATATCCCTGCAAGAAGACAGCAAAATCATTAGTATCGACCTCAAAAAAGCCAAAGGAAGGTTGTATTTGAAAAAGCCAAAGTGAAAAATTACAAAAACATTTGTAATATGGGTTTTGAATTAGATTTGAAATAAAATCTGACTGTGAAGATATTTGTGAGATGTATAAAGCCAAACAAGTTCATTTGAACCGATTTCATTCCTCCCAAATCGTATTTGCAAAGTTGAAGGGCGATTTCAGACTTTTGAAAGTCGTAGACAGAGTTTTAGGGCTGCGCGACCCAACTTGAGGCAGAGCGACCCTCCTGGGCTGCGCGACCCACGCAGACTCAGTTCAGCACTGTAAATTTGCCGGGGAGAGCGACCACGGCCCGGGGCATAACGCGACCACGCGGAAGCCGGCGCGACTTGCAGGCTCTGGGTTTTGAAACATAGTTTGGCGCGATTTAAGCGAATGACTCAAACTGCCTTCAAAACAGGTTTTTATCAATTGCTTGGTGTTTTTGGACATATTTGTGGCATCATTGGTGGTTTCCAATATTCAAATGGAGGATTTAAAACCCCACAGTCATAGTATTATTGTTTTCAGGGTTTGAAATGAAAATGAATGGTGGAAAGAATGTGTTTGCTATCTTAAGGCAGTGATATGGCCAGCCTTCCATATAACATCAAAATCAATTTGCTCTCATACCCATTATACCACTGCAACCATTGCTATTGTTATACCATGTTTAAACCCTTTGAGTCACATTGCCCATGTTTGTAATGAGTCACATTGCCCAATGTAAAAATATGCTCATGTATTTGTTTCAAATGGCCCATTGAAACCTTTATGGTCATTACTCATAGACAAACATATTACTATTAATGCCATGCTCTCCTTTGACTAGATGTGTTCAAACTTTTGAAGGTTGCCTGCTCCTATTTGGTCAAAATTTCATTTGCATTCAAAACAGAGATTGTGCCTTTTCCAATCCATTTAAAGCTGAGATTTTATCTATGATTTGATTCCTTGATGGTGCTTTGACGGTGGGAATATTGGTTGGGTGTTAAAACATACATCCTAATTTTGCTTTCACTGCATTCATATCAGTATACACATTGCCAAAAGCTTGATCAGAGATATGTCAGAGACAGAGTCGGAATATGAGCCAGGGTCAGGCAGTGATTCGGTGGCTGAAGGTAATGTGCCACGGGGTTCCCGCAGAGAAAATAGAAGTGGTGATCATCGCAGAGAGGAGCCTACTTCTTTGGCTCGGTTGCAGGCATGTCCATTAGCTATGGATTGTTTCCGATTCTTGTCATGTTTCAGATTTTGTGAGATGGTTGTACAAACCCGACCTCATCGTGAATTAGCACGTCTGTTTGTTCTTCATTTACGGGGTGATCGGGTAAACCTTGTTGGGGTTGATTTCATTGTATCACCTTTGACTATTGCTCAAGCCACTGGCATACCGAACATAGGCGAGGAATGGAGCAAGGGTAAGCAGTTAGAGAAATTTCACTATGAGCCATACATTAAAGCTGGATATGTGGCTTACTTGAGCAGAGTTTTTCCATTCAGATTCTTGAGAGATGAGTATGCACCACTCATGAGGCTCATCATTCAGTATTTTAGTTGTGAGGGCAGGTAGGCTCGTCTTTTCTCATATCATGTTCGTTTGCTGATGCACTTCACAAGGGTGCGTATGATGAATATTCCTTATTTCATATACCGCAACATAGAGAAGATGGTTACATTTGTGCAGAAGAAGACGAGCCCAGTGCAGCAGTACAGGAGTATATATCATTTCGCTTCGATCAAAATCTTGGTGTCACATCAGTTGGCAGAGCAGGGCATCACTTGGGAGGACTTCATTTCTAGAGACTTTTTCAGAGTGCCACAGCAGCCTCCCGAGGCAGTTCATGATGCAGGAGAGCCCTCACACCAGCCGGACATGCTTGAGGTTGAGCATATCATCACTCCTTTGGTTCAGACATATCAGCGAGGCCACAGGGCCTTATTTGCAGCGACACGGCGGATACTATCTCCACGGGAGGTGGAAGGGGTCTTGCCGACTTCATCGACACGGCGAGTATTATCTCCACATGATGTGGAAAGGGTCTCGCCTATTTCTTCAGTACAGGTACAGGTACAAGACAGGGGAAAGAGGCCCATGCATGATGAGGGCCCATCAGGAGGCCGGGACACCGATATGACAGTCATTGATGTTGATACGGGCTCTCCTAGCTCGAAGCTGAGGGAAGTCATCCAGGAGCAAAGGGCCGAGAATGACCAGCTGAAAGACCAATTGAAGAAGGCTCAGTGGGTGATTAACTATTTGGAGCAGCGCAACAAACAGCTCGAGGATGAGCTCACATTTTATGAGGTGCGCCAAATCCGTGAGGACAGACAGTGGAATCGAAAGAGGCCCGGTGACATGACACCAGCTGACAGAGATACTGTACTCACGCGGGTAAATATACATCTTGAGAAGCTGTTGGCGAAGGCCAATCGAGACAAAGACATGCTTCGCCACATGAAAGGCCATTACTGGGCTCGCATGCATGTTTGCAAAGCGAGGATGAGGATCATGAAGAGGAGGTTGCGCAAGGCACTTCGGCAGCGGAAAAGGCCTAATCCACTCCGGATTTTGGCCGAGGCTTCATTGACTGAGCAAGATACATGATGGAGGGTCTTCGCTCCGAATTTGAGCAAATTCGGAGAAAATTTTGTCATTTTGAAATTTTTTGGTCTAAAAACAGGGTTTTCAGTTGGACAGGTCGCGCGCTCATGCGCTCACTTTTTTTTGGGACTCTTGCTGGAGGATATTTTTACATTTTTGGATTTTTCATGGTTAATTATGCATTCTCTGAAGTCAACTTAGCATTTCAACAAAATCTGGATGGTCAAACAGCTCAAAAACACCATGAAAATCACCTTGCTGCCACCTTTTGCACCAGCAGGAAGTACCTCTGGGAGAATGAGGTTTTGGAGGGTCAAATCAACTCCAAATTCAGAAATTCCACTTGGGTTGGAAAGTAGACATCCAGGGCTTTCCAACGAGCTATCATGAACTCAATTTGGATGTCGGGAGCTACCTCAAAATCAGCCTGGAACGCGAAAGGCGACCCACGTGGTTAGGGAGGCGACTTTGTGGGAATTTTTACGAGGTTTTTAATTTGCCCATTTCAGTGTTACTGCTATTATGGACCAGTTTTGCTTGTGGATGGAATTTTTGAGTTTTTATGATGTAAATTCATGTTTGACATGTAACTTTGGCTTATTTTTATCTATTCTAGAAGATTCACTCTCAAAAGGGTAAAAAATCATGTAATGGATCAGTTTCCACTCTTTTAGAGGCAAGTTGTTAGTTGCCTAGATTGTAGTTCCATGATTAGAATTGGTTGAAACTGATCCCTGAAGAGGGAATTCGACCCCTAGAGGTGGGGAAAGGTGTTAGAGTGATCTATATATTGTAATTTCTCAATCATTTTCAGAGGTTGGAGAGGTTGGACTCTTGGGATACTTTTGATACTATTGTACATACTTTTCATATTTTGGCTAAGGAAAGATCGGGGGTTTTGCGGCACTTGTTGGGATCCTTGTGGTGTTCTGTTCTTGATGATGTTTCTCCTTTGTTTACTGTAAGTTTCTTCATGTTTAATGTTGCCATCCTTTCATTATGCTTCTGAACTAAATTGAATGAGTGAAATAAGGTTGAATCCATTGTTTACAGTGCTCAGCCTTTGAATTCGGTTAGTTCTATATGTTTTCAGCTGTTTGGAGAGGATCCAAGTTCTTCTTTTCCCTCTTCAGCTCCTCTTCGGTCTAATCTATCCATAAATCCAATTTAAAGCATCAAGATCATCACCTACCTCGCCCCAGCTTGAACTCTGCAAAGGTCTGACCTTATCCCCGGACCCAAAATTTGTTTTCCCATTACTCCAGCGAAAAACCCAAAAACCAAAAATCAAACATACCTATCTCTTTACTAGCCTAAAATCAGTTCTTATTGTAAGTCATCTCGCATCCTATTGTTTATTTTCTCGAGATTGACGGAGAGAGCCCTCTCCTGTCCTCGTAGGGCTAGCTACGAGGCTGAGCGTGGTTTGATGTAGCCTTGAGTTTTACTTCATTTCAGCCTGAGGTATATTTGAGTGCTAACATAGTGGCGACCATACTGGGGAATCATCTCAATGGTTTGCTTGTTGATGTGTTTGTTCCACGGGTCTTAGACGGAGTCTGAAGTCATGCCAGGTAGCTTTCGAAACGCTTTTGTTATGCATAAGCGGAAGTAGATAAACATTGCTTCAGTCGATCTCCGGTAAGCTTGTGTGTTCAGTACTTGATTTGTAAATCACCCCAGTATACTTATTCGTTCTAGACCTTTTGGATGATTGAGTCTAGAAGTCGAAAGGCTGAAAATAATTGATTGTGTTCCTTGTAATTTTTTTTTTCCGAGAAGATCAATACACTGGCTTCAAGAAGAAACACTAGGGCGAATCCTGATCCTGATCCACCAACAATATTCGAAAATCCGAATCTGATTCCAAGGACCCTTAGAAAACAAGGGAGCCAAGAGAGTTCTGAAAGAGAAATCCAATTGAGTTTTTAGAGTTCCAGAGTGCTTACCCGATCTGCATCCTGTCCTGTCAAAATCATATATGTTGATGAAATCCCCTTTGATGCACGGTTTGAAACATCCTTGTTTGTGAATTTTTCCGAAACTGAATTGTCAAGATTAGTCCCAGATCCATTGTTTACTGAAGATTTGCAATATAGATTTGTTTCACAATACTTGGATAGACAACTGCAAAGTTCTATTGAGGATACTAACACTTTTGAATTTACTGAATCTGCTTCACAAGTTCTTGACCCATCTGAAATTGCATCAAGTTCACGGATCCCTACTGAACCTCCTTTTATCCCTACCATTCCGGTTCAGCCTGAGTTTTCTGATCAGCAATCAATAGTAATTTCTCCGCTTCCATTGAATACATCTCGTAGACCTACTGCTCCTACTCCTCCTGTATCTCCTCGACAACAGATTGTTTTTAATCCACCAAGAGCTATGGCTGCTCGTTTTGCACCTCTTGTGTTACCTCCGCAGTTGAATGATATGCCCGCAGACTATCAGAGCAAGATCCCGACATTTGATGGCACTCCACAAAGTCTTCCTGCACAACAACATGTAGATAATATGGCAGATTTCTTTGATCGTTTCGAGATTGATGAAGAAAATGTGACTATGAGGCTTTTTGTGCAAACCTTTGGAGGAGAGGTAAGGAAATGGTTTAGAGCCTTGCCGCAAGGAAGCATCACTACATTGGCAGAACTTCAGAGGCAGTTTTTAGATAGATGGGAGATGAAAAAGGATCCGCTGCAAATTACTTCAGAATATACAAACCTCAAACGTAATCCTGGTGAGTCTGTTCAGGATTATATCATCAGATTCAATACAGTGTATAATGCTATTCCAGATGACTTGAGACCGTCCAAAAAGTCTGCTCTCCTTAAATTCCCGGATGGCTTTGATCCGGAGATGGCTTATTCCCTTCGTGATAGAGATCCACCTACTTTAGAAGATATGCAAAAGGTCGCTGTCAGTGTCGAGGCAAATCTGAATGATAAAAGAGCACGGTTGAAAGCGGAGAAAAGAGTGACAATAAAGGAAGAGCCTTCCACATCTATATCAGAACAGCACTTAGCTCGTGAGTTGGAAAAGGCTTTAAGAAGAATGAATCTTGACAAAGCAGAAACACAGTTTCGAAATCCAAATTTCCGTGGCCAGCAGCAGCCACAATTCAGAATTAAGCAGCGTGAACAAAGAGCTCAAGAGCCAGCAGCCCAACAGCAGATCAAGACCCCTCTTTTGCAGAATTTTGTGAGTCATGATTCTGATGATGATGATGATGTGTCAGGTGAGCAAAATCATTTCTTCACTCCCGATGATTTGCCTGTTTATATTACTGAGGATGAGGAGTATGGTGAAAGTTCAGTTGTTCAGAAAGATGAGGATTTCATCCTAACAAATGATGCTGATTTAGAGGAAGAGTCAGATGAATACCAAAGAGGATATTTGAACGCATTGACTGCCCAGCAGAAGCAGTATTCATTGAGAAATCGAGATGTGCCTATAAATCCCATTCAGAAAAGAAAAGAGGCTTCAGCACCAAAGACAGATTCACAAATACCACAGAAAAGAGGAAAAGAGACAATTGACCCCGCAGCAAGTAAAGTATCATCAGCTGAGAAGGTAAATCAGTCAAACATAGTGAAAGACAAGGCTGAAAAGAAGGAAATTCCAGTTAAAGAGGTCGAGAAGGTTTCAACATTTAGCTTGGAAAATGAAATTTCCAAACTGAAAATATCCATTCCTTTGACGGAGATTATGAAGAACAGCAGCTACCGTAGTCAAGTCACCAAAATTCTGAACTTTGATCCAATGATTGACACATTAAATGTTGAGGATGATCAGCCGGAATTGATTTTTGGGCCTGCATTGAATGGTGAGTCTCCTGACAGTAATGTTCCTCCTTTTTACATCAGTTTGAGGTTGCATGAATATATATTGCATAATGCTATGCTCGATTCGGGTGCTTCGCACAATTTGATGCCAAAGGCAATCATGGAAAAGTTGGGATTAGACATTACAAGAGAGTATCATGATTTGTATTCATTCGATTCCAGCCGGGTAAAGTGTATAGGGCTCATCAAAGATTTGGTGGTAAGTTTAGATCAAATTCCAGTGAAGAATGTTTTGATGGATGTGGTGGTTGCTGACATTCATCCACGTTTCGAGATGCTCCTTGCAAGATCTTGGGGGGCAAAGTTGAAAGGTACACTTCAATTAGATTTCTCTTATGCTACAATTCCAGTCTTCGGTCAAATGAGAAAGTTGTATCGTGAGCAGAAGATGAAATACATGATAACTAGCAAAGAGAAGCCAGTCAATCATCCTGTGAATTATGTACATACTGAGTTAGAGTCGTTTTTATTTGTTTCTGATAGTTTTAATTATGTAGAGAAGTCGATTAGTTCGAGCGAAGACATACAGGAAATAAGTGAAAATTTCGGAGAAGTTTTTGCAAAGAGAAAGAAGAAAAACAAACACATTTTTAGACAATCAATTGAAAGACGATAAATGACGGGAAAATGGGTAGACACGGTTTATTTAGAGGACGATGAAGATGGTCTTTGGACCATGGATTTTGATGGTGCAGTGGGCAGCGATGGTGTTGGGATTGGTGTGTGGATTCGAAGTCCATTTTCCGCTCCTGATAAAGTTCCGAGCAATGTGAGAGTGTGTTCTTACAAGCTTGCATTCGATTGTTCTAACAATGAAGCGGAATACGAGGCTCTTATTGCTGGTCTTAAGATTCTCAAGAAGCTGAATGCGAAAAGGATTGCGGTATATGGTGATTCAGAATTAGTGATAAAGCAAGTTAAAGGTGAGTTTCAGGCTATGCATCCTCGCATGAGGGCTTACAGAAATGCAGTTTTGGATATTCTGAAGTTATTTTCTGATTATACTTTAACATGTGTGCCCCGCATACAAAATGGTGTTTCTGATGGACTTGCTAAGGCAGCAAGCAATCTTAAGATTCCAATGAATTCCAGCAACAAGTTTGAGATACATGTGAAACACCGACCCACTGTTCCAGACAATCAGCGATGTTGGCAAGTTTTTGAGGATGATGAGGAGATTAGTGAATTTCTGTAGAATAAGGGCAAGTTTAAAGATACCTCCATAGATACAGAATTTGATGATGGTGTTGATGACATACGGATAAATCAAATGGATGTGCTGCAACTGAAGGATAACATCATTCCTAAGGGATTGATTCCTTTGGAAGAGTTGTTTGATCAAGATGATGTAGCTCGTAAGCCTACATTGAGGCCAACAGAGAAAGGTGTCGAAGAGGTCAATATTGGAACAACTGAGAATCCCAAGATGGTGAAATTGTCAAAGTCATTGTCACCAAAGGTAAGAGCAGAATACGTAAAATTGTTATCTTCATTTTCTGATGTGTTTGCGTGGGATTATTCAGATCTTAAAACATATGATACCAATATCATCCAGCATACTATTCCCATCAAACCAAATCCGAAGCCTTTTCGTCAAAAGTTGAGGAGGATCAATCCAAAGCTGCTACCATCGATCGAAAAAGAGGTAAATAGGTTGTATAAGTCAGGAATCATTGTGCCTATTCGATTTTCAGATTGGATATCAAACTTAGTGCCCGTGAGAAAGAAGACAGGTGAGATCCGTTTATGTATTGACTTCAGAAATCTGAATAAGGTATCATTAAAGGACAATTATCCGCTGCCAAAGATGGATCACATATTGCAGCGAGTAGTTGGAGCATCAAGGATGTCACTACTCGATGGATACTCAGGTTATAATCAGATTTTAGTGCAGGAAGAAGATCGTGACAAGACTGCGTTCACCACTCCTTGGGGAACATTCCATTACGCAAAGATGCCATTCGGTTTAAAGAATGCAGGCGCTACCTTTCAGCGTGCAATGGACATGGCTTTTGCCAATGAGAAAGATGTGTTTTTGGTTGTTTACCTTGATGATCTAACTGTATTTTCTAATTCTGATGAGGAACACTTATATCATCTGAAAATTGTTTTCCAGAAGTGCAGAAAATATGGCATTTCGCTGAATCCAAAGAAGAGCCTTTTCGCCATGGATGAGGGAAAGCTCCTTGGCCACATCATCTCGAAAGATGGCATTCGAGTTGATCCTGCACGTGTTGAAGCCATTCAGCAGATTGAACAGCCCCGGAACAAGAAAGAGATACAGTCTTTTAATGGTAAAATGAATTTTCTGCGTCGTTTCATTCCCAATCTTGCAGAACACCTTAGAGAAATCACGAACATGCTGAAAAAGGACAGTCAGGTAAGATGGACAGAAGAGGCAGTAAAGTCATTCAATTTGGTAAATATAGCTCTTTCCTCAGCCCCTATTTTGGTCTTGTTCCCACATGAAGACTTCATTTTACTTTTCTTCGACACGAGCATACATTGCTTGGTGTTTGTTAAAAGGGATGGGTTGTTATCGCTTTTTTCAGTCGGATCATAAGAGATGGGGCATTGAAGTATAATATTATTGAGAAACAAGCACTTGCGCTTGTAAAGGCTTTGAAGGATTTCCGTGTGTACATATTACATTCCCATATTACAGCATATGTCCCTAACGCAGCAGTTAAGGATGTTTTGGTACAGGCAGATCCAGAAGGAAGAAGAGGTAAGTGGATCGCTGCATTGTTAGAGTACGATGTGGAGATTAAACCGACCAAGCTGATCAAAGCGGATCACGTGGCTCATGTTGGCTCATCTACGCATGCTCTAGACATAAATTATATTACTTGCCATGTGATGAATTAAGGAAAAGTGCGTCCGTTCAATTATCCAGAATGTTGTTCTTCTCCTTGGTATGATGTTGACATTCACCCTGTGCTTCTCTTCTTTGTCTACACTTTGGAATGCCGAAAAAGCCAGGAGTAGAACATTGAGATTGAAGTACACTAAGTCTGCATTTGAATTACGCATTATATTGGAAGGACACCAGAGGTATGTTGATGAATTGTTTGGTACAGGAGGAACCTCAAAGAGTTTTGGAGGATTTTCACAAAGGTCACTGTGGACGTCATTTGTTTTGGAAGACCACAGCGAATAAGATCCTAAGGGCAGGGTATTATTGGCCTTCTTTGTTTTCTGATGTGTTCAAGGTTGTGAAAAATTGTCATGAGTGTCAAATATTCGAAGGGAAGCAGAAACTACAGCCCTTGCCTCTAAAACCAATCGAAGTTAATGCACCATTCCAGCAGTGGGGATTGGATTTTATCGGAGAAATCCACCCAGCATCTTCCGGACAACATAGATGGATCTTGACAGCTACAGACTACTTCACGAAGTGGATTGAGGCGATTCCCACTAGACAGGCCACTGATGCGGTAATTATCTCTTTCCTTGAAAACAATATTTTGTCACGCTTTGGGTGTCCTAGTAAAATAATCACAGATAATGCAGCAGCTTTTAAGTCTAAGAGGATAGTTGATTTTTGTTTTAAGTACAATATTACCTTGGGACATTCAACCGCATACCATCCGCAAGGGAATGGCTTGGCGGAATCTTCAAACAAATCCTTGGTGAATATCATTAAGAAATTGCTGGAAATCAACAAGAAGGCTTGGCACAAAAAGTTGGTGAATGCATTATGGGCTGATAGGGTAAGTCGGAAAAAGTCTATTGGCATGTCTCCTTTCGAGTTGGTGTATGGGACGGATACAGTTTTTCCTACTTCACTTGCTGTCCCGGTGGTCAAATTGCTTCAAGAAGCGGGAAGTGAAGAGGATCCTATGCAGCGGAGGATTAATGAGATGATTCATTTACAGCAGACACGAGAGGAGGTATTTCAAAATACTTTCAAGTTGCAGGACCGCATTAAGAAGATCTACGACAGAAAGGCAAAATCAGATAAGTTTCAGTTGGATGAAGTAGTTTTGAAATGGGATGCTCGGAATGAAGACAAGGGAAAGCACGGCAAATTTGAGAATTTGTGGAAGGGACCGTTTAAGATTGCAGCGTATCGGGGGCATAATGCATTTCTTCTCAAAGAAATGAATGGAGATGATTGTCCTGGTGGACCGATCAATGGTCGGTTGCTGAAGCGCTATTATTTCTGAGTACTTGCTGTTGATCTCATTGTCATTGTATATATCATTTTACTTTTGTTTCATTGCAAGTGTGCACTGATCTCTCATTTTCAGTCTGGGGCCCGAAGCGAAGGCTATAATTCTGGAAATAGAGGTTGGTTGGTTTGAGATTGTAAAGTTAAGTTTTATCAGTCTGCTTGTTTAAAGTCATGTCAGTTTGAGTCTAGTCGGTTTTGGTCAAATTGATGTCTATGGCTAGTCAAATCTGCAGTCAATAACATTGTCCAAAGTTTGTCTTGTCAGTTGAAATAATGATTCCATCGCCCAATGGATGAGAGGCACTGTCTGACTCCCCCAGAGATCTGCCGTTCTTGGCATCTCCATGGAGCCACCATCCCCATTGGAGCCAATGTTAGAGTCAGCCCTTGCCGCCCTCCGTCAGTGATCATTTCGTCTTTTGCATATTCATTATTAGGTGTCTCACTTGTTTCACTTCTTTGCATATCACTAGGATCATGCCACGAACTGACGAAGGGTTGTGTCATCTTGTGTTTCCTCATACTATACCTGCAGTGCTATTTTAAAAATTTTCCTCAAAAAATTATTCATAGTTATTGTCATGATATATGAGGTCATTAAAATTGTCAATAAGTGTCCTAGGTCTTGGTGTCTAGGGTTTTTGAGTCATTTATATACTAGTCATAAAGCCTGCAAGGTGAGGAAAGTCCAGCACTTGTGATTTTTATTTTATTATCATCAGCATTTAAAAAAAAAAATATTTCTAGTCCAAAACTCTGTTTTGGAACTAGAAATTTGTCATTATCATTTTGTAATAAATTGTAATTGTTCCGCCATGAAAACATTGTCAAAAGCAGACCCCTGGTCTTTTCTCTAGCCAAGATAGTCATATCCCTGCAAGAAGACAGTAAAATCATTAGTATCGACCTCAAAAAAGCCAAAGGAAGTTTTTATTTGAAAAAGCCAAAAGTGAAAATTACAAAAACATTTGTAATATGGGTTTGAAATTAGATTTGAAATAAAATACGATGGTGAAGGTGTTGTGAGATGTATAAAGCCAATAAGTTTCATTTGAACCAATTTTATAGCTCCCAAATCGTTCATTGTAAGTGGAGGGCCGATTTCGGAGGTTTTGATCGTGAATAGAGTTTAGGGGGCTGCCGACCCACGTGGGCTGAAGCGACACACAGGCGGCGCGACCCCGCGAGACCTCTCGGCGGTGCAAATTTGCCGGGAGAAGCGACCTGGCGGGGCTGCGCGACACGCGAGACGGTAAACCTGCTGAACACGGGTTTCGAAATTTAGTTTGGTAATTTAGTTTGGCTGAATACGACTCAGCGCAGCTAGCACAGTTTTCTTGATTACTTGTGTTTTGAACACATTTGTGGCATCATTGGTGGTTTCAAATATTCAGATGGAGGATTTAAAACCCCACAGTCATAGTATTATTGGTTTCAGGGTTTGAAATGAAAATGAATGGTGGAAAGAATGTGTTTGCTATCTTAAAGCAGTGATATGTCCAGCCTTCCATATACCATTAAAATCATATTGCTCTCATGCCCATTTAGCCATATTAATCATTGCTATTATTATACCATGATAAAACCCTTTGTGCCATGTTGACTGTGTTTGTAATGAGTCTCACTGCCCAATGTAAAAATATGCTCATAACTTTGTTTCAAATTGCCCATTGAAACCGTTATGATCATTACTCATAGACAAACATATTACTATTAATGCCATGCTCTCCTTTGACTAGATGTGTTCAAACTTTTGAAGGTTGCCTGCTCCTATTTGATCAAAATTTCATTTGCATTCAAAACAGAGATGGTGCCTTTTTCAGTCCTTTTAAAGCTGAGATTTTATTCATAATTTGATTCCTTGATAGTGCTTTGACGATGGGAATATTGGTTGAGTGTTAAACATACATCCTAATTTTGCTTTCACTGCATTCATATCAGTGTACACATTGCCAAAAACTTGATCAGAGATATGTCAGAGACAGAGTCAGAATATTAGCCAGGGTCAGGCAGTGATTCGGTGGCTGAAGGTAATGTGCCACGGGGTTACCGCAGAGAAAATAGAAGTGGTGATCATCGCAGAGAGGAGCCTACTTCTTTGGCTCGGTTGCAGGCATGTCCATTAGCTATGGATTGTTTCGATTCTTGTCATGTTTCAGATTTTGTGAGATGGTTGTACAAACCCGACCTCATCGTGAATTAGCACGTCTGTTTGTTCTTCATTTACAGGGTGATCGGGTAAGCCTTGCTAGGGTTGATTTCATTGTATCACCTTTGGCTGTTGCTCAAGCCAACGGCATACGAACATGGGCGAGGGAATGGAGTAGGGTAGCGATTCAAGAAAATTTCACTATGAGCCGATTTTTAAAAGCGGATATGTGAAAACTTTGGCGAGTTTTCCATTCGATTCTTGAGAGATGAGTATGCACCACTCATGAGGCTCATCATTGAGTATTTTAGTTGTGAGGGCAGGTATGCTCGTCTTTTCTCATATCATGTTCGTTTGCTGATGCACTTCACAAGGGTGCGTATGATGAATATTCCTTATTTCATATACCGCAACATAGAGAAGATGGTTACATTTGTGCAGAAGAAGACGAGCCCAGTGGAGCAGTACAGGAGTATATATCATTTCGCTTTGATCAAAATCTTGGTGTCACATCAGTTGGCAGAACAGGGCATCACTTGGGAGGATTTCATTTCTAGAGACTTTTTCAGAGTGCCACAGCAGCCTCCCGAGGCAGTTCATGATGCAGGAGAGCCCTCACACCAGCCGGACATGCTTGAGGTTGGGCATATCATTACTCCTTTGGTTCAGACATATCAGCGAGGCCACAGGGCCTTATTTGCAGCGACACGGCGGGTACTATCTCCACGTGAGGTGGAAGGGGTCCTGCCGGCTTCATCGACACGGCGAGTACTATCTCCACGTGATGTGGAAAGGGTCTCACTTTCTTCTTCGGTGCGGTACGAGGTGAACGAAGCGAGGCCCATGCATGATGAGGAGCACGGGAGGCGGGACAAATGTAGCGAGTCATTGATGTTGATACGGGCTCTCCTAGCTCGAAGCTGAGGGAAGTCATCCAGGAGCAAAGGGCCGAGAATGACCAGCTGAAAGACCAATTGCAGAAGGCTCAGTGGGTGATTAACTATTTGGAGCAGCGCAACAAACAGCTCGAGGATGAGCTCACATTTTATGAGGTGCGCCAAATCCGTGAGGACAGACAGTGGAATCGAAAGAGGCCCGGTGACATGACACCAGCTGACAGAGATACTGTACTCACTCGGTATGCTTTTGATGACTATTTCAGTGGCTTTTTAATAGAATTTGTGAACCTTTTTGTATCATGAATTTGGAAAGTAATAAGGAACCATAACAAAACATGTGAGAATTGATATGCAAGACTTAGCCACTGATAATGGTTATTTTCTGTACAGGAAAAGGAGAAAACGAGGAATTTCCGTTCCAAAGGAAAGGACAAAGTCGAGATAACTGCTGTCCCTCTGAACGAGAACCGAATGCAAACAAGGCTAAATAGATTACAGCAAATCGGCTCGGAAAAGAAGGAGAAGACACCAGCTCGGCGCCAAAGAAAGGAAAGGATGAAGAATTAACAGTTTGGCGAATCCCTCAGGATCTTCGATCCTGAGGGATCGCTGCTTTATTTATCATGTTACTTGGACATCTCCGCCATCACCTTTATATAAAGGGACAACACTGTTAGCTTGATAGATAGGATACGCTTTTATGTAATTTTCTGTAAAACATCAACTTTGATTATTGAGTCTCGTTGAGAACTGGTTCAATGTATTTTTGACCGATGCATTAATAAAAGCTTGGTGATTATTTCATCTCTGCGTCTGGATTAACTTAAAGCGGTGTATCCTTGGAGGCTAAGGGCCCGGCCCCGAAGGACACTTGCTTCTGTACCATTACGACTTGACTTTTGTGTGGTTTGTTTATCATTGTTATTTGGTAATTTGATATGCTTTATAAGTTCATATTACATGCTTTGTTAAAGATTGAATCATTGAGGTTTTTTACAGATAGAATCGTGTGTTGACTCCGCATCAAGTTATTAATCCTTTCAAGAGTTAATTGCATGTTCTTACTGTTTTGTTACAGAGCTGTTATACTAAACGTTCGTGTTGTGCGCGTTTCTGATTTATCAGTACTGTTCCATAATTCATTAATAGTTATTGCTGTTCCATTAGTGTGATTTGTGTGAATTGCTTTTAGAGTGAAAGAATGTTATTTGATTGCAAAGAATGCATTTGAGTTAATAGATTAAGTTTGGTTACAACCTGCGGGACTTAGTTATTCAATTGCTGTTCCATTTTAGACTTGCTGTTCTATTTCAGAATTGTTGTTCAATCCTTTATTTGCTTTGCTATTCCAT